>VXAA01007075.1:1026040-1046915 GCA_013399115.1 Anseranas semipalmata
ATAAACAACAAAAAGAGGGGGGGGGGGGAGGAGAGAAAAAAAAAGTGAACGCAGCAAAATCCTTCTGTGGAAAGGATAAATAGTTAAATGATTGCACATGATTACCCATGGAAAGCTATGTCTGAATCACAGATTCTATTAATGAAAGAGATGTGTACAGTAAGACTAAACCATCATGACTCATGATTGCATTAATTAAGACACAGTACATTTTTCATAGCAGCTGTAGTTTATAACACTCAGGAGAAATAAGTGGCCTTTTCAGCATAGACTTTTCAGAAGACTCCATCTTCCTCTGTTGCTCTTTATATGCTGATGAATGAAATGGAGAAAAACCCTGAATAAATCCACAATTAAGTACCAGACCCAGGTTTGCTCAGGGCAGCAGGAGGGATCCAGAGCCAGTACAGAACTGGGCAGAATTCTGACTGCTTGACAAGGTTGATATAATCAGAATATAATTTTCAAACATCAGGGAAGATGGTTCATACTCCCTTCCTAAATATAAAACAAACAAACAAACAAACAAACAAACGGTTTGAAATGATAGTATCCTCTAATTGTCTATCTTTCCTGAATTAAAAATACTGGCATTATATTGTAACTGTTGTAATATATGGATTTTATTAGTTTTGTTTAACACAAACAAAATGATAATAATAATTTATGTGATTATTAAGTGATATTTCAGAAATCATGTTTTGAAATGTCTTTCATAGTTATAATATTGTTTTTCAAATCAAAATCAATTTTTACTGCATCAGAAAAAGTGTTGGGCCAATGTTTTAATGAACAATTAATTTGCCAAAAAAAAAAAAAAAAAAGGAGTTTGGACCAAAAGTAAAGGATATTTTCTGACGTAAAAACGAATATTCAGTTTCAGAAAAATGGAAACACTTTGCTTAAACCTTTTAAATGATTTCAAATCCTGTTACTCTTCATTTCCAAAAACATTCCTTGTTTAAGAATGTATACAAATTTACTACTTTGAAATGATACACAACTAGAAATACCATTTCATATTCAGTTAAAAGAATAATTTTGAAGTGAATTAAACAAATTTTAAGGATTTTTTTCAAATACTTACCCAAAACAGGTAAGTATTTCTGTTTCACTTGACCTGGAACAAAAAATTCCAGTTTCCCTGGTTAGTCAAACAAACAAACAAAAATACTCAGGAATTTCTACTATATATTTTACACTCAACAATTAGAAAAGAGAGCAGACTTGTTTCATGTGTTTTACATTGGTGATTCATTGTTAAGTTTTAAGACAAAAGTTAAACAGTATACGATATTGAAATAACAAATATAGTTTACAAATGTAAGGATTAAGGACGTAAGCATAATGTGAAACTACCAATGTAATTTCTTAGAGTCCTCAGAAAGATATTAAGGCATCAGCAAAATTCAAGTTTACTGCGTAGCTGGTATGTGATAAAAATAATGGGAGTCATTAGAAAAGTTACTTATGACACTTTCCAGTGGTTTGTCAGATTCAAAGTAATAAATGATGTTTTTAAATCATACATTTAGCCATATTCTAATAAATTAATATAAACTTAAAAAAGAAAACCATATTAAACCAAAGACTAGCAAACACATCGTCTAAAACCTACCTTTTATGATTGCAGTGATAGGGAAAGGAGAGAAATAAAAATGGAACTTTATTTACCCACTGAATACAACCATTTTAATTAATTAATTAATTAATTACCTGTAATGGGTTTTAAACAGAAAATGGAAAACTGCCACAGTAATTTGATTGCTAGAAAAAGGAAAACATGCTGTCCTTTACCAGGCTAAACTGTTTCTAAAATATCCTGCTTTGAATAGTAAACAGTTTCAAACGCTTCAAAAATGTTTAAATGAGAAATGGGAAATCTTAACAATTTAGAAATGTGAAATAATTGAAAGAAATTATTTAAATATTTTTTGATCAATAAACTGATAACAAAGCCTTCAACTGCATATATCATGTTCCTCATCTGCAATTCCATTGTATAATCAAATCAACACATCTTAAAATATGTGAATGGTCAAGATTAGCAGATGGCTATCTTTCTCCGCTCAGAAAATTCCTTAAAAAGCTGGTCTCTGAATAGCAGTTGGCAAGAAAAATATGCAGATGGCAGAAGTAACTTTAATATTCATCCATTACTGATATTAAATCATATGGGATAGATAATTACACAGCATAATCACAGATGATGAATTGCAAACAACAGACAATGTATATATTTCATATGCTTGTTCTTAAAGTGGACTGCTGAGGCAGCTAGGCATTGAATAAAAAGATTAAATCACAAATCAGATATGCTGTTGGCAAAAACAAAACCAAGAAAAATATCCATAACTAGTCAATCAGCTGCTCAATAAAATAAACATCTCTTGCACTGTGCCCTGAAGGCCAGCAGTCTGTGACTCTGTCAGGAAGAGTGATTTGCTTCAGCTGAAGGAGTCTGCATGGGTCACATAGCATTCATGCATAGGAACTAGTCTGAAGAGCGTCTAAACAAATCTGAATTGCCTTTTCCAGGGCAAATGTTATCATCATTAAAATATAGCCAGTCTGCTTTACGTTTAGATCCCTTCTTCCCGCAGACACACAGGAGACAATCTGTACCGTGTACCATACTGGCATAATAAAGAACTTGATGATCAAGCAGGCGTCAGAGAGCTGAAGTAGCTTTAGGCTACCTTTGTGCTCTTCTCATCCGGGACTACAAAGGTATGGGAGTGATTCCTAACACCATTCAAAATGGTCACGGAGGCCATTAAGCTGCATGTTGTATTCTGGGCTGTTGTGTCACCTGTAGCACTACGTCTGCGCTGCAGAGCAAGCAGACCTCCCTTTACCTCAGACTACTGTCCTCCACACTGCTACCTCATGCCTGCATCGCACGCTCCTTTAGGGTCCTCACTGTCCTCCTCCAGCCTGCTGGTAGTGCTCTCAGGGCTCACGTGTCCCTCTAACCCTTCAATGGGATGGAGTTCTTCCCCCAAGAGTGGAGGGTCTACGAAGCAAACATATGGCAAACACAGCATCAGCATCTTGGTGATGCTCCAGCCAAAACAGTTTCCTTTTCTGATGAGAGGCTTATAAACATGGAGGGATGATAGTTAGAACCCAGGGGTCACATATGCAAAAGATATTAGAAAGGAAGAAGGTGGCCACTAAAACTACAAGAGGAAAAAAAAAAAAAAGCCCAATAAAAAATAGCCATTACCGTTTCTGTGGGTTATTGCAAGTGAGTTTCCTATGGTTAGCAGTATCAAGAATAGAGGCAATAATAAATTCTGTATGATGCATTTTAATATTTTTAATTATCGTCAGTCCTAAATATCACTGCAATTCCAATTTCATGCCATATTCGCCATACCCTTAATTAAATACATGGTAATAGAGAACAAGGGAAAACATGGGGAAAAAACAATGTTTCTCACTACCCTTTTATTAGAGGAAGGTTCAAGACAATAAACTAAACAATGCCACGTTTTCTTTTTCTGTAAGGATAAAGCGCCTAATCGCTGTTTGTTCAGCTCTTCCTTTTACAAGCAAATGTTAACTAAACTCATCAAAAAGGGACCTAATGGGTCTGCACTGCTTTATATACTCCATCAAACTACCTGTCTGTGACACAGTAATTACCACAGTATCTGAGCACAGCAGAAACGATGGTCGCTTCGCCCTAGTGTGATTAACAGTGTGATCAGTGATGTGTACCTCAGCCCAAGTCCATTTCAAATATTTACTTACAGCGTCCTGATCACCAGTCTAAATTATTAGTTCTGTTGTTGTAGTAATGGTAGTCACATATTACAGCTCCTGAATATTTATCAGTGAATATTCCTACTGTGTCCTCACAGGAGCGGTGAATCTGAGTTTGGGATTTTTTTTCCAAATACAACTCTAAAAAGACAAAGGTATTGCTGGAGATAGCATACAAGGGATTTGCCAGCAGGAAAAGATAGTTCAGATACAAAGAGCCATGGTATTTACCTCTCTACTGATTCCTTTGGGAAAATCAGGTTTCAGTCACTGTAACACTAACAATCAAACCTTTCTAAACAGCAATCCAAGCAAAGACAAGACCCTTCATTAGCTTCAGTCATTTCTTTGGTTTGTTTAATTGTAGTTTCTAGTCCTACCTGTTTTGAAAGAATGGCTTTCAAAATTTTTTTTAAGTATTTGGAAAATACTGAAGCACCTTTCTCAAATTTTCATGTCTCATTGCCATTTTGTCTATTTTTTTCCATCCTCCATTGGTCCATTCAGATTTACAACAAACTGTTTCCTTGAGAAACTTCAAGAAGATTGAATGCACCTAGATTAATCAGGGGAATAAGATTAAACCACCTCCACAAGGTTGGCAGAACTATTGTTTTGAAGGAAGTTAGCAGCTCAGTTTCAAAAACAAAAACAGCTGGTTTATTGTATAATTTTAGTCAAAAATGCCAAGTTAAATTGATGAGTATTGTATGAGATTTCAGTGAATTTCAGCTTGCCAACAGGACCTGTGGCATATAATAGCACTGCACAAGGGTAATTGAACATAAATGACATACTTTCTGGCGTACTATTGTATTGTGCCAATTCCTTCAACTGCCAGATGATGGGAAGATAAAATGGAGGATATGGAGAGGAGAAACAAAAATGGGTATTTAAAACTGTTGGACTGTATTTTCTTTCTGACATTTTAAGACAACACTTTTATGTGTGAATTTCATGAAAGTTATTGCAGCTTTGAAATTTAATTTAATCTTTATGATTGGTGAGGACAAAGCATGTTGCCAAATGTATTTATTTCTTAAGCACTGATTTATTTCTGGGGACTTCTCAGCATAAAGAAGAGATACAATTTGTGCCTATGGACCTGAAACAAAAATGTGTGTGTTTATCTTGAGAATAAAATATATTTGAGGGTATTCAACATCTAGACTTACTTAAATTTGGCTCTGTATGTTATCTCAATGACACCTTTGTATAATCTTGCCTCTGAAATGTATAATACATTCATATTTCCTTGAAAAGTGTTACTAATAAGATATGACAATCTTCATGATAGATAACCAGTTTCACTAAAGAGCATTAATGATTTTCTGTAGAAACAGATAGCAGTGATCAAGTGTAATTTAAAAAATTATGAATGAAATCATTATGATTTAACCTAAGCCATCCAGAATTTTGATGTAAGAACTCTATTAGGGAAGTGCATTGATTTAATTGCACTTTTTACACTTCTAGTCAAAATGTCAAAGGTATGCTCTGAATTTTATATTATCTAGGGCTTGATTACTTGTTTGTTAATAATTGTATCACTCATCCAGAAATAAACTTTTCTGACATTTAGCTTCACTCTGTTTGCTTTTAAAAGTGAGACATGATTTAGCAAAGGCAAAGAAGAGAGTATGAAGTAGGAAGCATATGGAATTAATTATTTACTCTGAAAAACTACACTTACATTAAACTGTCTCAGACCAGATCAGCTGGGATTTTTAAATGCTTGCTGACTATGGCTGCGGGTGCTGTCCTTTTCTGGATTCATCTGCCCTGGTGCAAGAGCTTACAGTGCTCTGCCCTCTGCTCTGCCTGCCCTTTGTGCGTGCTCCCACCCCTCTGGTCTGCCAGGAGAGCTCCTCGCATTTCACTCAGATGTTCCAGTTTAGCAATGACTGTTTGAATAGTTTAAGCTAACAGTTGAAGCCATTACATTGTTTGAGCTAATATAAAGATGTATTGCTAATATTATTTAGGCTAATACATGTCACTGCAGTAAAATGGAGTGAGAAGTGCTGCTGAGCATAGCAACTTCTTACACAGATTTTGGAAAGGATACAGATCCACAAGTAAGCTTTTACGCAGACTTTGGGGTTCACTGTGGATAGGTCATATTGTGGCTAGATCACCTCTTTCAGTAATGATATTCCCATCTAGACATAAAATGCTTTGATCATACAAACCCTTACAACATTGAGCAAGAACAAGGTCTGAGCTGGTTCCCAACATGAAGAACAGAACGCAAATCCTAACATGCTTTGGGTTCCTCTGTACTGGATGCCTAACCGTGCTAAATCCTGGCTAGTTTCTTCTGCTTTGACCTGTCTAGGCTTGTTCAGCAAATGGAGACTGAATCCAGGAGACACTGGGGCTGTCGACAGCACAGATAAAATTTCATCACTGGATTTGGTTGCAACATATTTTGTTTGAGGAAATATCTTCATCATGATTGTACAATTCCATTTAGTACTACAGGCTAGACTAGTGGTAGTTATCATTGGGCCTGGATAAACAACATACAAAATAATTACCTGTCAGGTTGCAAACAGAATGTATTCTATTAATTTCATTAATTGTTAGTTAAATATTAGTAAATTGTTTCTATTTCCTGGGCAATCAGAAAAAATAAGTAACTTTAACATACCATTTTTCCTGTCAGTTTAAGTTGTTCTTACACAGATAGCTGTTAGTTTAGAGAAGCTAGAAAAGCTAGGATTCTGACAGAGGGCAAACCTTGTACTTCTGTCCTTAACAATATTATTTCTAATATTTTATGTAGTGGGTTGTAAACATTAATAGATTCTTGCAAGTGAGAAAATTCAGTGCCTTCCGACCCTTTTAGTCAAGCCTCATTTCCCACAAGAGCTCACTCGATTAAGGATCTTCAAGTTTCATCATAATGTATGTCATCCAAGTCTGAGGCAGAGAATGCCTCATGCCTGATTACCAGTGCATAGCTCCTCACCAGAGCACCGTGCCTCACAGTCTGAGAAATGCAGAACTAATTAGTTATTTTCCAGTAATCTTTAGCTATATCAGAGCAAATCATTCATGATATTTATTGCATAAATATTTTCTATTGTTGTGCTGAATGCTATGAACATGCTGAGGGTCTAACAGATGATGGATGTGCTGATTTTCCTTCTCCAAAGTGCTGATCTCACGTTCATCCCTCTCAGTGAGAGGCTGGTGCTACACTACCACAGCCAATTTGGACATTGTCATTAATTTAAATGCAGTCAGAGCCCAAATAAGATAAGAAAGGGGCAGAGGCGTGTTTCCATTTGCTCCTTAATTAAATGTTGTTGTTCAAAGGGGAGGGGAAAAATAAAAACCACCACCGCCACCAACAGCAATTAAAACAAAAAGGAAAAACTAGGACAGGTACGGCCAAGTCCCAGAATTATTGCAGCTGAAATGCCAAACTTATTACTTGACATGGTCTCAAAGGCGTTGTATGTCATCCTGCAATTTCTGGGCTGCCTCTTCCTGCCACCTTTCACCTTCTCCCAAGATGATGTGAAGAAATACCATGCGCTATTGCATTGGCAAACAAAATGGGCCAGGACCTGTTCACTGGTCCCAACAGAAGTTGGCACAGCACAGCTCATGTTCATACAGCTAGCTATATACAGCTATATTTTCCTGCACTGTGAGAACAGCCCCTAGCCCCAAGCTCTTCCCTACACCATGCCTGCACATTTCAGGAGAGAATACGAGTTAGCACAGGCCAGAAACATGCAGAGAAGCACATAACAAATGAGCAGAAGCCTCTCGTGCCTGTGTCTGAGCACTGTGTACTGGTCCCGTTTAATTTGCTGGGGGTTAGAGAATGTTAGAGTTGGTTAGAGTTGGGTTAGAGAATCTGGTCCGTGGTTTTATGTAAAGAAATACAGGATTGTGTATATCAGAACAGGCCAATGATACTTGTTGTGGAATATATTGCTCTCATTTTTCACTTGTACTAAATGTTTCAACACTATTTTTAAAGAACTCAGAATACACTTATCCAAAGTAACAATACTATGGCATGGGTAAAATATGTTCCTGATACTGTGAAGTTTGGGGATTTTAAAATATATTCTGCTTACTGAAAATCCATACAGTTTTTGTACTCATAAAATAACCCCTTTTCCTGTTAATGGAGACCAATCCCCATAGCAGTAGACATTCAAAATACACTAATCATGATCCATTAGAAAACAAATACATTAACTGAAATAAACCATAAAATTGAGAAATTTAGTGGATGGAGTGATTTCTGTATGTTTTATATAACTCTTTAACACACCTTTCAGTAAGAAATAATGCAAAACATTTAGAGGAGCTTATCATGTATTAAAAACAAACTATAAAGCTGGAGAATATCATCTGATGAACCTTTGGCATGCTAAGAGAAACGTCATTCATAATGGAAAAGCTTATTAGTCTCAATAGTTCAGGTTTATCATTAGGAGCTGCCAAACCCAGCAGTCCAGCAGGGCCAAAGCAGCCAAACCCCGACGGCCCCAGCTGCAGCCAGTGACAGGGCTGAGTGCATGCTCCCAGCCCGCTGGTGTCAGGGCAGTAATGGGTCTGACTGTCCCTGCCCACTGCCCTGGAGCTCCCCACACCCTGCCCAGGGCCCAGGGCCCCACGTCAGCCCTGCGGCTGTCAGCCCCTGCACCAGCAAGGCTGTAGCAGGGCCGGGCTCCAGCTCCCCACAGCCCAGCCCTGCCTGGCCATGGGCCCCACCGAGCCAGGCCCATCCATGGGCCTACATCCCGGCCTGGCCTTGGCCTGTCCTGATCCCCTGGGAGGTGCCCAGTGCCCAGGGCTGGGGCTGCCTTGGTGCCCGCAGCTGCCCTGCTCCTGGCTGGGGCAGTGGGACAGGCCCTGGTGCCAGGCCCAGCTCCACAGCCTCAGGGAGCTCCCATTGCTCCCAGCCCCAGCCCTAGGGAGCCGCTGTCCCTCGCTGCACCCTCACTGCACACATACACACAATATATATATGCTTGGATACATATGTGTGTACATATACACACCTCTCCCATTGACTTAGCTGATGGTGTCACCTGTCACCCTTAGCGGGGCTGGGCCAGGAGCTCCATTTCCATGATTAGATTATGGGGGCCCCCACCTGCTGTTATTCCTCTGTGCCTCACCGTGTTTGGGAAGATGAGCCCTTCATCATATAACCTTACATTTGTGACAAACAAGACCCTAAAAGCAGCAGTGGTGCTTGAGAACAGAAGCGAGACGTGACTTTTCGCAGACACCTCTATAAGCCTCAATTTTGCTCAGACAGTGCTGCCACCTCACAAGTATGATGACAAAGCTATTTTGGATTATAAAATATCCCGTAAATTCCAGTTAGTCACGTTGTTCATATTTTCACAGCAGTATTTTCAGGAGTCTTTGGATTATGTAATTTTACCTAAAGCACAGTAGTCTTTTCTTTTTCCATTAAGTATGAAATCCTGAGCTGTCTACAGTTCAAAGGCCAGATATTTTAACAAGGCCACTAAAATTGTAGGTGCCTGCTGTAGTTGTGCATGCACATGTTTACGCATGATGACAGCGTCAGAGTTAAAGGATTAAATATTTTTGTATGTATTTCAGTGCTTTGGTTTAGCAGCTGGCACTACTGCTGCTACTCACTCTCATGGGATCCCTGTGCTACATTTTCAGATTTTTTCATCCTGTCTTACCTGGTGTTTTCCCTATGAAGTCATGACAATCTCATCTCTTACTTGCAAAACAATACGTCTGTGGCTTTTGTGTTACAGATGTAAGCTGGAAGCAATGATTCCTAAAGGTTGGGGGGGAGGGGCAGGATTAGACAGGGGGAATGCAACATACATTAGTTTATTTCAAAAAAAACTCAACGTTTTTAAAAACTCATTATTGGCAATTTAAGGAAAATGTATTTCAGGAGGCAAACAAGGATTTTCTGTTTGCTTCCTACTCAGTTCCCTATATAACAGCCAATAAACAGGTAGAGAGGCATAGGATCCATCAGGCAATTCTTTCAGAGGCATAGCATAAACTGTAGTACTTGGTCCATTTACAAGAAGCAGATACCAAAAGATGAGTTAAGCAGGAAGCAGGTATAGAAGAAAAGAAACATCTTATACAAGAAAGAAATCTCTGCTCCCGGATTTTGAAAGATTGTTAGCCATACGTGGCCTCTTTCCTTTTGTAAACCTTGTGTTCTTGACCACGTCACTCCACAGTGAAGAGGACCTTACACATTGGGACTAAAGGGAGCACAAGCTTTGAGAAGAAAACAGCTGAACACCTTCACCCATTCCCCTCTTCCTTCCTTTCTCGGCAGACATTCTTGTGCCATATTTGAGTGAGGTTTTGACAACTGGCCTCCCCCTTGGAGTTCAGCTGAAAATGCATGCTGAGAGTCATTTAATACTAATTATTTAAGGCATGGTGGCCTGATCCACTGCAGAAGGATCACATCATTAATGTAAGTGCAGTGATCGATATCAGCACTCTGTATCCGCATTTGGCCATAACAAGCAATTCAGCTGACAGAGAGTGTGGTCTGTAATCCACAGCATCATAATTCATTGCCTTGCCTCGGTTAACATTTGTGGAGTGCTCTCAGGCAACATATTGTGAACATTAAAACATGAAATGGTCTAAGACTGGGAAACATTTCCTGGAAAGACTCGAGCTGATGTGATGGGGAGTTTAACACACTGAAGGTCTGTATTTTTCTCCCTTTCATGCCTTTTTACTGGAAATATCATATTGGAAATGGAATACGGGTAGCAGCAGGCTCCTGAAATTTCTGCATTCCTGGAACATTTTGGGGGACTTGCCTTAACAATTGTGCCAACCACAGTTCAGAAACATGTTGCTTTCACTCTGTGGAGCCTGGCAAAACAGAAAGAAATGAATTGGCCATGAATGCAATGTTGGCAATTCTATCGTTGGCCCAGCAGTCACAGATGTTTTCAAGGCAACTCGTGCTGTGCTGTCCATAGGCATAGTCAAAACCTTAAATATTCCCCAAACAGTTGCCTTTAATTGGGCTTAAATGGATGGGTTATGGACTGAATGCATATGTATCGCTAGATATGAAACAAGCAAGTGCATTAACAGAAAAAAGCATTATTCACAAACTTGAGGGCTACTGCTCTGCGTGAACAGATGAACAGGATACAGGATGCCTTCATTATCCAGAGATCTGTTATTATATCCCTGCCAATATGTTGTTCTCTCTTAGCAGCGTCATAAACGACATGTCCGTGCCAACTCTGGTTTTAGGCGACCCGAAGAGCCATCTGCTGCCTTGATTGCAGACGCCTTGTCCTGACACGTGCCAGCAGGACAAGCGGTAGTGTAATGGCACACGATGGTGGTGGAATGTGACCCCAGCCAAGTGGCAACAAAAGGGGCTGTTTGCTTTCTTGTTTGGGTACTGGGCATGTTTTCCTCTTCACAGTATCTCTGCGAACAAAGGAACAGCCTTATAGCCACCAAATACTTAAAGCTGCCAAGGGTGCATTGTCTGTCACAGCAAAGATGATAAGGAACACCTGTATATATTTTAAATTCTCAGGTTTATCAGTAATGTGTTGAAATTTAGTCAATAAGATTGCCATTCACTGGTGCACTTGGCTTGTATTTAAATTCAGCATTTTTACAGGCATTCAATGTGAGTGAAATAGCTGTCTGACTGCAGTGAAAAATTATGCAAACATTGCACATAGCTTGGTCACAGAGAAAAAAGCACAAATGTACCTGTTCTCCTCTTGCCTTTGGTGCTGAGACAGAGAGCAGTGGAAGCTGCTGATGGTGTGAGGCTCCACAACTCTGACATGTGGCACTGCTTTCTACAAAAAAATGATACGGTAACGTCAAGGCAAATCCATGAAGATTTCAAAGCCTGTTTATCACAAATTCACTCCTGCGGCTAATAAGTCTGAGCAGTCTTCAACGTATCCCTGCAGCACTCCACTTTTTGTGATTATTGCACACATAATTTCCTGCGGCACTCCTGTGTGCTTTCCTTGCTTGTGCTCCAAACACGTGCACATCCACGTGGTCCTGTCCATATGCAGCTTGACAGTCACTTCACCCTGGTCATCCATTATTTTGATCTAATTCCATGACGGCTGTCACTAACACTGAAGGAATTGATCCCGTTGCATGTGAATCTGATAGCGGAAAATACAGTTTGGAAAGATATAATGTAATTCGCTACTCGCAGTACGCAGCCATAACTGAGAAGTAATGACTTTTATCTCAAAAAGAATCTATCATACTAGCTGAATCTCTGAGATAGTAAATTTCTGCTTATTGTGAAATTTTGTTACAGAACTGTTTTCCCCAGGAAAGCAACTAGAAAGTTAATTATTAATTATCTGTAAATTATCTATCCAAAATATAAATTAGTGTAAGGGTGGAGTCTAGATCTCAGCAGGAAAAGCAGCAAGTGTTTTAAATCCTTTTCAATGTGCTGCAGCTTCATAAATACTGTGCTGTTCAGATATCAGCATGGAGGAAAGATCTTACTTAAGAAAAGAAGATAATCCATGTGCACAAGCAAAACCTTCCCATGTCTTGTCATAAATGAAGCTGCCAAATAAATAGATTTCAAGTTGCAGTGATAGTGAGACACTTTCTGTATCAAAATAACTCAGAAATGGATTGGAATTTTTAATGATCCAAGAGCTATATTTTATTAATCTCCAGGAACAGATGAGCAAGAGCAGCATATTATGTCTTAATATCTCAACTACAGAAATGGAAATGACTCTAAGGACTGTTACAGTAAGTCATGCTTTGCTGGGGTATGCTCCATGAAGGTTTTTATTTTTGTATTAATGCTTTCCATTAAAGGACACTACTGCATTCAGCCACTGCTGCCACTTTGCAGGAAAGGTTTTCCCATCACCACTGTGAGCGTGAGCAAGGAAAAAAGGCTGAGTGGAGAAACATCCTCTGACTGTTGCTGCAGCAGCAGCAAGGGACTGCAGGATAAAACCTACTCAAAATTTCATACACTTTGCAGAAAACAAGGATAAGTGAGCCTATCATACCCCCTGGTGATACTCATTTCCCCCTTCTCTCTCAAGCTCACTTATGGTCTTCCTTGTCTGAATTAAGGAAGAGATCATTTGAACTGAGAGTGATCAGATCAGCCTTTATGGGGGGCAGCATGGAAGGAGAGGCTGGGGCACATCTTTGCAGACACCCCCATTTTGAACATGTACACTGCATTAAATGGGGCTCATTGCTCACAGCACTGAGGAGACTGTGGCCTGACTGACATTGCTGAGGATGTATTGGATTTCCAATACGCTCTCCTGAGAGTGATATATTGATGTTAATTGAGTGCACACCCCAGTGAATTAGCCCCATCAGCACTAGCTCACAATCCAACCCCTACAATTCTGTGAATCTGTGAATCTCTGCACCACACATTGATAAGTAGTACAGATGTAGCTGTATATTATATCATTGATCTTCTAATACTTTGCATCCTCTTTACCTAATTCTTCCACTCACACCCAGTTGCCTTGACACCGCTATAAGCCCCCAGGTGTGTGGAGCTAACACTGGACAATCCACTGTTGCACTTTGAAGAATTAAGGCCATGCTTTCTTTCTCCCCTTGTATCTTTGGGTCACTTTCCCGCTAAGCAGTTGCATGGTCTTATTCCTGGCTCCCTACACCAGTGCACACAGTGGATATACATCAGCTTGTAAAAAGAGCACCATTTTGATGTGAATTTAGCAACAGTTAATTTTATTTAGCAGTGGCAGGATATGCTTTTTTGGTGTCTGCCTTGTGTATACAACTGGGGTAGCTTTGCAAGCATTCAGAAACGCTAACTGCATGATGTCTGCAAAGAAATAAACACGTCTAGAAACACCTGAATGTGACAGGCTGTGTATGTAACCCGCATCTTACCTTAGGGTACTGTAATTTGCAGAAACCCTCCTTCTACACAGTCTCTGAGAGGTTAATGTCAGCCTGCTTTGGGTCTGTACCAGCAGTAGAGAAAGGCACCTGCTGCTGGCTCTGTTGTTCTGGATAACAACCGTGATGGGGAGAGACAAGGCACTGTTCATTTCACCTCCATCTGCTTAGATGGAAACATAAATGCTTAAAACCAATGTCTGGGCAACCACACAGAGGCAGAAAATGAATCACTTTTGCTGTCCTGTCTAGACAATAATAAAAGCCATAATCTTGCCTGGAACCATTTTGCTTATCTGCAAAAAGATGTTGTTTTTTCCATAGTACCACTTCAATCATCCAAAAGATGTGTGAATTTAAAAAAATGAATTCACGGACTAGTTTAATTTGCTTTATAGTTGTCTTGGCTTTTGGGGTTAACGTTTTCCAGTCTATTTTTGTAGGCATAAGAGCAGAGACATTTGGTTTACTGAGAACTGACACTACCTAAGACTGTGTCTTTATATTCATTTTTCTAGGAGATGTGGCATTTAAAATCCCAGATAATGAGAGACTTACCATATAATAATGAAAGAAAAAATGATACTTTGTAGCAGACACGGTAAAGGACAAGGACCTTTTCTCCATTTTATTAGTTAGTTGCAAAATTTATTTTGTGTCAAAACTGTCTGAAGCACAGTACAATAGCATAAATTTGAACAATAACCTGCAATACACTTTTAATTCTATATTTGTAAGCAATAGTATTTGTATGACTTTTGGTTTTGACAACCATTTGTGATGTTTTAAAGACTCTTCTTTAAAAAAATGGGGTTTAGAGCTTTTCAATTCAGCAGGTACCTGGACTAGCTCATATCTGATGTAGCTGAAGAGAAAAATGAGTAACTGTTCTTTTGTTGGAGATATAAGGTGGTCCACACTGACACAGGATCATCTTTTTTCCTCAACCTTATATTCACTTGTCTCCAGGACAACTGAAACCTAGAGCACTAACACAGTCACAGTGGAGGTGAGAAGACTTCAACAGTTAGGGAAATTTGGAAGTAGACCATCTGTTGTAATAATGAAAGTATTTACCCTCAGATGCAACTTCCCTTTCATCTTGTAATGACATTTCATGCTATGCAAAGGCCATACAACTTCAGAATACTTTTTTTTTCGCACTCAGTAACCTTGAAAAAGACAGTATTTTCTGGCAAAAGCTATTTGTTCCCACTGATCTTTTAAAATTCTTGCATGATATTAGAAAAAAAAAGTGTCTTTTTTGACTTAGTTGTTTTAGGATGGTATTTTACCTGTAAATTTCCATTTTTATGCCTTTCACGTTCTTATGATCATTAGGATCTTAAAACCTCAGCATTTCAGAAGTTCCTATTTAAGCAATACTTTCGCTCTCAACACCTAAATTTTTATACAAAATATAGGTATAGCAGTGGTAGATTTAAATTAGTGATCCAACAGTCCTGAAATTGTGCAATTTGATTTAAATTCTGCAAGGATACATTCTTTTTAACAGTTGAGGATGTAAACTTGACAGTAACTTTGCAAAAAAATCCATCAAAGACCATCAGGATGTCTTAGTGAATTTCATACTCTATCTAGTTACAGAATATGACAATTTAAATAACAAATAATTCACAGCGGTTTGCATACAGAAACTTACATTAACACATTATAAAATCTACAACATCATAGATTTGAGATTATCTACAAATTATCTTTCCACTCCTATATTTTAGAAAATTCATTTTGGGTGACCTCTTCTACCAGTCCTGTAACAAACCAGTAAACCAGTACAGGACTCAAATTCTTTAAGCCCTGGCCTCAGGGCCCACATTACTGTTCAAGTCCTTCACAAACACAAAGCAAAGGACTGAGCAAAACATGGTTAAGCCCCACAAAATTTGTTTCTTCTCTTTTCTTCATGCTTGTTACACCATACCTCTCTCTCTCTCTCTCTCATCTTGCCAGGCTTATTGTGAGAGCTGAGAGCTCATTTCAACCATCAATCACATCCTGTAGAAAAGTCAATTTGGATTTATTCTGTTGCTGGACTCCCCAGCTCTCAGAACTATATACTCTTATTTAAAAAAAAAAAAAAAAAAAGAATAGAAGTAAATCTCATACTACATAATCAGACAGAAACTGGGGAAAGATACTGTACACAAAAGACAACGATAAGCAGCAACATAGAACTGGGAAAAGCATAGATGGGGAAAAGCGTCTAGTCGAATATTTTAACTGTTGTTTTCAGGTCTGGTCTTAATTTTCAGTTGTATTTCAGAAGCAAAATCAAGCAACACATTAATTACACTTAGTAATGATAGCTAAATTAAGAAAAGCAATCAGCACAGAGGAAGAATAGAAAGGAACCAGAGAAACTAGGTATACGGCTGGCAAAAATAAACTAACAGTGAGCTCAGAAAAATGCAAGCAAATACAGCAAGAGAGAACACACTCCAAAATCTCTTGGAGGTGGTAATGGATAGAAAATGGTTCATGAAACGCTCATTTGATATTGCAGAAAAGCAAATAAAAACGCTGGGGGCATTTGACTTGCATACACAGCTGACCCATCAGTATGTACAGCGGTCTCTCTCCCTCTGGCACCAGCGGGGCTATACCTTGAATGCGATGTTTTGTTTTGTACGAATAATACTGAAAATTAGAAAGAACTTAGAAACAATCAAGCTAGCAAATGGAGTTATCTTATGGGAAGAAATGGTAGTCCTAAAACCTTGTGCAGCTCATCAAGATGACAAACAGTGCTTTCTGGCGGGAGCGTAAGTATCCGCAGTATTGACCACAACCTGTGAAAGGATACTGGTTAGTGCTAAGCGCAGCCTGCGACAAAGCAAGATATATATAGAGCATGAGGACATACACAGTGTGAAGGCAGGATCCGTTCGGCTGTGGAACACCCTTCCAGCGGGGCTAGGCTGCAGTGCAGAAGTCACTTGCCACGCGACCTGCCCGCAGGCTAGCAAAGAGCTCTCCCTGCACGGCTTGGTACCGCCAGAACCTGGCCACGGCCACCACGGACTCGAGGGGGAAATGTCACCGCGGGTACAGCCGGGACCAGAGGCAGGAGCACCACGTCCCTCCCGTGACAGGGTCGCAGGATGACCTGCAGAAACCTGTTTTCAGAAACTGTGAAGATCATTAAGTGTTACTTGATGTAGATCTTTATGTTTGATACATCTTAGCTTTCTAAATAGCAATGACACTTAATGCAAATATATTTTCTGTAGTCTCTCTTGGCACTAGACTTTTTAAAGCAAATCGTCAAATAGATTGCTTTCATAAGTTCTGGCTAAGAGACTCAGAATTATTTTTTTCCATCTCCTTCCCTCATTGGTTTTCACTTGATGAACACTAATATAACATACGCTGTGCCTTTCTAATGAATAGTTTGACTCTTGCAGTTCTTTCTTGAAATATTACACTTGTAAATAAAAACAAAAACAAATGCAGATTTCTTTGTAGAATCTGTCTTCCCTAGGATTGCTAGCTGACTATAGCTATTTTATTCCTACACCCTATGGATTACATTTCTTCCTGTCTTTGTTTCTGAAGGATAATTAATATGCCGTATTTAACATTTTAATTTCCTGTGAGTCTCATATTGCTGTCTTCTTGTGGTTTCTCTCCTTCCCTTTTCCCTTTGGAATGCACTACCAACCTTGGATCATTTTGCTCTCCTCTCTGCAACTTCAACTTCTTATTAATTGATCTCCTTGCATTAACCCTGTTCCCATCTTTACTTGCACACTTCCAACACCTGATTTGTGTCCATTCATTTAACCCTGCATCTAGCCCCTTTTTTCAGCACCTCCTCAAGGTCCCTTATTTCAGGTCAGTACAGCTAAACCTGAATTCCTGTTGCTTCCTCTGAAACCACCAGCTATAGCAGTGGTTTGAAGGGTTCCCTATAGCGCTGTTAGCGCTGCGTTAAAAAAAGCAAGTTCCTTATTTTTACCTAACAGCATGCAAGTTGAAGCTAGCTACAGCATTGGGCATCCGTTTTGAGCAGCATTTAGAGAGCCTCTGCTGACAAGTGAAGATGGATCCTTTATATTCTGTAGCCATATTTTTTTATCACTAATTTATTTTCTATATATGATTCTTCACCCAAAATGACCAAAAAATTCTCATTGTTTGTCATATGAGGAAACGATCACAGTTGTTAAAAAGTAGCTTTTAACAAATCTCTTGTGAACCCTATATATATTGCATCCATTTATTATGTAATAAAGTTTAAAAGCTAATTTTAGATTGTACTAATCAAATTCTTTATAGTAAAAATTGACACCTCAATTGTAACACTATTTTAGTAGCATACTAGTTTAGTTATGATTTTGTAGTTACATGTTCCAATGAGAACCTTGAAATCCTTTGCATTATATAAAAGTATCTTTTCATTCACTATTTTCAACATGGAGTTAACAAAATGTTCTGAAGATGTAATTAGTTTCTATGTTTTCTTACGATTAAAGCCATTGCAGAGGATGTTTCACACAAATCTGTTATCTGAAAATGCATGTGCTTAGTGCTGTGTATCCTGTATCTGGATATTCGTTTGGGGCACGCAGCCAAATCTGGCAGTTGTCTAGAATTTTATTTTCATTGAGCAATCAGTTGAAAGTTCATTCAGCATTTTTCCATATTTTGACAGCAAAGAAGCACAATCAACAGCTGCTTCTGACAGGAACCGCTCCTCCAGTCATTCAGTTCTAAATCCTAGACACAGTAATACATGAACCAGTCGTGCGATATAAAGTTGACTCAAAATCTGGCAATCTTTATCATTCTGTTCTATGTCCAATTTCTTCTTCTTTGGTAATTTTTCCTGAGATACAACCTTTCTCTTTGTCCACCTATACAGATTTCTCTGCCAAACTCTTTTTTTTTATTCACTCCCGACTCTTCTTGAATGGCCTCCTGATACACCCATCACTTGTGCACAGTTACCAAGCTTCCTCCACACAACATCCATTGTTTTTTCTTCTCCCGTGCATCAAGATCAAGCTCCACCCAATTTTCCGAGACTTATGCAGCTCCACTCTGCCTCACTTGCCTTTTGCTGTGTTATTCTTTCCCCACAACGTGCTTGCTATACTACATACTGGAGCACCGTGGAGAGATGCCCAGGTTCTCACTGGTCAGACCAGCTTTGAAACTGGAAGCGGTGCAGTTGCTGTTGTGTGGTATTGCAGCTGGCTTCTCAGTCCTGTTTCTCAGTTCTGCTGCTGGCGTTACATGGCTTTCCAGTTCCCTGGCCTGGTCACGCACTGCATGAGTTTGATGCTAGCTTGAGATACAGACCAGCATCAGTGCTGCACTGAGCCACGCAGACATGCCCATAAATCAGAGAACTAGTGTTTTAATGAAATCCTGGATTAGTAAAAATGCTCAGAGATATGAGTTGAGGATTTAATTTAATTTCCCATGGAAAAAGCAGCTTCAGCAGAATAAAATGGCAGGAGTGAACAATTAGGGTCTCCTGCATTGTACCTAAGCAATGAATTACTTCTAGACCTCTCTATGCTAGTTATTAATGAGGATAATCTGTAACTCCCAGATATGCACCTCTAAACTTTAATGCTTACCAGTGCCTCCATTCTCGAATGAGGTACCCACTTCATGGCAGTTTACATGTATAGCACTTATACTTTAAAATCTCCCAGAAAGGACGGCAGCTTTGTGGAGCAAACTCAGAGAGCTGCTATTCCAGAAGGTTGTCTTAATTCAGAAGAGTTGTCAGGGCACCCTTCTTTACATGAGCAAGGAGGGAGGTATTACAAAGCCATGCAGAGGTCAGCAGACCCCATCCCAAAAGAGCACCCATTGTCACATACAAAGGAAGGATGCGGTCAGAAATCAGGCTGATTTGTGATAATCTTCATAAGTGGATTTTGGTGAGGGTGCAGCAGTAAATCAGATGTCTCCAATGGGAACCTTGCCATTTATGGGAACAAGCTGCCAGTTTTCTGCTTGTATCAGGGGAAAAAACTGTTGCCAAGAAATGCTTCCTTGATTTGGTAGGAAAGAAGCCTGCTAGATACACTTAACTTACAGCAGAAGTTGAGGCAAGTTTCAGAAGAGAAAAAATAACAATAATAATGAGCCAGACAAGTATGTATCTGTGCAAATATGTAAAGCCAATCCAAACTGTCAGCCTGACCTTGGACTACTCAGACACCAGAACACCTTCAACAAAATCTGGCTCTTGAGAGCCATGCACACGATCTGGTGCTAAGCATCTTTTAATATAAAAGTGCTACATTTATGAGGCGAATAAGTTAGACACATATTGTGTTTAGGCCTTTTGTAAGACATACACAAACTGCTTCCGTGCTTTTTTGCTGTGTCAGAACTGACTCCACAGGGCCACAAAGCAGTTACTCAAGACTATCCTGGAATAATCAAGGGTAAATAAGCGAAATGGCACCCGTGTGTTTCCAAGTTCAAGGATCGATATCAATGGTTTTGAAACTGCCTTTTTAAAAAGCTTTGAGACACTTGGACAGTCCTGATAAATCAGATGCAAGTTTCATTTAAATCATGAATTTCTCATGAACCGAGATTTCTTTTACGAGAATTACATTCCCAAACTGCCATGAGTTCAGCCTGCAGTGAGCAAGTTCCTGCATGTAGTGATCAGAACAATTTTAATCAGATTTTATAGCAATAAACAGGTGCTGGGAACTCACAAGGACTCCTCACGAAGCTGATCTCAGTACTGCACTGTGATCAGCATCTCATCCCTCTGTCGTTCTTCCAAACCCAGTACCACTTGGGCTGCCTGCTTTGCCAGTCTTAATATTCTGTTTGCATTTTTGGATGCTAAATCAATTGATAGAAGAACTGACAGAACCATATCCAAAGACTAACAGATCAAATTTAACATTGCTGGCCACCTGAGACTGCATGGCTGAAAGACACTTTATAATCAAATAAATACTAAAAGCAAATCTTCTGCTGATGGCCTGCTTCGTAACTCTTCTAACGCAGACTTCTGCAAACCAGCTACAGGTTTAGTATGGCTTTCAGAGGGGAAGCCCACGTTGGATTCTGAAGAACTATCTTTAAGCTAAGATGCAATTTTCTTCAATCCAGGATTTTTTTTTCCAGGGGAAGGCAAGCTGATAGAAGGCAAAAAAAAAAA
>VXAA01007075.1:1048722-1088333 GCA_013399115.1 Anseranas semipalmata
TTTTTAACAAAATTTTCAATAGGATTTGCGCGGAAACCTTATTTCATGATTGGGCGTTACAGACGTGCTGCTCGGAAGGGAAATTGCATGACAAAACAGGTTTTAAAAAATTATAATTTGGGGGATTTACGATCACGTTAATATTGTAACTAAAGAGGTTTTCATGCCAAGGTGCTCAAGGCCACTTCCCCTTTCTCCTTGCAGTGGACTTTTCTGATTGTAAAGTAAACAAACTTCCGTTTGAGGCCAACGTTTTATCAAGCGACCGGGCATAAACGTCTTTCTTGTTTTGCTTTGTTTTTCAAGGAATGCACTCAGCTACCTCAGCGTTGTGTTATACACGGGCAAAGTGAGCAAAAATCCACCCGCGCTGCTTTTTCATTTGTTGGACTGATAAGTAGGGAATGCTATTGGTGTGATCCTCAGTACTCTGGAAGGGAATGTATTGCATTTCAATCCACTGAATCTCTCTTACTTAGCGTTTTGATTGTGAAGCAGAACTGCTTGGCCCTTGCTGAAGGGTAGCTGCCACAGCCCAGACCGGGTTCAGTAAAGCTGTGTTTCGCCGGAACGTTACGGCTTTTTCAGGACGAGAAAATTCTTGGTTTGTGGTAGAGCAAATTAAGTATTTCAGCATAGTTTTTATTATTCTCTTCAACAATTCTTTGCCTGTTAACACTGAAAATACTGTTTTGTAGGAAGTGAACAGTAAGCCGGACTTTAGTTGCATCTCTGCGAATACTTGAAATGAATGAAATGCAGAATCGTCATCTTGCTCTGTTTCTTCCATGTGACTGTGGCAGTCGCAGTGTCAGCACCTGCATTTGAAGTGTCAAGAGTACCACTATAGCTCTTAGTCTACACTTCCTTGGGTGGCCAAACTTATTTTCCCTCTCCTGCCTCTCATTTTTCCCCCCTTAAGTAGCATAAGTCAATTCTTCAGCTTTCCCTCAGTAATCAGTAAGATTATAGGATGTGAATTAGAACTCATTCTTTGATAAGGTTTAAATTTGCTTTATGTGAAGCACAGTCCTATAAAACTGGTAAGAGTTCTCTGATATAATATGTGAAAATAGTAGTTTTCTTCTTAAATCTACACTTGCTTTGTTAATAAAATTGATTTGTTATCTAAATTACAGTCGGTATGACTGGCCTGGGTAAGGTTTGGCACGCATAGTAATCAGTAATAGTCAAGTGAACGCAGCAGCCGAAATCTGTCTTCAAAACTGTGATTTTCTGAAATGTGCCAGACAACCCAATACATTTGCTGATTGAATCTAATTCCACTTCTGTAGAATTTAGTTCTGTTCTGAGTTCAGCAAAACCTCAAAAATAACGTCTCGTGTTCTGTTCAGTCTTCAGAAGAAATAAGCCTTGGTGTCTCCTCTGAAGCCACTGAAGTCCTCGTGCAGATGAACTGTACCTGGCACTGTGGTATTGTGGTTGTAATGGCAGTTCTCCACCAAGGAAGACTGGCAGCCTCTGGTGGACTTGATCATTGTGGTTTTCAGACGTTGTTAACACCCTGTAACAGGTTGTTTCCATCATTATCTCACTCTCGCTGGGTTACAGTCTGATATTTTGGTGCAAGCTTCTCTTTGACAGTGTTGGAAGTGATTAGCATGGGATACGCATGCCACAGCCATCCTGTGGAAGTGGATAGGAAAGCAAATTTTGGCAGCGGGGTGAAGCAGATTACTGGGAGTGGCAAGGTCTTGAACTACTGCAGGTGGAGATATGGGAGCCCTGTCTGAACTCTGATTCTTGTACTACTATTTTATATTTTTGAAGAGAAGCTAGATGTCTGTGTCTATGTAGGAGACGGATACCTAAATGTTTATCGATATAATGCTTAGAGTGCTGGTGTCTGTGTCTCTTTCTCTTGGTGTGGGTGCTGTCCTGAAGAAATGTGAAAGTTGAACTGTTATCAAAGGTGGACCTTAATGTGAGAATCATAATAAATTGTGGATTCTTATTACTGTTGGCCTCGTTTCAATATTTGAAGTTGTTATTGATAGAGACTGGTGCTTCTCATCCTTGCCTGGTAAATGATTCATCTTCTCCTTTGTGTCTTCTGTCTTGAAATCTTTTTGTTCTTTCACAACCCCTGGTCCCTAAAGACTAAGGGATAGTCTTGGTCGAATATACCCTCTAGTTAACCAAGGTTGAAGAGTTGCATTTTTGTTGTGTGGGGTTTCCTCCCTCCCTCTTTCCTCCTTATGGAAAAACACACTCTCACGAGCACTTTATATTGTTTTCATGACAGAGTAGACGAGTAGCATCTGTGTATTGACCAGTAATTGTTCATGATGGGTATTTGTTCTGCTAGCCTGCTGTTGTATGTCAGGTACCTCTGACAGGCCGTTGGCTCAGAAAGCACGTAGCCAAAGTATTTGTGTGAAATACAAGCACATTCAATTTCTATTTTGGTTAAACTATGAACATAATTTAATGTGTCTTGCATTATGAATCACTTAGTCTTACGTTCATTTTTCCCTGCTAGTGGAAAAGCTTGGAAAATGTGATTTTTTTTTAATGAAAAGTTTGTTTATACAGGAGCCTTCAAATGCTTTATATGTGGGATATAGGAACCTTCAAGACTTTGAATCTTCCTGTTTTAAATCAGGAGCAACAGACTGGGGTTTGATTGGTTAAATACACTCAAAAGCCACTTTTTAATCTCCTTGTGAACTTACTACAGTCAGACTGTTTCTGAATAAATGCTACTTATGCATTTTTCTGCCACAGCTAGGCAGAACAACAAAGTGTGTCCTTATGTTCTGTTAGTGTTCATGCACCTTACGTTTTCTGGGTGGCAAGGCATGTGCTTTTAAGTATTTGCTGATTTTGGCTTACTGTAGCATTTTACTAAACACATTTTGATCGCACTCATTCATGGAATATGTCTCAGAAAGTATTGTGTATAGAAAGCTACGTCATTGTAGAAGTATGAACACAGCAGTTAAATATTTATGCATTCATTTCTAGCGAAAGCAGTTGGTATGTTGGTAATGCGGTGTAGTTGATATTTGTAGACATCTGTCTTACAAACTGTCTTCCTCAAAGAACAATACGTGGAACACTTGTGGTAACAAGAGTATACAACAAAGAGTATACAAGAAAAAAAACTGAAAGGGAGGAAATAAGTTTGCTATACTTTGGGGTCAGGGAGAAGTTAGGTGAGCAAATTGTGTTTACTTCAAGCAGGAAATATGTGACAGCACTATTCTTGGAAAGAACAGGCAGAGAAATAAGAAACAGTGAAGCCTCGTAGGGTTCAATTTATAAGCAGAACAAGGGTTGACAGTGATAAAGCAGACTGAAATGACATCAGTTATATTTTTCATTAGATGGTTTCAGTGCTATATATATATTTTTTTTCATGGACTTTCTTTAGAGGTTGTGGAATTGGGAACATTTTCAGTGCTAAGAGTTTTGAACTTTATATTTTGCCAGCAGTTTTGTTGGAAGCAAGACATGAAGTCACCCTTATCAATGTTTCTTACTAAAAATAAATTTGGATTTTCTTCATTTCTATGTTGCATGGCTTGTATCAGGAAAATTAAAAACACTCTTTTTCCTATTTTTACTTTTTAGATTAAAAGTTACAAATTTGTAACCTCTAACATTATATAATTTTATATATGTATATACATTCATATATATATATATATATAGTTTACTAAATCTCATTTATAAAATAAAGCACCAATGCCCCCCGCCCCCCCCATTCTTAAGAAGGAAAAATCTATAGCATTTGTCAGTTGGGCAGGAAGCCTTACCTTTAACTTCTGACATTTTGAAATAATAAAATGTTGTTTTTCAGATCCAGTTCTGTTTACTATAGTCACAACCTTGTTCACTTGTTTTAACTTCATGAATTTATCACTGTTATGTGCTACTGATCATGGCATAGGTCATTTGTTACCTGTTGTGTACAGGATGTCAAGCTAGATGAGGTAATCGTGCTTTCTAGCTATAAAATAAATGAGTTGGATTCTCTTTATGCTTTAGATGATTTTCTAAAGCTAATAAAGCAAGTTTCCCATTAAGGATTTGAAATTTTGATATCAGAGTGGCTCACAGTGTATCTTTTATCTTCTTTCTTTTAAAACTTATGAAAGAAATGTAATACTACTTGCTCTCCTGCAGGTTTAAGAAATATTTTTTGAAGAAACTACTTTCTTCCCAGGCTGTCAGTTCAGATGCCACTTCATGATTTTTCTGCATAATGATTGCATATTTTCTTGTAAAAAATTCCAACTTTTTTTTTTTAAGATTTTCTGAATTTTCTGTGCAAACTGAGATTATACCAGCTATCAGATAATTCCAGGGCCTGTGGTTCTGCATACCTCTGACCTTAAATCCCTCAGCTCGATGAAATAAGTTGGCTCAAAATATGCCAAGGTAGTGAGGATATTTGAGGTGCCAGAACAGTGGGAGCACACATAATAGAAAATGTACATTTACCACTTTTCGTGCATAGAGAGAAAGCCTTATAATGGTTGAGGTCAACACTAGACCTAAAAGTGGAAGTTGAGACCTAGACCTCAGACTGTTCTGTCAGACTGGACTTTTTCTAATGAAATCCCTTGTTGGGCAGGCAGAAGCTCTGTGCCATCGGATTTCACCTGGTGCTAATTTTACCTTGCGTATCCTTGAGATATGATCTCTTCTGTGAAAAGGACGTTGTGTTACCCTGAAATTAATTTGAATGTCAGCTAAGGCTACAAATAGGTTTGACTGTTGGTTGGTGACGAGAAGCTCTGACAGGTATGAACCTGTCTTTTGACTTACGAAATGTGTAGAAGCTGATGGAGTTTAGATGGGAAGATAAATTTACATGGCTGGTCAGTATGGTCAGCTGTGGGTTCATCCCTCTCAGCTAGGCTAGGAGGTGACGAGGATCTGTTTGAAAACTAACCAACTACATGTCCATAGGGTAGGTAAAACCTCTGATAATTTGGTTCCTGGTTGTTGGGCTTTTTTCTCTGGATGTCTTATGTTGTATTTAATAGCTGTTTTTCCTTATTCCAGCTGTAGCATATTAGAACGGAGCATATAAAGGATTTAATGATTACCAACCGGTAGTATGGTATTTTCTAAATATGACAAGTAAATTGTAGGAAAAAAGGGATGAACAAAAACTGTTCCATATAAAACATTGCCAAAAAATGTTTAAATAGCAACGGTGATGGTTCAGGCTAATTTAAAAGTCAGTTTACTGCTTTGTTTTGATGTAATCCTTCAAGTCTACCCATTGAAGGTGATCGTTAAGTTTGTTTTATTTTGAACGTGTTGTTTCCGAAACATAGTGATGCCATTTTGCGTTTGTGTCAGTTCTCCTAGCAGCTCATCGAGTGTCAGCTTTATTCTGTCAGTTAAGTGGCATGCGGGGAGGAGAGATAAAAGGGGCATAAAGCTATTAAACCGTAAAATAAACAAAAGCAAAACTTGAATTTGATAAGGTTGCTATATTTGTCTGTTTAACAGGGACTCTGTACGTAATTCTTATTTTGGCACCGTGCTGGCAGGGGAGGAAGTGCCGGCGCTGTGAGGGGCCAGCAGCCCGTGGCTTGGAGTGCTCTGGTGGCCAGTCAGGCCCGTCTCTCCCTTCCTTCATGGCAGGGAGAGGAGCAGCCCTGCTTCAGCAGCAGCCGTGCCTGCTCTCTGAGGCTGGCACTGTCGGTTAGTAATGCTGCGAGCAGAGCGTGCTTCTGGGCCTGTTGGGACGGAGGACTGCTGGAAGCTCCTCATGCTTCCCAGCCCCTCGTGCTTCCTGTAGGAAAGAAATATCCCCCATCTGCCCCGCCAGCAGGGTTCCCAGGCTGTTGTTTCCTTCCCCGAAAAGCAAGCCCTTGGAGGAGGGACTGGGACAAACCGGGTGCTGAGCTGGGGAGAAGTCAGGCTTGGGCCCACACCTGGGCTCCTGCGGCTGTATCCTTCCTCGGCAGGAGGAGTGCTGTGTCCTGCCTCAGCTCCGTTCCTCTTCCGACTTGTGTAGTTGATATAAGGACGGAGTGGAGGGCTTTCTACCTCTGGAACGATAGTGAGAAGGGAAAATTGCTCTAAAATCACTGCCATTTGAACCTCTTTGTTTGGCCTCGCTTTGCCGTGAAGAGAAGGGAGCTCTGAGGGGTTGCCGTCTCCCTGCTGCAGTTCACCGTCCCTTCCCCATCAGTGGTGGTGACACAGCTATTTGTGGAGCTGTGCTTTGAAACAGGATAAGGAAGTGATCTGATCGAGCCCTGCAAAAATAGATTATTCTAAAATGGTAACTAATTCATTTTAAAATGCTGTCCCACGAGCAATGTGTTGGTATGTTGTGGGGGTGAGATCCTGTGAAGACAGAAATGAGCACCTGAGGCAGGAACTTCTCAAGCTGCTGCTGGTGTTCAAGGCTGGTGTAGTTTCACGAGGAGAGATGGCTTAAATTCTTGCTGTGTCCTTGCTCACTTCTTCAGGGTTAGATGTTAACACTGGCCTAGCTGCGGATGGTCCCTTCTTTTCTAAAGCAAATAAATGAGAGCAAGGAGTGATCTTGTTTTATTTCGTTTGCTCTTGGCTTTGTTTTTTTGTTTTTTGTTTTTTTGACTGCTAGTAGCTGTTGGGTCTGATCTGGTTTGCTCCAGGCTCAGTGGCAGAAAAGAGAGTGATAATGTAAATTTAGAAAGGTTAGATGTGTTCCAACTTGGTGCCCTTAGATTTGGAGGCGAGCAGGAAATAAGTTGCTGGAGGTGCCACCTGAGGTTAGAGGGAACAGTATGGTTCCTCCTTAACGGGTGAGAATGAAGTTAAACAAGCAGCATTAAGGTACTACACTAAACTGATGTGGAGGTGTTTGTTTGCTGCAATATGTTTTTGAAAACTTGGTGTGTAAATGTTTTCAACTCACATTCTGAGATACTTTTCCCATGACCACATTTGCTTTGTGAGGTCAGCGCTCCCAATGGCAGTCTGTTTAATTCATTCAACCACAACTGAATTGCACTGTACTAAAACAATACAGATTTGACTGTGAACTTAATGCATGTTTTGAGAAAATCATTAACAACGAACAAAATAAGAAGCTATGGCATTTCTCTGACCAGTATTGAATAAAGGCAGTGGACAGAATTCGAGAAGATGAGAGCAATGCTTTATATTTCCAGAGTTTTAAGATTTTTTTTGCATTTAAAATCAAAGAAGCAATCTTTTAACCTAAATTTATGTGCCATAATGCTTGCCACAATTTGTTTTGTTAAAATGGTGGGAAACTGGAAGCCAAACTGTAAGGGAAAAAAGTGATATCGGAGACTATGTTTTTATAGATATATTCCTGTAAAGTCAGCTCCAAGTCAACTGACTTTGTGTTACGTTATTAACATTACGTGTTAAAAATAAATGAGGCTCTGATACCGTACCCCCATCTGTTTATGAAATAACTTGTATCTGCATAAAGGACCTAGTAGAGTCGCTCTTCTTCCATGTTGGCACATCCAGCCTGTCACCACAGATGGTATTAGTGTAGGAGCTACCAAGGAAGTGGTTTTGTGATCACTGTTCCTGGGTCAGATTTACTATCAGATTATACTGTAATGTAACTTTGATCAGGTAGGCAAACTATCACGTTTCTGAAGTTAATAAGAGCACACAATATATCATTTGTGCTGACTTAATGCCTACTGTGGGAGGAAAGACAGTAACTATTTGGCATGAAGCCTTCCAGTTCAAAATCAACCTGTCAAATCTAAAATGTATTTACTGTCTTGTCAGACTGTGACCTCAGAGCAGGTATTGGAACAATGACTGAACTCGGCAAATTGTGCTCTGTTTTATTTACAGAATTGCTTAATAGGGATTTGTGATTTACTGAGCATGTGCCGTTACATTTCTTCTTTATTTCTCTTAAAATCAAAGCTTTATTTTTTTTAAACAATAAATTTGCTTGGGGTGGGAAGGAACTTGCAACAACTGACTCTTTTAAGCATCATTCTGATTCATAAAATATGGCAGAGTAATGATAATAACAGTCATTGCAGACATTTTAATGCCAAATTCACTCATGCCTGTGAGAGTTAATTTTCATTTAATGGCATTGCATGGCGCATGGAATTCAAAGAAGCGTTGATTTTCTTGCTTTTTGAGTAAGTAGGAAAAGGAAATATGTTTTAAATACACCAGAATAGACTCTTAGTAGACCCTTTATGATGAACCTTTTCACTTGGACAGAATCAAATTATTTTAGTAAGCTTCCCTCTCCTAGTTTATTAATTCTTACATAGCGCATCCTTCATAAATTCTTGAGATTATGAGGTGAATATATTGTTATGCAATTTGTTCTTTAAGCCAAAATATTACCGCTTGAAATTTATTTAGCTTTTTTTAGTTTATTGTAAGATCATTATGTGCTTTTCATGTAAAGTTCAAGAAGATTTTTAATTAAGTATTTAGAGTAAGCACTTATTTTTTCTTTTTCGCCCGCATTGCTCTTCTGAATAGGTTGTTAGGAAGAATAAATTCCTAAATGAAAGTAATAAATTTCCTAGATGAAAATTATAAGCAAAATAAGTCTACTCTCCTTGGTTCTTAGTACATGAGGGTAGTAGTATTCGCTTTGTTTTTCTCACTTGGCCGGTGGCTGGGACCAAAGAGGAACACTGTTCCGCACAGTGGCTTACATGGCAGCACGCATCCCGGACTGCTGCCGCTTTTCATGGAAATGCTACGTTTTGCTGGGTCAGACTTGATTGCAGTCAAATTTCTGCCAGTTATTTCTTATCCTTTTAATCATAACTTTTTAAATGTTTTTCTTTTTATTATTATTATTATTGTTATTTTTAGGGGAAGTCTTCGTAAAAGGCAAATAAACATTCAGTTTGGTTTGTTCATGTTCGGTTTCCTCTTTCTTCACAAATTATGGCTGGAAACATTGTTCAACTCAGCCAAATGTGAAAGAGGAGAAGGGCTCTCAAAGGTGATTAATTTTGTTTAGTGTAAATTGGCAGCTGAAGATGGAAGACACTGAAATTAGTGCCCTTTCTGGGAGGAAAAATACCCAAGTCAGCTGCTATATGGTCTGTTTTGCAGCAGCTGGCCCCTCGCAGCGGATATACATTCCTAGTACCTGCAGGATGTCTGATCTTTTGCCTAGTCAAGGTGTCACGACAGATACGGGGTTATCATGGTGGAGGGGGAGGAATGCATCTGTAGGAAAGCAGCTTTTTAACTGTGCTGCTCAGAGAACTTTTCACATTAAACTTCTTAATAAGGAAGCTTAGAAATACCACGTCATTTGTCAGGCAGACAAAGACCAGCGTTAGGGTAAAAGAGAATAAGCCTAATAAATGCTCAGGATGAATTATTATATCACATACACGGTCTATTAATAGGGTAGAAGAAAAGAAATAAATGCAACATATTAATGACTTCCATTCTCAGTGGGAATAATGAAGTTGTCAGCTCAAAGTACTGAGTATGTTGTTTTTATCAGTGTGCTGCATAGAGGACCCGATATTGGTGCTAAATTTAAAGAAAAATATGGGAAAATTTGAGTTTAAATACTGGTTGTTTATCTAGCCCATTAAAGTGTCATAGGTAACCTGCATTAGCTTGGTTAGAAGAGGTGAAGCAAACCTTGTAATGGCTGTCTGTGCAGTAATATAGCCTTAGAGAACCATGCAAGAAGGAAATTGTAACAGTTGGGTTTTGCCCTGAGCCTATAAAATTAGATCACTGTTTAACTATATTTAAGTAACTGTGGATATTTATACTCATACAGATATTTAGAACCATGCAGATTTAAAAACAATATAATTTTCATTAAAATAATAAATCCTAATATAAAGCAGTCTTTTTTTTTTTTGTCTGAATGGTAGTCATGTTGTCTTTTTAAAATTGGGATAATTAATTTCAGTAAGGTATCCTAGATACCTCCACTTAGCATTGTTGGTTTTTTTCCCTTGTTCTACAACATGATGTTTATGCAACCCGAATTCAATTAGCATTTTTCTTCTACCCCTCCTCACCTTTTTAATTATGGAGGACTAAGGTTTATTAGTGGTGCTGGGAAGCTCTGGTCTTCAGCCAGGATACTGGTACTGGCTGCTGCTCAGCTCCAGAAGGATTTCAGAAGTAAGTGATGCTTGATGCTGTAGTCCGGGCTCTCTCTGTGGGGGATGCAGAAGGAGAGGTGAAACGATCAAAATACCAGGCTGGCTCTGTGCAGCAGCACCATGCTGAACTAATACACGCAGTGAATTATGCTTTTTCCGCTTAACAGTAATTAAAACAAGAGAGGATATTAGCTCGGATGTGTTTTGGCTGTCTAGATAGATAGGACACGTTTCTGATCCCATGCAGAAAAATTTGGCGGTTGGCAGGTGTTGTGCATAGTCTTGGCAAAGGCTGTGAGAATCGGGAGGAAACTAAATGAAAAATGCTATCTAGGTTTGCAGTGAGATTGTGCTGTTGTGCACGCTCAGAAAGCAGGTATTGGGAGTAGCTGTGCAGGTCAGGTTAAGGACTCTGTTTCAGCCACAGCGAGTTTCAGCTGAAGGCCGTGTCCAAGAAACTGCTAAAATTGGAACTGAAGACAGTTCTCAGGTGGGGGGTGACAGATCTGTGAGTCATCAGCACCGAGATAGATGGTGGCTGAATCTGTGCTGGCAGATACTGGATCTCTCAGTATAAAGGGAGGAGAGGGCAGGGAAAAAAAGGTCAGGCATAGAGGTGTACAAAGCTCCTGCAGGAACTGAGAAGAAAAAAATTATCTGAAGACTGTTAAATGCTAGAAGAAAGCTGGAGGGAAGTAAAGATTGTGTTGTATTTTCATTTGTAGGATTCTGTATTTTTGCTTTTGGCTTCCACTAAGTATAAAATAGTCTGGCCTTAAATTTAGTAATTTTAACTACTCTGAGGATTTTGTGCTGAGCTTCATCCTTCCAAAAACGAAACAAAACAAAAAGACTAGTATGGCACGGTCTGGGTTGTGCAGTTCAATGAATGGAAGAAAAGTCAGTGTCATTTTGATGCGAGGTTATGGTATCAGAATTTTATCAGGGCATTATTGATCATTTGTGGTGTCAAAAATGTAATATTGCACATGACAAGCACCAGTGTTTTCTGTGTAAAAAAAAAAAAATCCAGCTAATTTATTTTTTATGCTCCAGTTTCTCTGTTTTCTCTGAAGTTAAGGCAAAAGCAATTTAGTTTCACAGCTTGCCTGCAGAAGCTGCAATAGGTTTTGTGTTTGTGTTTCTCTGAAATTCATACAGAAGGGACACAAGGTTCCTCTAAGAAAGCATTCAAGGAGGGTTTCAGAATGGCCAGTGGTATTGACTGAGCTGTGATGCTTACTGTAGGGAAGTGGGTCTTAGGGCTCTCCGCCTCGTTGCCTGAATTTTAGCCAGAATAGATTCGTCTCCTGAGCAGAAGAGACACAGGATTTACCAGGAAAATTTCATCTGACCTATTCCTGTATGTTGTCTCCGCTTTGGCAGCTATGTCGGGCTGCGTGGGGGCATGAGATGTGTGTGATGACTCAGGCCAGAACATCCTCCTGCCTCCTTGCTGTTATGCTGCTGGTGGTGAGCTGAGGTTCCCTCTGGAGACCAGGGAGGCTGCGGGGAACCTGGGAGCTCAGCTGTGGAGCTCCTCAGCAAAGGCAGGGGTGGTTTGGCTGAACACGGCACCATCAGCTTTGCCAGAGCAGCGGCTTCAAGAAACATTTTATTTTTTGACTTCAGTTTGGAAGAATAGGTGTCAGAGTGGCACACTTGCAGAAAGGTGAAAATTGCAGTGCAGGACCTGAGGGCAAATGGGAGAATGGTGGTAGAAGGTATGTGTGCGTGTTTGTTGGAGAGGATGGGGTAGGGTCTGTTATTAGGACACAGGAAAAGAGGATAAAGAACATAAGTACTGAGAAGTTCTGGAGATACTGTGCTTAGTAAAACTTTTTTGTTTTTGTTTTCTAGTTCAAGCAGTATGCTTTTGACAGCAATAGTGAAGAACTGGAAGACTGGTTAATTATCGTACTAAAATGGAGTATGTACCAGTAGAGGTAAGATATTCTGTGAATGTACTGCGTTTTCATTTCTTAGCATTGTCTTGCAGTTCCTAGTACAAGTGGCACTGTTACACAAGCATTTCTCTGAGAACAAAGCTGGTTTAGGAGGTTTTTGTACAGCTCCATCTGTCTTTTCATTGCACTCGTAGGTGTTCTGATGCAGCTGCTGTAAAGTATCACTAAAATGACCAATTTAAAAAAAACACAAAAACATTTTTTTCCTTTTGGTGGGCTTTTACAATCTGATATTTCTTTGATCCATTTTATATTGTTGCCCCAGAAAAGATTAGTTTGGATAACTAAAGAAGTGATGAGCTAGTGTGGGGGACAGCATGGACTGGCAAGGATATGTAGGAAATTTTCTCCTTAAGAAAAGGTTCATATAGATAAACACTCAGAAATGTAAAGGAAAATAAAGTTTTGGTCCTCAGTATAGGATCAAGTGGCTTTAATGCCATTTTAACTATTGTAGATGTTCAGTCTCGGTGCTTTAATATTACTGGGTTTTGAAATGCTGTTTTGATTGTTCGTAAGTTTTAAGTAGCCACCAAGAGCTGTGAAACCCTCTGTATTAGGATATTCTTCTCATTTGTTACCAGATCCTCTGATATATGTTTATATGCTGCATTAACCTCTGTTGTTCATAATGTTGTTCTTAATGAATGATTCTTCTGTTTCTTGCAGGCAGGCAGGACGAATGTCAATTCAATACCTCAGTTTCTGTATGCTAATTATATGCTTTAAAAGCAAACAATCAACTCATTAACTATTGAAATGAGTTGTGGACATTTAACGTCATTGAAGTTAGTTCAAGTTTAGCAATAAATTTAAATGGTATTTATACAAAGGAATACCTCTACATAAGTTTAACTTTTTAAGTTGGATTTTCTATGATTAGCAAAGAAAAATTAAAGATGGCTTCTCCAACTTCTCCCTTTAAAATATTTAGTTGCTGCATAGCACTTTCTATTATAGAGTTCATGGAACTCTGTTTTACTTTGCGCTGTTATGAAAGACTTTGACAGAGAGTAGCGATTGGGTTTATGTCAAACCAGGACAGTGAATGCTCCCCTTCACCCAGACTGAAGAGCCCCTGGAATGAGTGGATGCTTGGCAAAGGCCAGCTGCCAGACTGCAATCCCAGATGCTTGCAGTGGCATGCAGTATTGCTTTATGGATGCACGATTTTGTGAACTGTGGCTCAATAGTTCTTGTTGGTTTAGCAATTGCATACTGGAGCAAGGCAGGGGTGCCACTTTTCCAAATATTGTTGAGAGTTGATCGAGGGCTGTGTTATTGCTTTAAATATGCAGTGCCGTGCTGTACACATGTGTTTGCTGGACCCTGTGTTGAGTCTGCAATGCTGCCTGCCCAGGCAATTTTTAGTGGGCTAGCTGGGGATGCTGAGTTGGCTCAACAGGGTAGGGGGGGAGTGGCACCAGCTAGAGCCGTATCAGCCACAGCAGAAATATCACAAGTTCACTCGACAGCACTTTTGACAATAATGCAAGATGTGGCTCTCACCAGCTTTTTGCTGTTGAAGTAACTCTCTCATAAAATGGGCCTTTGAATCTGTCTAACTGGGCTAGTTCTGGGTTGTTCCCACCTGGTTTCCTCCTGGGGACCTGAGGGACCCTGAAGCATTTGGGGTGACTGCTCGGCTCAACAGCTGCTGCAGGAACAGTTTTCCCTCCTCTTAGGGGAGCCAGACTGTTTGGGGGCAAAGGACAGTGCCATTAGTGCTGGGGAGTCAGAGGCGTGTGATGATGTGATGTCTTGAAAATGTAGTTAGTTTCATCAAAACGTAAATTGGCTCAGACTGCTCAATGGCATCCTTTGTCCTCCTAAGTCCTTTCTTTTCTGCCTGAGGATTTTAAAGTGGGGTCCTTTCTGAGGTACCATACAGTTTTATCACGTGTTACGTACACTGCCCACAGGGTTTGTTGCCCAGGGTCACAGCGGGTCCAGGATCTCTGCTCGGTGGCAGGTCAGGTTCCATCTGCAGAAGATACACTTGCATTGTGGTAGGTGAGGCACCTGTGGTAATGCAGCACGGCAACCCCAGAGAATTAGAGGGCCTGAGGAAAAGCAGAGCTTCCTGATTCTGGCTTTAAAGACCACTGAAGACATCCCTACACAATCCTGTAGACAAAGCAGTGGAAGAAGGAATTGTTGCAAAGTAGTGGATGTTATCGGTGAGAGTCCTTGCACTGCATTCTGTGGCAAAACTTGTGGCATCATTTGACTAGTCTGTCAAAATCCCTTGATTTGAATTTGGATTATAATGCAGGGTTTTTAGACAAGCTGTGTTAAATGCACCATCTGGATGCTGTAGTTTTGATCTGGCATGAAGGGGTCCTTGGTCTGAGTTCTTCATGTTGTCGTAACTCAGCTTCAGAAGCAAAATTCCTCTTTCCCTATTCCCTGTTACGTCAGTAGTACTAAGTTACTGTTTGTGTTCTTAGTAAAGTGTGTGCGGAGTCCTTGTATAGGCCCTCAACCAAGGTCAGAATTTACTTGTTTATAGTCAAAAATCTAAACCTGCGCTACAGTGCTCGAAGCCTTCCAACTCCTCTAGAGCAAGGACTGAAAGGTAAATCTTATCTTGAGTCATATGCCAACATAATTTAGTTGATAGGCTAGAGGTAGCCCCTTAAGGTAACTTTGCTTTCAGGTGACTGATATCTGCCGTGGCTGTGGGTTTTCTTTGCCAGCTACTCTATTTTCAGTCTCAGTAGTACCACCTGCAGCTTCACAAACTCCTACATGCTTGTTTAAGCTTGTTTTGTAGAAACCAAAAAATCCCATAGCCCATTCAAGCTCAGGCCAGGCTAGCTATTAGGTTTACTGCTTCTGCATTAGACCCAGAAGGAGGGCTAATGTGCATGAAGGATTGTCTGTTTTAGGGTTTTTGGTTTGTTTATTCCTCAAACCAGACAGTGCTTGCAGGAACTAGGAAGTTTGAAGACAAATGTTTGCAGAACGAGTAGTCTGTTTTATTAATCCACTTGATATTGTTGAAGGAAAAACAGCAGAACTCGTCAAAGTCTGTAAGATTTTAATTTAAGTACCAGCAGGCAGTTGTAAATTAGCAGTAAGGTGCCAGTCTGTGGCTGCAAAGAAGACGATGAGAATTAACACTTCACTGCTAGCAAAGATTGACTAAGAATGGGCATGTTGCCCTCCTTAGCTCCTGCCTTCCCTCTCCAGTCTCTCCATCGAAAATCCTACAGCTCCTGTCAGGATGTAGGGCTTACTCTGCCCTATTTGGCCACATGATAATTCCGCTCTCCCTATCCTCGTGTTAGACTTGAGGTAGTGCTACCTGCTTGGTCATTCTGCTTCAGCAAGGGCTGGAAGCAGACCATGCTCTTTGTCTCCTTCTTGGCAGTGTTTTTTCCTCTCTCCAGCCAAGGACCAGAGCAGAGCTGCAGTACATAGGTATCAGTAAGTTCTAGGGTTGTATTATGCTGATCGTGCTGTGATACTTCTCTGATAATATTTGATTCCTTCCCAACGAAGATAGAAGTTACTGTGGGCAGGATTTGGTATATCCTATATTCATGTTTACCCCAGGACACGTATATTTAAGGAAGATGTGTAAAATTGTGTATAGCATTTTCCTTTTTAAGGACCAGATAGGTGTTGTCCCCAGCCTGTGTTTTAAAACGTTTGTTTTCTGTTTGTTTTCAGTAACTAAGGTGCTGACAAGTTTTGACTTCTTCATCCTCATAAACATGAGTGAAGTTCAGGCTATGGTAGAATTCTCCGTGGAGCTCCACAAATTCTTCAATGTGGATTTGTTTCAAAGAGGGTAGGTAGTGTGTTCTTTAAAACTTTACTGGGGTGTATGGCTGATGTTAGAAAGACTTTAATGGGTGGTGTCATGTAGCGTTGCTTCATGTGTTATTGACTGTTTTTATAGTGATATGAAAGTTATTTATTCCTTATTGGAAAGGTATATGCTTGCTAGGAATTAAAATGAAGTGCTTGAGTAATTTGGCCTAAAACTTAAGTTGTAATAAAGTATTAATTGTCTGATTGGAGAAGAGGGAAGTTCTGTAGAGTTTGAAGATAGTTTATATTCTTACCCAGGCTTTTACCCTTTTGTATCTTAATTGCTGTGATCCCTTTTGCTTGAAATATGATAGGCTTTTCTCTTGAATCTTTTAAAAATGTTTCTGCCCCAATTAACTTATTAATTTATCAATTTGTCAGTGGAGAACTTCACTAGCTTCTGTCGTCTGTGCTGTGCTGTGCCTCCACAGTGACAGAAGACTCTGCATAGATCTCCTGACCTCCGCTTAACTCCACCTGGTCTCTGTAGAAGACCCTTTCACATTCCTTTAATTTGCTATTACCTGGTTGTTCCCAGATTACTTAAGTTCCTGCTTCCCCGTGACTACATAGGAAATAATCCTTTGTATCTGATTTTTGGGTTATTGAAGGTTTTTGGTCATCTAGCATTGTGGTACATTGCCATTCTGTAAATCTTCTAACAGACTACAGTAAAAACATGTCAGTGTTTTAATTCTTATGTTTGTTTTAGAGAAATCTGTTGGAGGCTGTGTCAGTGTTTATAGGCAGGGAACAATATATATCCGTATTGGTTTATAATAGCTCTTTCCAAAATATTATAGAAGAATTTTACTTAGAAACGTTTTAGTAATAATGAAATATATTCTTGTTTTTAACCTGGTGATAATGCAAGACTGTTGGGGGCGGTGACTTTGTTTTGTTTTTCCTTGCTGCAAGGTAGATATCTTTGTATTAAACCTCTGAGGTGGTTATTTTGGGGATGAGTGATATGAAAAAGAATAGGGAAGGAGGTCAGGAGAAAGAGGCATAAGATGCTGTCATATAACACAACTTGGCTAGCTAGCCTTATCTTTCTTGTGTTACTGTTAGTTTTCCTCTAGAGCTTATTAAAGCTAGCCTTTCTCTAAATTTGACCTGAAGTTGGTACTGAGAAGTGATGACTTGTTGTGTTCACTACTGTTTGCTGTCAAACTATATGCAGCAAACTGGCTGTGTCCATCTTTTAGGAAAAATCGTAATTTCACTCTTCATTGGAGGAAGAGGCTTAAGGAAGGCTTAAGAGGTCTGGGAAAACACTGAGAATATTCTAATTACTTTGACAAAAAAGTGCAGTTGCTTGAACTGTGTCCTTTCTTTTTCTCTCTGAAATCAGCAGGGAAGGAGAGGATAGAATATGGCAACAAATTAACTCTAATAGAGAAGAGCCTGAAGAAAAGGAAGTCTTTAGGTTGTCTTCACCCTCTGGTTCAAATGATTCCTTAGAAAGGTAGTTCGGAAGCAAAGCACAGCATTATAATTACCAGTGCTCAACTTGGCATGTTTCTTTTTGGCTTACTCTTTAAAACAGAAAGCTCACAGAGCAAGTGGAGGGAGGTGGAATGCTGACATAATGAGAAAAATGACTGGTAGATACTGCCTCTGGTTTCAAGCTGAACCTTTAACTCTGGGCATGTTCCCTTAGAAAGTAATGTCAGGAAGGAGAAGAAGCTGCCAGAATAAGCTAAAAGACTGAGTAATGTGACTTCTGTAATTTCTGTCAATTTGGGTAAGTTCTAGTCTTCGTATTTGGTGGAGACAAGAATGTCATACAGTGCCAGAGGAGCTCATGGATGATAGATTGAATCCGCAGAAAAGAAAATCCTTAGTTTCATTGTTAGCTTTGTGTTTTGGGCTGCTGCTGTGTTTAGCCTGGTTTCCCTCACCAAAAGTCAGGTATAGAATTGATCATATTGTGGGTTTGCTTGGGACTGTGTGCATTCAAGCCTATGCAGCTTGGCATGTCTGTCTCATGTTAGAAGCATAATGACCCTCTGAATTGTGTAAAATGAAATTGCAGCTATTGCAAGTAATCACATCAAGCTGATCAAGCTCCTTCTTAAAACTTACTGGATTTTTAATTGAACTATTCAGTTGGAGTGTGAGGTCAGGTTCTCACTCTTCTGATTATTGGAGATGTCATAATTTCCAACCTCAATTTCCTTTGGATCAATTTTTGGTTGTTTATTTTCCCTATCAGCCTTGTCCTATGCTTTACATGACTTTTTCAGTCTGAATGTTCACCCTGATGTATTTTTAGATGCCAGTCATTCGTCTCTCCCATTAAGTATGAACTGAATCAGTTTAGTCATTTGAATTTGTGACAAGCCCCCCCCTCTTTTCCGTGGGGTCCACATATCCCAACGTCCAATGTAAAGCAGTATTATCTCTTCCTGGTTTCATAACTGTTTGAAGCAGTCTGCTGCCCGTTGCATCCAACTGTCGCATGTTTTCTTGGGTCTGTGTCTGTAGTGACAGTGTTTCAAGAAGCATTTAAGACTATGTTTATGCTAACCATTAATTTGGTACATTCAGAATGAATTACTAGAAGCAATGTTGGGGTCCCTGTATCTATGTGGTTCCAGAGTTACTTCAGGCTAGGTTTAGTCTGGTCCTCTGGACCAGATGTTTCCATCATGAGTGTATTTTGAAGTTGTTCGTACCAGTGGTTGGTTCAGACCTTTCTGTTCCCTGGGCTGAAGTACATTTGTGACATGCAGTGGACCATGTTTTCTCCTAACCAAGCCTTTAAAGCAGACTGCTTATTTTCTTTACTTTTAGATAACTGTTTATTATTCTAAGCCGGGCAGAAATACCCAGAGCAGACACCTCATTCTAGTAGATGAGACTTACCTGTATGTAACTACCAGCTTGTCATGTAGTTTAAGAAAGGTTGTACCCGTGTGCCCATGGGATTCTGGTGGTTAGCTTTTCCTGAAAGTTGTACTGCAGCTGTAAGTAGCAGAGGTATGTAATGTAGTTAAAGAACAATTAAGTTCTTCTTATCTAATTTAGCTATCTCATTATATAATATTTTCTTATAGCTCTGCACCACTTAAAAGCAAACTTGCTTCAGGTTGCTCTGTTGGCTTATTTTAATCTGGTGCTACATTCAGATAAGGCTTCACATAATTTTCCTGTTTAAACTAGTATGATGTGATCATGGGAGTTTTTGCCCAAACGGTGGTTGATACGTGAGTATTGTGTGACAAAATGAATAAAAGAAGTTGAATTAGCTGGGAGCTGTGAGATTGAAGATCTGAGATAGCAAGGCTTCAGGCTCTTTTGTCGTCTTTCTTCATAAATGCACCAGTTAGATTTGGGCCCTGTAGTGCTGACCTTTTATAAATACAAAGGGAAATATAATGCAGTTCGAGTGAGATGTGGACTGGAGAAATGGAGAATAAGTTGGGTGGACAACTGGTTGGGTGACTGGGCTCAAAGTGTTGTGGTCAAGTGGTGCAAAGTCCAACTTGCTGTTAATGACTAGTGGCATCTCTCACAGATTGATACTGGATCAGTTCTGTTTAGTGTTTTGATTAACAATCTGGATGATAAGACATCATGCCTTCTCAGCAAGTTTTTGAATAATAACAAATTGCAGGCAATGGTTAGATCCAGTGGAGAACTGAGCTCTTTGGAAGGACCTAGACAAGCTGGAGAAATGGACTGACAGGAACCTCATTGTGTTAAAGGCAAATGCAGAGTCCTGCTGATGAGGTTGAATAACCCCATACAACACTGCAGGATGGGGGCTAACTGGCTAGAAGACAACTTTGCAGGGAAGTACCCAGGGGTCCTGGTGGACAGTGAATTGAAGATAAGCCAGCAGAGAGTTCTTGTGACAAAAGATGGTCCGCTGCATGCTGAGATATCATAGCATGAATGTAGTAGCAGGTGAAGGAATGTGATTCTCGCCTCTATTCACCAATTGTGAGACCACTTTAGGAGTCCTGTGTCCAACCTGGGGCTTCACAGTACAAGAAAAACATTACTAAAATACTGGAATAAGTCCTTCAAGAGCGTCACCAAGACAGGGCTGGGAGAATTGATTTTGTTCAGTCTTGAGAAGGTGAAAGGGAGACCTTACTAATTTGTATGGCTAGAGATCCAGACTCTTCTTGTAGTTTTCCAGCGATAGGATGATAGGCAAGAGGCTCAAGCTGCAATATGAGACATTCCAATTATGCATGAGGAAATGCTTTTTTGCCAGCTGGAACAGGTTGCCCAGAGAGGATGTGGAATCTTCATCCTTGAAGATGCTAAAAGCCTGACTGGACAGGTGCCTGAACAACCGGGTCTAATTGGACTTGCTTTGTGCAGGTGTTTGGACTGGATGACTTCCAGATACTGCTTCCAACCTAAATTATTCTATGATTCAAGGGATTCTTCTCAGCCTGTGTTCAAAAAAAGGAAAATGCAGTGTCTCACAGCGAAGTGGGTTTTTTTGAATACTCTTCTATGATTTTGTGTATGGAGGGATCTAGCTTTGTTTTGATGATTAGTTCTCAGGCTTTGTGATTGCACTTAAGACATATCAGTGATATTCACTGTCTTCATGCTTTTTATATTTGAAAATAAGTACATAACCTACTGGAATAATCCATAGTATAAATTACTCAGTTTTGCTAACAGATGCCTGTGGAGGTATATAACTTACAAAGTATGATGCTTTGCTCATGCTTGCTTATGTCAGTGTGTTTTGTTTTGTCACTGTATGGCAATCACATTTTAAATCAAAGTCTCCTCATTATCTGACACTTGAGAGTGACAGCCAGTCACAAATGATGTTTCAAACGTGCAGAAAAAAAACTACATGGCACAAAACCATCTTTAGGTTTCTAAGACATCACGTATGACAAACTAACATGTCTGGTGCCCATTTTCTGCAGGAGTTGTTCTAACTGAGGATTGGTTTTGCCCTGAACTGAAGATGTGGCAGCCTTAGGAAGAAATGTGGATTATGGGCTCACTTTTGTTGTTACCACCAAACTGATTGTTCAGTCTTTATCCTGTTTGTATCAGACTACCTGCTTGCATCCAGCCTTTATTTTGATCACGTGAATTCTTTTGGGCTGAAGGTCTGTAACGTAACATCCTTCCTACCCTGGCATATAGTAGAAACCGGCAAATTCCCTTAATGACTTCCATGAATTTTCATTTGGCCTTGGCATGTTATGTTCTCCCGCTTTGAAGGCTATCAGTTTGACCTTGTCAGCCTTCTGACTCCTCTTTCATCACAGCATCAAGTGCACTTTGGAAAAGCAAGGTCTCCATCTTCCCTGTGTTATGCTGCCTGACTCCAGTCAGCAGCTTAGTCTTGGTGTCAGGCTGTATTTCTCACTTAGTTTTGAAACAAGGGTATCAGTCTTCCCATACTGATTTTCCTCTTTGAAAAATCTGCAAAGGAGATGCTCAATACATTTATATTGTTGCAAAAAATTGTCTCGTACACTTCAGAACGATTGGACATACAGCATTTTTCTGAGAGAATTCATTTTTTTTCTGCTTGGCCAGTATCTTTGGACAAATGCTGCTTCCTGAAATCATTTTCCTAACACTGACAGTTACTGTGCTTGTGTCATTGTGCATCCCTATTTATATTTCCGTGCACATGTTGTCCCTTTTTCTGTAAGTCCTTTAGAATAAGGACTCTTTCTATTTGCACAACAGACAGCTCGTTAACTTATTAGGCTTATTACAGAAAGGCCTATTCTGCCTATTTTTAATAATCATTAATAATTGCTTTTTCAGCTGTGAATTGGCAAATTAATGCTCTAGAGGAACTTAGCTGATGGTTTCTAGTTTAGCATAGCACAGATGTTGCTCTGAAATCTGCTTTGAAAACAGCTGTAGTCTACATTTTCTCTACCTGCTTGCATTCTGAAAATCCCAATGTTAAGTTGTTATTTTGTCACTAATTGTTTTTTATTTTGTCAGTAATAGTCATGCGCACACAGCTAGCCAGATGGGGGTTCAGAAGATGTTCAACAGTAATGTCTCTGTCTCTGCTTTGTCTTTTTTTTTTTTTTTTTTTTTTTTTATTAAGTGGAAGTTTCCTTTGTGGGGTGCAATATCACAGGAATGTAAAAACACTTTTTGGATGTGTATCACATCTGAAATTAGGTTGTTGGGAGGATTTCAGTACCTCTAAGTTGCTTGTGAACCTAAGCCCCATTGAAAGTCAAAGGAATTTAAGCTTCAGAGACTATTGGAAAATGAGCGTTAGGGTATTCTTCTGTGCCATAGATTTCTGTTTTCTCCCTGTGCAGACACTTACTGATGTATCTCAGCAGCACTGACATTTTATGCTACCATGTGTCTGGTTATGTGATGTAGTGCAAGAGAAAACAGTGAATCAGAGTATGAATTTTAATGAATCTTACAGTGATTACATGGTAATTTAATGAGAAATCAGGCAACATATGAAAGTTCTTTTTTTTTTTTCTGGATCCAGCGAGTTGTCTACATTAATTTTGTAATTTGTTACCAGTAAAATAAAATTTGAAGAGTGGGACCACTTGTCTTTCTCCTGGCTACCTCAGGAGACGGGCAGTTTCTGTTCCTAAATAAAGAAGAAGCCTGTTCTAATGGTATGTGCCATTAACATGTGATCAAATACCAAACTCATGGGGTACATGGCACATTCAGGCTGACCTGTTGGGTTTTCTGCGGAATTCATAACTCTCATTCAAACTTCTGCTTTCAAACTACGTTTCTATATGACATAGCCTTCTGGAAATAAGTGTTCTGAATCCTCTTCTGACATGTAGCATGTCTTCTGAGGTATTGTACTGGGATCTTTACTTTATGTAACATGATCTTTTCAAGGGGAGAAGCAAGCTGTCAGACACTTTCAAGATGAGCACTGTTCTTCAGCTTACGATTTTACAGTAATACAAATAGCAGTAATGCAGGTTTAAGATTGGGAGGGCTGGGCTGTAAAAACGGCGGAATATTCTGTCTGGGAAAAGAAAGTGCAAATACTTTTCTTTCTTTTTTATTCTTCTTTTTAAAGGTGGATCAGTTTCTGATTCTGGTTCAGTGGTGGATGCACACACACAGGTCCTTCCTGCTCTGAGGCAAGAATGGGTAGAACTGGAAAAGAATACTAGAAAAGTCATCTTTTAGGTTGCTATTGCAACCTAAAGTTGCAACTAAGTTAAAAGTTAGTATGATCAAATATCCATCCCTTCAGCCCTTCTGATACAGGATGCCTGAGAGGCCAATGACATGGTGTGGTCCCAAAGAGCAATAACTGCTTGAAGTACCCTATCATGGTACTTCAGAACCTCGTCTTTTAAAAATAAAAAGCCCTACATTTGTTGAGAGTAGAAATTGGGAAAGTAAGAGTACAACTGAGCACTGCTTCCTTTGAGTTAGCTGGGAAGTTAAAGCTTTTGAAGTACAGTCAACCTTAGCGGTGAGAATGGAACTGAAGACATGGGGAGGTTGTACCTCTTGTCTTTAGATAGCTGAGTAAAATGCCTGTGTTAGGACACTTCTGGCCACACAGCGAAGCTTTCTGAGAGATTGTTTAGAGCCTTTGTGAATTGGGTTTCTACTCTGAAGCCTGGAGGATCCTATCTTTTTCTTTCACTCTCATACATTAATTCCCAGAAGATTATAGCCTCCCACTTAAGAAACAAAATCAGATGCCTAAAGCTACCAGGTTTAGGTACATTTTCTGACATCTAGATATAACGATACAGGTGCTTACTTCTTCAGTCATTACTCCCAGATACATAACTAACAGCTGGTACTTGGAGTTGTACTGGAGGGATGTTTTACAAAACTTTTTTTTTTTTTTCCCTCCAACCCTCCCCCAGCCAATATTTGTTCAAAAATATACCTCAGGTTTTGTCAAATGTTCATGGGTATTTATTGCATATTCTAGACTTCTCAGATTTGGGTACAAATTTCAAATCACCTGAATTTTGTTCAGGCTTTAGCTCTTAGACCTATGTAGTCCTTCTGGAAGGAAACTAAACATCATAATGTTTGAAGATCATTATTTTGAATGTCAGACATACCCCCCAGACATTGAATTTGGCAAAATTCACTTTTTAAGAAATAAAGTGCTCAGATACATGTTTATGCATCTTAAGGTCTTGCTGGAGCCTGATTGCACAGTGATAGGTATAGCTATTTTGTGTGACAGTAAGGTTAAATGTTATAGTGATATAGCTTATGTCATATGTCCTCCTTTGAGGACTGTACTTGGAGGTCTGGGTGTAATTCCTTCTTTCTTTATATGATCAAAGAAAGATGTGCCTTGTGTGTGTAAGACCAGGTACCATTTCACATTGCAGTGTAAAGATCATGTATCAGCATGGCACAGGGCTGTCCTGCGGTGAAGACTGTCAGCAGAAACATGAGCAGTGAGTTTAATTCAGTGAGGGAGTAAATGACAATGTAAGACAGTACTGAACATACAAGGATTTGCTCTGGATAAAGCCCTTTCTTTATTTTAACCTTTAGAACAATATAATTAGCTTCTGTGTGTAGTATGAAGGTAGAATGAGAGTAGGTGTTCACTGAGGTGTTAGTTGAAGACATCAGAATAATGGTTTCTTGAGTATGTAGCTTCTCGTTCCGAGTTTTACTGAGTTCAGTACTCTGCAGCAGCGTGCACCAGCAGCAGCAGTTTTAACTTTGCATTAAATACATACTTTGCCATTAAAATTGCTAATTTTGAGACTCTTTCACAAGTTTAGCACTCTTTTGTAGCATGTAGATTCTGCGTTGGCTTACAGTTCAGACCAGTCTCTATGTGATGGTAATGAAAATCAGAGAAAAATCTGTCATTTCTAAGTGTTCTGATCTATTTATGTGCACTTGGTTATAGCAGAAAGATGATTATAATCATTTAAATCAGTTTGACATCCATTGCGATCTGAAGGAATGGAGAGAGATGTTCATTGAGTATTCCAGAGTCTTGACTGCCTTGTGGTAAGACAGAAGTTCCTGGCATCGGGTCTTGTTGCTGCACGGACATCTATTCATACATTTATGTATATCTGTATCTGTAACCACAGGCAGCAGTTGACTGGATGATGTTAGAAGTACAGCTTTATCTGAATATGGAACCAGGCCCTGTCACACCGCCAGACTTGCTGCTTCTGCTTCAATCAGGTGTTTTACTCCAGACTCACATTGCTTCACACCTCTCCTTAAAATCTTCCTCTTTCACTCCTTAAACCTTTTTGCCAAATTCAACACACTCATATTTATCCATATAACTTTGTTTTTCCAGAAAGTTTTAAAATTACTTTTAAAAATGTTTCTTGTTTCTCCAAAAAGATGGTGAACACCAAACACTATGTGATCAAGACCTCTGGTGCTACTCATCATGTATTTTCAAGGTTTTTTTAATTTCCAGACTGGAGATGATCAGACTTGGTTGTATTTTTCAGCTGTACCAGTTCCATTGATACGGATGGTTGTATAACTGCCTGAGCACTGGTGTTGGTGGCGGGGCAGGGGGAGAATGTGTGCCCGGCATGGCCCACTGTTAGCTCCTTGAACTCGAAGCTGTTGTGAAACAGCGTTCTCATCTATGGATCTGTAGCTCGTTTAAGCCAGTACAATGGCACGTGTCTGCCAAAAGGTGTGATATGCACGGTCATCTCCTGTTCTTTTTGCTTTTGCAGTCGTGCAGTTCTGTGGTCAATCAGGTGGGCTTGCTTTTGGCAACAGTGTACAGGGAGTGGATTAAATTGGCTGGGACATTAGGATGAGGGTGTAGATGTTACCGATAAGGAGATCTGTTGGATAGCAGCTGCCTGAAAAGAGTGGTCCTGCTTCTGGTGCTTCCTGTGTGCCTGCAGCGATGCTCTTCTACTGTGGTGGGTCAGCTCAAAATAGTAAGCCAGTAGAAAAATTAAAAAAACATAGAACACGATTCTGCTTTTGCCAGTTTATCTCCCTGGCTCACCTTCCACGAGATCACTGCTAGTCAGTGCTAGTGCAGGAGTAGAAGATAAAATGGAGGAATGGGATCCCTGCTTCTGTCTCCAGCTAGCCTCTGGGCTGGTTTGGCTGTAATGCTGGACCTCTGAGAGAAATGTCTGTAGAAGTTCCAGCCTCTGTGTTAGGAAGACATCTCTTAAACAGGAGAGTTCGCTACGTCAGCATGATCTCTTGGTGAGTGAGAGCAGCCCAGAGATTGGTATGTTTTGAAAGAAACCCTCTGTTTGAACTTCTGCATTCATCTCAGTTGGCATCCCTGCCTGTAGGGTCCAGAATTGTGACAGACAGCAGGTACGTCAATTCTGATTTCCTTAAGCTATCATTTAGGGATAGAGAGCTTAGGTGGCAATGCCAGTTTGCAGTTTCTGCTTTCCTTGCTCCTGGTTGTTTCTTGCCAGCGCAGTGGACTGCCCTCAGCTGTGCTGTCAGAGCTGCGGGAAGGTGACTGCTGGATCAGCCCAGGGTGCAGTACTGCTCTGCAGGTGGTGTGCTGGTAGCACGGAGAAGGGGGTGATGCATTGCAGCGCAGGGGCAAGAGTGAGTGTCTGGGAGGACAGGGCAGAGGGAAAGGGGAAAAACAGAGCTCTTATCTTCTTTTTTTTTTTCAGAAATCCTTATATTTTAAAAGTATAGTCTCATTTTTAAGACATTGTTCTTGGTATTGCCTTATTACGAAGAGGGCCAGGATTTCCTGGATGCCAACTTGCACGAGGCACAAAGAGCAGGACTCAGACAACTGTGGTGGGCTGAGGGTCCCAAGCCCTGGTATTTGCTGGGGGAAAGGGCCCTAATCAGCCCTAGAGTGCCAAGACCCTTTCCATTGGCCGGCTCTGAAAGGAAGAAGGCGAGTTTGCTGACCCCCTCAGCTCCCTGAGGAGAACCTGGGTATTTCTTCAGTGGGTTTTGCAGATCCCAGCTTACAGGGAGCAGTGGCAGAAGGTCAGCCTTAAGCCAGCCCTCGTAAAGGGAGCAGAAGGATTCAGATACCCGTGCCCTTGGAAGGATTGAGGCTCCTCAGTGTACGTGTATGGTAAATCATAGTACTGCCTTGATGGTCATCTCTGCACGTCAGTCCTATGAGCGCTGGTTAGTGCTTCCTTTAGACTTTCTGAGACAGGAATGTGGCAAGAGAAAAGGGGGTTTGGCTACTTTGTTTGTGCCCATGTAATTTGTTTATTTGAACTGGCATCTGAAGGTTAACTCTGGTGAGTTTGGATTTTTAACTTTGTTCTTTTAAAGGTACAGGAGAGACTGAAGATATTTTAGCCGTAGGAGGTGGCTCCAACATGGCAAAAATAAAAAGTACAAAAAAAATCTATCCAAGAAAAGCAACTTGTTTCCTTTTCATGGATGGGTGAGAAGAGGTGTGTCTTGAATCTCTTGAGTTCATGTCTTGGATGCTCACCTTACTCATTTGACATTCGTGAAAGCTTAGGATCATCTTAATAAGAATGTGAATTTTAGAATTTAGAAAAACAGGTCTTGAATTCTGCTGCAGACCTTTGATAGCTTGGTTCTAACGTAGTTCTTTCTGGTAAGATTCTCTGAGATGACATGTTAAGAATTAATAATGAATGCATAAATATAGTGCACAGTGAGTAGATCTGCTTTCAATCTTTTTAGAGTTGAAACTCCTGAGGAAAAAGTAATTTACAGGAATCGGCAGAGCAATTTAACATTACTTCTGAGTGTGGAGTTGCACGAGTAGCTCAGCCTGACATAAGACCGGGCTGTCACTGAGTGGAGCAGTCCCACTTCTCTCATTCTCCCCTGGCTGCGTGTTCCTGCCTTCTCTAACAGCCCCTATTAGATTCTTTTTTCTCCTTTCCAAGTGGACGTGTGTTGATTTGATTTACCATGCAGTTGCTGTAACACTAAGACTTGTTTGAGGAGGGACAAAAGCATGTAAAAGGGGTTTTTGGGTGCAGAATTGCTCCTGTCTTGATCCTGGCAGCGCTGTCTTAAGCTGTCTTAAATCAGTCATGAACCTGCACGTTGCTTGAAGGAAAAAGATGGAAGCTTCTGATGTTTTTCTTTCTTAATGTCCAAATAATGTCTAAGAGTAGTTGTATTTGAAACTATAGTGATATAAACTAAAAAAAATACTGAACTGGAGATGATGTGACTTCCTTGAATGATGTAGCTTTCTACAGGGGAAAAGATGAAGATGTTAGTAAGGGTTAAAAGAGTAATGAACTTTATTTAACGTATCTTACATATGATATGACGTTCATGTACATTTTTTTGTCATAATTTTTGCCACAATTTTCTTTGTGGCACCTGAATTTCTGTTTCTGGTTAAATGTATGATATATTTGCTACTAAAATCGAGATTGCATTTCATTGAAGTGAGTTACAAAGTGAATTGTAAAGCTTGTGTATTTGATTACTGACAGATGAGAGGAACAGAATTGCACAGCTGCAAAGCTTGAAAAAACATTTGAAAGACCATTGGCAGTAAGTACCAGAAAATGAGTTGTCAGACTTGTCTTCTGGTCTCCCATCTGTTGTGTTTGCTAAACCTTGATTTCAAAATTAACATGTTATGATGTGTCTGAATAAGAACCACTGCCTGTTTGCAAGAGCTGGAGCTTTGGAAAAACTGTGACCCTCCTTGCCAGGAAAACTCTACACCCGGTACCTTTGTCCCCAGAAAACTAAAACATTCAAGCCAGTCAGTAGGTAAACACTTGTAATATGTCATTTGCGATGCTGGTATCCTGAATCAAAAAATCAAATGAAAAGAAAAAATTCAAGCTAAATAAATACAGTTAGGAAGTTCTCATAGTAGGGAATATGAGAAATCATTAACACTGAAGATTAGCTTCATGGAGCTGTTATAATTTAAAGATGCAAGATAATTTAGCATGATTTCTTTTTCATTCCCTTCAGTAATAACAGGAAATAAAAGGGGAACTAAAATTATAAACACAGACTGATACAAGTTAAGAGTTATTTGATTAAATAAGAGCTACTCAGCAAGTTTGCTAATGACACCAAGCTGTGTGGTGTGGTGGACATGCTGAAGGGAAGGGATGGCATCCAGAGGGACCTAGACAGGCTTGAGAGGTGGGCCCGTGCAAACTGTGTGAGGTTCAACAAGGCCAAGTGCAAGGTCCTGCACATGGGTCAGGGCAATCCCAAGCAGAAATACAGGCTGGGTGGAGAGCAGCTCTGAGGAGAAGGACCTGGGGGTGTTGGTTGATGAGAAACTCAACATGAGCCAGCAATGTGCGCTTGCAGCCCAGAAAGCCGACAGTATCCTGGGCTGCATCAAGAGAAGCGTGGCCAGCAGGTCAGGGGAAGTGATTCTCCCCCTCTTCTCTGCTCTCTTGAGACCCCACCTGGAGCACTGTGTTCAGTTCTGGGACCCCCAGCACAAGAAGGACATGGATGTATTAGAACAAGTCCAGAGGAGGGCCACAAGGATGATCAGAGGGCTGGAGCACCTCTCCTGTGAGAGAGTTGGGGTTGTTAAGCCTGGAGGAGAGAAGGCTCTGGGATGACCTTATAGCAGCCTTCCAGTACCTAAAGGGAGCCTACAGGAAAGCAGGAGAGGGACTCTTTGTCAGGGAATGTAGTGATAGGACAAGGGGTAATGGCTTTAAACTGGAAGAGGGGAGATTTAGATTAGATATAAAGAAGAAATTCTTCCCTCAGAGGGTGGTGAGGCACTGGAACAGGTTGCCCAGAGAAGCTGTGGATGCCCCATCCCTGGAGGTGTTCAAGGCCAGGTTGGATGGGGCTTTGAGCAACCTGGTCTAGTGGGTGGCATCCCTGCCCATGGCAGGGGGTTGGAATTACATGATCTTTAAGGCCCCTTCCAACCCAAACCATTCTATGATTCTGTGATTCTGTAATCTATTATTGTGCATTTATGTGGCTCTTTTAAAGAAAAAAAAAAAGCAAGACTTATTTGAGAGTATTCCCCTTTCAAGTTTTTAAATAAACATTCATAACTACTGCAGGAATTCTGCCCGAGTGTGCTGCGGGTAAGAACATGGAGAAAAGCTTTTTGTAGTAATAAAGCAAAATTCCTAGCTGCATTTACTTTCCTGTCTCTCCTGTCTGATGTATTTGACCTTGTTTCATAACAAGCTGCTGTGACTTACTTGAGGTATTATTCTTCCAAATAATTGTCATCAAACTTTTGGCCTAGTAAGTGTTTTGCTCAAATATATCTTTAATTGTTAGAAGTAATGTGATCAAATGGACGTGTGACTTACTTTTTAAAAAGTAAGTTGCTTTCAAGCAAACTTGCTTTCAAATAAATGTGAACCTTTTATCTGTCCTGTGTAAGTTTGCCCCCTTGTTTTATTTATCTTAATAAAAATTGTCATATCCATCTGAGAAATACCTGGATTTTTTATAGATGGGATTGATAAAAGAGTTAAACAGTCTTTTCAGCATGATACTGTCCTGCTGCTCAAGGATCTGAAATAGAATTTGTTAAATGACATAAACCCCACAATTATAGCAGAGTGTAATCTCATAGTGCTATATATTAGAAGCACTTATTACGAGGTGATCGCAAGATGAGATTTTTTTGTGTGTGTTCTATGCACGTATTAAATAATTCCCTGTCTAGATAAGCCCTGTAACTAGTTTGGTGGTCATGTGATAGTCTGTGGCCCCAGGTGGGTTCAGTAGGATTACATTTCTTAGAGAATCTGCATTGCATTGCCTGTCCTCTTTCTTCTGTGTCTTTTTCTGTTCTCTTATTTCTTTTTTTTCATACCTTATTTTATTACTTGATTCTCCCCTTTGCCCCTTGCTTGTTTGCCTCTGCATGGATTGACTTTTACAGAATACCAAATAATTCTGAAGAATTTGTAGTAACATTTAAAATACAGTTTTCACGTTCCGAGATCATTTGAAATGCTTTAAACGTTGCAAGCATCCTCAGATTGCCTTGAAAAATGTGCGGATGCTGGCATTCACCAGTACAGACTTGTAGCTGTTTTTGTGAAATGCTAAACATCTTCACTGCTTTTAAGATGGATTTTTGTAAATTCTTGAACGAATTAGTAGTGTAGGGTCTCTGCAGTAGTAAGGAGCTCAGCCTGTAGGACAGCGAGATGTTGAACAGAAGTAAAAAATGTTCTTTCTGTCACTGTTGGATTCTTTTAACATATGGCTGCCTCAAACCCCCACTGCAATGGGAGTTCCTGTTCTCCATTTTCCTGTGCACCAAATGAAGCTTGCTTGCCTGAGCTGCTGCTCTGCCACACTTGTCTCTTTGATGTCACCTTGGATGACAGAGGAGAGGAGTCTTCGTGCTGTTCTGCACCTGAGACTGTGGTTTCCAGCAGGGCCGCGCGTTCCGTAGATCCCAAGAGCTCTCCTGAGGTTTTACATCTGCAGGGTCACAGCTGTTCCCTCATTTTGAGAACTGATAAATTTAGAAGCTGCCCTGCAGGTGACCCAATGTACACGTGAGTATTGCAGTCCAAGGTGTTCAGTGTTTGCTCTTGTTAGTGTGACCGAATGCATTTACGTGTGCATTGAGTGCACAGGGACTCAGGGACAAGGGAAGGTCAGAATATGCCATGTGCGTTTCTGCCTTTCCTCTGCTTGGCGAGAAGAACTGCAAAAAAGTTTTACCTCAAATGGTGAACTGTATTATAAAGCTTTTTCAGGATGTACGTTTCGCTTGGAATGTGCTTTAGCTGGCAAAGTGTTTTTTCAAGTAAATTCTCATGCAGCTATCTCTGTAAAGCACATACACTTTTTATTTAGGCATGAGATTTTTTTTTTTTTTTAATAACAGTTGTCCTTTATGACTGCATTTGCACACATTACTGCCTGTGGTTCCATGTGAGAGCATTAAAAAGTCAAATAACCATTCCTTCCTATATTTCCTTTTTTGTTGGTAGCAAGATACATTCTGATTATTGTTAAGCCCACTTCTTTCTCAGATTATAAATGATGTTTTTCAACAAATATGATGGAAAAAAATGTTACTTATACCCATCTGAGTGATGATCCCATTGAAAAAAGAAACGTGACGATGTTCCTGTGTTTGAAAGTATTTTCTGGCTCATGCCAGATTTTGAATCTTGGAGATTTTAATGCAGCTTGTTTGAAAAAGATTTAATCCTTCATACGGTATGGTCAATAAAGGTCTCCTCTACTGAGAGGAGACCTACTAAGAGCAGTAATTCTAACTACCTTTTTCAGAAGACCTTTTCTTACAAGGTCTGTAGTAAGGACACAAAGCTACTGGTTCTCCTCGAACCTTTTAATAGTGTGGTTATGGATTTGCATATGATTATATTCAGGACCAAACTAGATAAATGGACATCAGCAAGCGCACACATTTTGTGCACTGCATAGACTTGGGTTGGCAGAAATCCCTTGGATATTTATAAGTCCTCCAGTAGTGACTTTGGCATTGATTGTTTATGCTGTCTCAGTAAGCATCTCAAATATTTAGGCTGTCACACATTATGAAGTACATGCAAAGGTACCTTTTTGGGGGTGGGTGTGAAACCGTTTCAGGACAAAGCTTTTAAGTGGTGAAACAGTAAGAGGTCTGGCATTCATCCTTGACCTGCTGTCTGTGAGCAAGGTAAGTAAGAGTAGATGCTGGAAGCATTTAGAGAAGGAGAGGTTGGCATATTTTCAGAGGTAGTGTTGTATATTGCGTCTTTTTTTCCTCAAGTCTATGACATGTAATAAGCAAGCAAATCAGCTGTTGAGACATATCTTGCATGTGCACAAAAGTCTTCCTGAGTTTAGATTCAGGAAAGCCGGGAGCTGGAGTATGCTTTAGTCACAGATGTCCCTCCAGGTTGTTCTGGGTACCAGCTCCCAACCATATGCACCTCTCGTTGTGTTGCCTTTCCTTCGGTCACCACGTTGTAAGTTGCTGAACCTTGTTTTATAGGTTTCCTTTGTCCTCAGGTATCATGGATTCATTCAGAGTGGAAGGGATAGTAGCATGTCTTGTAGTCCACCCTCATGCTCAAAGCAGGGTCGGCACTGAATTCAGACCATGTTGCTTAGACCTCTGTGCCATCAGGTCTTGAAAGCCTCCATGGATGGTGATTCTGTGACTTATCTGGACAATCTGTTCCGATGCTTATATCCTCTAGGTGGAATATTTTTCCTTACAGCCGGCCAGAACCTCACGTGTTTTAGTGTATGACCACTGCCCCTCATTCTCCTACCACAAGCCTCAGTAATGAGACTGGCTCAGTTTTGTCAGTAACTTCCTTGTACCTAATGGCACCTGAAGCTTTCTTCTCTAGGCTGAACATGTCCAGTTTCCTCAGCTTCTCCTAAGAGCATGTGCTCCAGCACCAACCAACTTGACGGCCTTTTGCTGAACTTGCTTAAGCTGGGGGTCCCAAACCTGGGTACAGAATTCCAGATGTGGTCTAATGAGTGCTGAGTAAAGAGGGATAACCATTTTTGTCAACCAACTGGCTGTGCTTTTGTTGGTACAGCCCAGGATAGGATGCTGTTGACCTCATCCACTGCCAGGCCCCACTGGTGGCTTGTGTTCAACTTGATGTCTGCCAAAACCCTGCTCCTTCTCAGCATGGCTTCTCAAGGCAGGCAGCCCCTAGCCTGGACCATTGCAGGGTGAGGTCTGCTGTTGGGACTGAATCCATTTGGTCTGTTGATAATGCTTTTTTAAGAGAATGTATACTTATCACTGCACATGAAATACTCCTTGACGGCATTTGGCAGAGGTACGTCTGTTCTGTATCGGGAGAACAATTTGAAGTAGCATTAGGGAGCCTTCATTCACATAATAATGTTTCTGGATATTTCAGAAGTAGCATTGGCTTACCTGGTCTTAACAAGGCTAGTACCTGGATGGTCTGCCACTGTAGAGCTGTATTAATAGTAGGCAGAGTTTCCTTTGCTGAGGAGCTGGTGGCCTGATGGTGTTTGGGAAATGAGGAGAATGCATTTCCATCGCCACTGAGTTACATTATGTATGGGAAAACCAAACACGGGCCCACAGGAAGAGGTGGCGAACCCTGTAGTGACCCCTGTCTCCAGTGAATGAATCCTCATTCTCCAGGTAAAACAGTGATACCACAAGTAAGTACCATGCTTCAGCTCTGGAATCTAGGGCAAATGAGATAATGCAGGAAGAAAGAAAGCCTTTGTAACTTTGAATGCAGTGATGTCTGTAAAGGGTTTCAGAATTGCCCACTCTTCCTCCAACAAGGTAAAGCTTTTAAAAAGCCTTGGATGGGAATTCCTCTTACAGGAATGAAAATCCTCCATAAGAAAGCAAGTATTATCTATTTCATTCCTTTGAACTAAGAATTTTTGCCAAGTTTACGTGGTCTAAAAGGCCTTGGTACAAGCAATTTGTTTTATTGTTTGATTCTTCTGATGACAGCCGTCTGAGCTCTTCTGCTTGGTGTTCTTACCCAGTAGAATCAAAGTCCCTCGAAGATCTGTTGCATATTTGATCACTCATCAGGAGAGCTGTTTTTACAGCACTTTGTAAATAGCTTCATGAGGCTGTTTCAAGTCTCAGTTTGCTCGGTCTCCCTTTGGAGACTTTCTTTCAGATCACTCCTGTCAGCAAGATGAGCATCACGCAGCTGTAACCTGCTCGTATTGCATTGACTTGACAAAATGGTGCTAAAGCCTTGCTCAAAATCATTTTGTTGCGTGGTGTCAGACCTTCATCCAACTCTCAGTCTGCCTTTCTTCCCAGATCAGGTTTGGGCACTGGCCATGCTGCAGTGACTCACATTCGGATTCTGCTTCATTAGTTGCTTTGTAGCCTAGGCTTTTAAAATGCCAAACTGTGGTTGTATCGTCAAAGAAGATCAAAATACATCTTGCTGAATTATCAGGTGGTGGTTCTTAGAAACATCAGTGCATAGTCTGTCAAAGTCTAGCAGCTATTGCATATCAGGCTCTTGCTTCTGGTCAATTTTCTTCCATGCATTTTTCATCACGCTGTAAATTACAGTTCTCGGTGACATTTCTGTTGCAGTTTTATTCTCTGTTTAAATACTTAGCTATCCTAGTTCATCTAATGGAACAAAAGGTAGCAAAGGGTCCTAACACATATGGATGCTGCTGTTCTCATGTGCTTTAAAGCAACTTCATCAAATTATTTGACTTGTTATCTGAAAATTGCAACCCTCATTAATCTCAGAATGATGTTTTCCCCATTTAATGCAGTCAGAAGAGTGACTAAGGGACAGGTAATAACATAGTTATTTTAAATTATAATAAAAGAATCAAGAATCCTCAAAAAAAAAAAAATGCTAGTAGTCTAAGCTTTAAGAACCCCAGCACTTTTCAGGAATCTTAAGGCTAATTGCAGTGCTTGATCTGTGTTAATTTTTTAACGTTTCCGCTCTGAAAAACAGTTTTACGTAGATCTTGAAATAAACATAGAGCCCTTGTCTCAGTTATCAGTAAATCATTTTTCCAGGTGGCTGTTGCAGTCGGGACTTGAGAAAGAGCCAAAGTGACGCAGAGCCCGTCCAAGTATTCCTCCGTTGCGTTCCTGGGACTGCAGGTGCGCGGCGCAGGATGTGCGCTGAGCAGGGGCTGGGCTCCCGCAGTCTTACTGCCTTTGCTTTAGCACTGGCCGCGCTGCTGCGGTGTTTGTGCCATGTTCTCCATCCATGTGGGTTTTGGGCAAACCCTTTAGTACAGACACACTGCTGGACCCAAACTGTTAGACCCTCTGAAAGGTTGTAATGCTAAGCCTCCAGTTGCCTGATAAGGTCTTCACATGGCACCTCTTGGAAGCTGCTGGACTGCGGTGAGAAAGCTTTGTTAGACCCAAGCTACTTCATCTGTCTGGGTACATGTGCAGTACCATCCATGGCATGATCTGTAGCATCATTATTGTCTGGGATTTTATACTATCTATGATCCTTCATTCTCCCATTACATAAGATAACGGAGAGTTGATTGTATTCAGAACTTATTTGCAGAGTATTTTAAGGATATCTGGGATAATTGAATGTGACATGTCCTTGATACTGAACTGTTATGTGGACTCCCAAGCAGATGCAATCGAATAGATCAGGTTCATGGGTCAGTTGTAGACTATATCAGAACTAGACAGTGGTAATGGTGCAGCTGGGAAATAGTTGGAAGTGGTTGGTTTGTGTTGATGTTGGTTTTGTTTTTCATAGAAAAGGAAGGATTGTGACACAAATCGATTGAGTTGAACCAGAGGTGGAAAGATGAGGAGAGCAGGGCTGGGGGAGAAAAGAGTAACCAGGCTTGATGCATTTTTTTGAAATTTCTTTTAAAAGCTTGCTGTCACATGCGGAATGTAATATCTTAGCTTTAGAAAGCACTTCCTTACTTTATGCATTACAAATGCAACTCCATTGTAAATAAAATACCCTGTTTCAGTATCACAGTACTTCATTTGCAGATAGATCCTTAATCTATATAGTATTTAAAGATGAGCGGCAGTGAGTGATTTGGGTAAATACTGTGTAGGCGGTTGGGGTTTTTTATTTAAATATCTTGATGCAGTTACATAATTGTTTCACAGACCTCGGCACAAGATTGGAAATTAAAATTTAAAAATGTGCCCTAAGATGAACTCCTACAGGATTTAAATATTCAGATTACAGGTAAATGTTTTATGTTATAAACTGCTTAAAGTTTAAATCTGTGCTGAATATCAAAGCCACCTGTCTCAAACATGCAAACAATACACCTTCATCTCCCCATTAACCCACATTAACATCCATCAGGCCGGCCAGGGGTTTACTGGATAAAGGGTAGAATACTCTGCTTTTGATGAATTGCTAGAAAGTAATAATAGGAAAATAATAATAATAGAGTGCCACAACAGCCTTTTGTTTCACAGATTACATTCTAAGCATGAACAATTCTATTGATTATTGTTTTCTTTGAGGCCCAGATTGTAAACAGTCATTTAACAGCATCGTTAGGGCAAACCAGTCTTACTGCATTTAGTAATGGGGATATCATATTGCACCTTTTTTCTGTTCAGTGTTCAGTTTTTATTTTGCATTTGCCTTGGATGTTACCTTGTTGCGGTCCGAATTCATTCATCTATCCACATTTGGTAATGTTTTTAAGCTGTAGTTGAAGTTATGCTCTGTAGAACTGCAACATGGTTGTGAACATGAACTGAGAATGATGCAGATTTGGGCTATTTCGAAGTCTGATCAAGAGATCCAGCTTGGTAGAAGGTTAGGGTGAGATGAAGTAAAATGTGTGGCATGTTTCTGAACTACTAAGACATAATATTTAACCATACCAATTATTTTACCTTCTTTTCTTAATACCTGAAGTAACAAGCAGCGTGCTCTGCTATCACATTCTAGTCATTCGGAGCATTAGAAGATGCGGCTTGTAGGATGTCAAGCTCTTGAGAGATGCTTACCGTGGATCCAGAAATGACACTGCAAAACTGGGGCTGGTGAAAAGTTTCTCCTTGCTGATGTTATTGTGCATTTTAATGTACCGTGTGTCCTCGGTGTAGGTGAAATGGGTAACTGACTGGATGATGGAAGCCACATCTGACCCACAGAAAAGGAGTAGATGGGTGTACTAGGTTGCATCCTGCTGGATTGTTGATGAGAGGGTTCCCTTAATCGCCTTAATTCCTTACACTTTTGTAGAACACGATGGTGAAAGCTTAATGTTAATATTATATTTTTTTATCCAGTGCAAAATGAATTCATACTTTACTGTTTATGAATCACTTAGGAAATGTATTTGGAATCTTTCTAATGTAAAATACATAATTACTAGTTTGCAGTAGGTTGCTTTATTCAATTTTTAAATGGTAGGAATGATTTTGCTGTCCACTCTTATTTCTGTCCACATCATTGGTTTATGAAGTATCTTCTGTTATAAGGAATTCTTTGATACATGGTTTTGACCAGGCTAAAGTTGATTTATTAATTTTGTGGAAGGATTAAACTAGGAATTATTTTTATTGATTGATTCTTAGGCTAGTAAATAATTGCATCATTTGCTAGCAAACCACTGGATTGTCAGCTTTAGCTGAGGTGGTAGAAACCAAAATCGGAACAAACAATAGGCTGGGATAGTTTGGCTTTGGATAATGCAGATGATGAAAATGATGTGAGAATATGAGATTATGGGTGGAATACAAAAGGAAAATTGCATACAAAGGCATTTCAGGCCGTGCGTCTGCCCATTCTGTACTGGTGAATGTTCTTGTTCCCTCCCCTTTGGTGGTGTCCGTGTGCGTGCAGCTGTGTGATCTGAAATGGGATGAGGTGGGGAGAGCACATCATCTGAGAGTGTATTTATGGGTGCTTGTGTCGTGTGAAGAGTCCCATAAAATCAGTATATGAGACAATTAGGGATTTCATAGGTCAAAACCAAGGCTGGAAACAATATGGAACTGAACAGGATTAAAAACTCTTTAAAGATGGGGGCAGAGACCCAGAAAACAAAGGCTGAAGGTTTTGTGCTTTTTATTTTTATTTTTATTTTTATTTTTATTTTTATTTTAGGTGGTAAGCCTGCAGTTCCTGCCCTTGCTACCATAAAGGCATTAGCACTATGTCTTAATACTCAAGTACTGCTGTATTTTGCTTACTGTGACCCTCTATTTGCACTTTGTAGTAGAGGTGAGAGGCAATGTCAAGAGTGTCTGGCAAGCAGGGTATTTTCTGGGGTTCCTGGTGGTGGCGTGTGCTGTGGTTTCAGAAATAGTTTCCTCAGCAGCAGAGCTGGCTTAAGCAGCACTATAGACGTGCTACGTGGTAAATCATTCTGAGATGGTTGTATGTGTAGCTGACAATCCTGATTTTTCATTCATATTGGTTCTCCAGCGTCGTTTACCATGTATCTACAAAAATATTTGCCGCTACACTGTGGAGTGTGGGAAGTCTAGCTCTGGGTTCAGACTTCCTACTTATATTCGCTTTTGGACATCATTGTGGCTGACGAAGAGTCACAAGAACACAGTTTCAAGCTTTTTAGTCTTCCTGGTCCTGTTCTCCCTTCCCAGTCTCTGTTCTCGCCTTTGTCATTGTATGTATCTGCATATGGTAAATGGGACATACTGCATGGTAAATATGGGACGTACTGCATGTGTTGCAAATCACTGTCTTTTGCTTTAGCTTTTACCAGATCCGTGCATCTATGAAAATTCCTCCAAGAATTCCACACAAATTAGAAGCTAGTTTGTTGCATGCAACTGGTAAGTGCAAAGCCTTTTAGTAAATGAGGACATTATCTTGCCTTGTTAATTAAGGGAGCATCCTTTTTGTCTTGTATTATTATAACTGATGTAAAAGTGCTTTAATTTTGTTATTAACACAATTAAAATACAAATTATTTCATGATGACCTGCTGAAAAAATATTTTTCATAGAGGTGAGACTCAAAAGTTGATTGCAGAATTTGTGTTACTGTTTTTCCTCTGTTAATTCTCTTTGCTGGTAGCAAAACATGGTGATTCCTTCATCTTAATATCTTTTTTATTTTTCTACTGATATTCTCAGTCTTCTCCATGTTTCAGACTAAGATTACCAAGGACAGTTCTCATGTAACTAGATATTCTCAAAGTAGCAGAGAACTTCAGGTACAGACCATTATATGGATTGCTACCCACCCCCTCCTTTTTTTTCCCCCTCCAGAAAGACTGTGAAAGGATCCAGTCTTGCTCTTTTCAAACTTGCTCTCTTGCTGTCTGGCAGCAAAACTGAAAATCGACTTAACTTCCTGCACAGCATTATGTACTCCCTTTTCCCCCCCCTTTTCCCCCCCCT
>VXAA01007075.1:1088430-1140206 GCA_013399115.1 Anseranas semipalmata
CTTTTTCCCCCCTTTTTCCCCCCTTTTCCCCCCCTTTTTCCCCTTTTTTCCCCTTTTTCTTTCCCCTTTTCCCCATTTTTCCCTATTTTTCCCCTTTTTTCCTTTTTTTTTCATTTTTTTTCTTCCTTTTTTTCCCTCTTTGTCCTCTTTGTGCTCTTTTTCCTTTTCTTAACCAAGAAACCAAAACTGCCTTTTGGTTTCTTTGTTCAGGCAAATTGAACTGGAGAAACATGTTAGTGCTCTCCTAGTTCCGTGAAGCCCACACCTCGCTGTGCTGGAGCAATGTGAAAAATGAAAATGAATGAAGTTTTCAAGTGACAGATGAAATTCTTGGAATTGCCAGGAGGAACCTACTACAGTCTGAGAAAATGAGATATGAATTTACTGAAACCTAAATTTTTGTGACTATTTTAAAAGTAACTCTGAGTAGAACCACAATTTTGACACTGAATTTTAGTCAAGCTTCCTGAATATTTCTTGGATTTATGTGAAGTAAATAAATAATTCTTAGGAACCAAGACTATTCCATTTCAAAGTCGAAGTGTAGTGTGGTTTAGGGAATTTAGCTGTACTAAACTGATCCTTTCACTCTAATAAAACATAGTTTTTAATAGTGTCACTTAATGATATGTTTAATATTGCTAAAAGAATGTTTTTTTCCATTTCATGGTATATTTTAGAACAGTCTCCAGTTAATTTTCAGAAAGCTGCAATCTTGTTAATAAATTCTGTGACATGTGTTAGCTTGTTTTGCCTGTCATTACTAGGTGTGAACGTTAAGACTGCAATTTGACATGAGTTAAGATCAGCAGTGCTGTCAAAACACATCAGCCCGTGGTTCCCCTGGCTGCTACTCTTCACCTTTATATTGCTCCATGCACCATATTGACACAAGTGTCTGATTTGTCCCTGCAAGCCAATTGGGAAATTCAATTCAGTTCAGATAAGCAACCATTTCAGAAAAATAAAACCCTTCAAACCCCAAAACCATGGTCCTTTTTAGATCAGTCTCTCTGTGCTACAACAGCTTGTGTCCTTCTCCCCACTTAGGTCAATGAAAGAGTGGATGTGGATGCTTTTTTTGCCATTTAAATGCACATCAAGCTAAGCTTTGTTTTTTTGTTGTTTTTTTTTTTTGGTGGTAAAGATGCCACTGTGGTATTACTTTGTCTTTCTTGTGGATTTGATCCTGCTTTATTTTGCTGAGGACCTCTGCCTTCTGTTTGTTTCAGTTGCTTGCTGAATTTAGCAGAACTGGAAGCTGTGGATTTAGCTCACAGCTCTCCTTTTCAAGGTGATTGAAGAGCTGATACCAGTTACTGAGACTGCCATGATTTTTAGAAAATAGCTGCGATTATACTGTCTGCAGCCTAGCACTAGGAGGTTTGCCCCCCTGTCTGAGGGTATCATTTGTTGGCAATAGAGGAGGCTGGACGGGAGCCTACAACTCTCCTTCCTGAGAATGATGGGTTGTGTTGGCCAGGTATTTTTTCCTATACTTTTCTACTTGTCTGTTGTTCTGTTTTCCTAATACTTACCTCTCTTCTAAATCCCATTCCCTTTGACAGAGTTGTGGTTTTCCCACTCTAGTCCCAGACATTTTGCCTAGCTATTTCTAGCTCTCCCTAGCCTGTCCACAAGTCACCAACATTTTCCTTACCCTAGCTGTGTGTTTTCCCCTCACCTGCAGACTGTCTGATCTAACTGTTCCTTTATTTCCCCGGGTTAACACGTTCAGTTGTTCCCTTCTTCCTGTTCCTCCTTCCATCCTGTTTCTCCTTCCTTTGCTTCTTCTTCCAGCCCTTGCCCAGTCCTTCCCACATTTTCATGAGGTCCTGTGCTTATTTAAATCCATGTTTCTTCCATTTCTATTTCCTGTGTCCTTTAGTAGTTCACTTGAATTACTCAGGACCCAGGACAAGTGTCATTGCAGCAGTGTTACAGCAAGCCATATGCTTTAGCTCCAGCCTTGGGAAGGTCACCTGGCATTCTTGTGACTCGAAGGGAGATGTAGTGATGCTCTAGGAAGTTAAAAGAAAAACTTAGGTATTTGTAGTCTGTATGAGGTTATTTCATATCTGAGGCTCTTTTAAATTCCTTCTTCTGTAAGAAACCTGAGGATGGTTTTCAGGGTAAAAAAAAAAAAAAGCAGGTTAGAAATGAGGTGACCATGTTCACAGCGCAAGAATTAGTTCATTCCCCGCTGTTTGTTGTGAGACCTTGATCCCAAGGTAGATGTGGCTCTGCCTGTTCCTGGCTCTAGCTTTTCCTCTTCTCCTCTTCTCTCTCACTTCCAAGGATTCAGTTTCATGTTATGCTCAAGTCAGCAGAACTGAAGGCTATAACTCAAAGAGTTGGACAGTGCACAGGAAGCGGGATCTTGGCCATGTGTCTCCATTACTTCTTTTGTATCAGAATGCAGTGGCAGAAACTTTGCAACTTGCAAACTTTGCAGATTTCTTTTTCTTTTGTGGACTTCTTTGAAGTGATTAATTAAAAAGAATCAAAATATTTTTAAAAACGTTTCACACTCCCATCTACACAACTTATAAGACTTTGTGTTCTGGAAGAGTTTAATGTTCTTGAGGCTGCTTGTTGAGGAGTGATAAGAAATTGTTGATATTTCTGTTGCCTTAGTTCTTCCAAGTTCCACTTTCTTTTATGTGTAGTTTCACAGGATAGTGGCCATCACCATATTTCCTGTTGATAACCCTTTGCTGTTAATTATTGCTTAATACTTCCTCAGTAAGTTTTTTAAACTATTCCCATTCTCATTTTTTGCAAAAGTCTTTTGACCTTTCTTGGCAATGGATTCCCCAACCATTTATCACAGTCTTCTGAACTCCTTTTGATGAACAGCTTCTGAACTGAAAGTGGAGGTGTCACACTGAGCAAGAAGCGTGATACACTTGGAACTGGTCTGGCCAGAGTAGTATGCAAAGAGCTGGAAGGAAAGGAGGAACCTCCTCTGCTCTTGATTAATTCAGTGGAGTGGTACATGTCATTTAACCTCTTTGCCTCATCTGTAGTTAGTTCTGAGTTCTCAGTGTGGTTAACTTTGTAAAACAACATGAATGGTGAATGAAACAAGACAGATTTCAGGGGTTTTATTTGAATTTTTGATGCCTAGAGTGTTTCACTGCAATTTGGATCAAATTCGATTCTTCAGTCTAGAAGTTGTATTAAAAGTAAATTACATTCAAAAATACTGATAAAGCATTTCTTAGAAATAAAGTGCTTTCCTTCAAACTCCAGTAGTTGCTGACTGAAATGGAAACTGCTGATATTGTTGGTGTTATGGTCTTAATTGTGGTCGTGGAACTGATAGGAATGGTAGGTTCACTTACGAGCTGCTCTGGAGTTTTCAGATGCTAGGCCAATTATATTAATACTTGTTTCTCTTTTCAGGTGCAGATCTTGCCTTTCCTGCTTCAATTCATGACAATATAGTTTGCAGTAAAACATTTCAGATTCTTTACAAAAATGAGGAAGTATCTGTGAATGATGTGATGATTTTCAAAATAAAAATGCTGTTAGATGAGAGGAAGGTAATCTGTCAATCAACTTAACTATATTCAGACACTTAAATCTTTGTTATGTACAGTTTGGGTTAGTATAAATAAGGGACCTGAAAAGATTTCATGCTTCCACAATTTCTTTTTAGATTGAGGAGTCTCTTAATGAAATGAATTTTCTGCTAACATTAGATCTACACTTCACGGATACAGACTATTCGTAAGTTTAAATATAGAAGATTTTATTAAAGCAACAGCATATGTTAACTTTTTAAACTAATTAAATCTGTGTTATATATAGATGTACTGTGTTCGTATTAGACATATATGAGGGTAAAAAAGAAATCCAACACTGAAGTCTGTTAAGATTCCATAACTGGTTTGACTCATTCTGATTATTCTTTTTTCTTTTTTTTTTCCTCTGGGGCAGATATTATTGCATTCCAAAGTATAGACCAATGCTAAATTGTTATCTGCATCAGTTATTAGTAACTTGCTTGCACATTGCCCTTTAAATATGGTCACTGTAATTGTATGTTTGTTTTTTTTGTTCTTAGACCAGATGACCTGAGCACACTACAGCCAATTAGTAGCCGAACTTTAAAGTTGCACTTTAACTTACACCGGGGCCTTCATCATTACGTCAATGTTATGTTTGATTACTTCCACCTTTCTGTCATATCGGTTATAGTCCATGCTTCTTTGGTTGCTCTCCATCAGCCCTTGATAAGGTAATCTCTTGTTAATAAAATGCAAATAAAATATGGGGTGTCCAAATGGAAATGTTATGAAAACAGAATACTTAGGAAGGAGTTAAGGCACTGTAGTTTTCTTTATGATTTTGGAATCCAAGGTTCAGAGGGAGGAGAAACTTCTTGTTTTCTAAGTTACCTAGAACAAATTTTGAGTTCATTTTTGTTAGAAATAAGAGTATGTAATTTACTGGAGAGATAATACCCGCAACCAGAGAAGAGAGGAGGAATGTATAAATATCTGTATTTATACATGTATATTTATATGTATAAATATTTATTCATGTTCTTAATCAGTAAGATCTGCTGCTGACTATAGTTAGTGACTGAAGTATGTGCTGTTAATAGATTATCCTGAACTGGAAGGCACCCACAAGGATCATGGAGTCCAATACAAATAGATCCAATACAAATAGGGTGTCTTCTGCTGGCTATCTTCTCAGTTTTCAATTGCTACTGTAACGGCAACGATGTCTGCAAATGATGCATTTACCTTTTCTAAAGTAAATGAAACCAGGAGATTTCATTTTCTCTTTAAATAAGTTTTTGCCTGATTTTTACTGGAGCCTTTTTCTTTCATTATCTCGTGTCATCCATTGCAATCTCTGTTTACCTCGCTTCTCTATCTCAAAAGTAAGCATGAAAAAAGGGCTATAGTCAGTCACACATATGAATCTTTTTCTTTAGCGTGTCTATCTTTGCCTTCTTTCAGGGTCTTCAAGACCTGAAATGTTATTCCCCCCCCGACCCCCCCTGAAGTTTCTTCAAACTCAGGCAGTGGTATGAATGTCCAAGCCTTTGGCTTAAGGAATTCCCACCGCTTGTCCTTGCCTTCACATCACAGCAAGCATACGTGTCTTCGTGTATGTTAGACTGCTGTCCTGTGCAGTAGGACTGTGCTGGTTTGGAGAATTCAGCTGTTTTTTTCTTTTTTTTTCCCTCCAAACTGGATGTTTTTGGTGATGAGTTTCTGGCAGGGCCATATAATAGCTGAACTGAAGTAGCTCTGAAGGGATGGCTGCATTATTTGTGGGAGGAGCAATTAGTGAAGAGGTGGGAATATCTCAAGTTAGTATTGCTGTTGAAGACTTCATCCGATAAAACGACACACTTAGAGTAGCAGCATTTATATGAAATGTCAGTTATCAAAATATATCACAAGTGAAATTCGGACATTTCACCAGTAGTCATCCGTTAGCTGTAGGGTCAAAATTCACTTCGCTGAGAGAAAATGAAAAACAGGCTTTACTACTAATTTTCAGTTAAAAGTGTATTTGTCTCTGCTGACTCTTTAAAAAGTTGCAAAATATCTAAACTTTTGTATTAATTTCTTTCCCGTTTTTCTGGCTTCCTAAGTGGTGAAACAAGAATGCTATTGATACACTTGAATGCAACTTGATCCAGCTGATGGAAGGTGATACTGAAACAAAACAACCTCCATGCAGCTCCAGTTATCTTTAAAGTAGAATGTTGCTAGTATCGATACAATTATTTTAAGGATGATTTTGATCAATTTGGGGTGGGGAGGGAACCTCCAAATTGACAGTGTTTTATCTGAGCTGGGCTACCCTATATTGTAAAATTTAGCAAATATTTTATAGTTGCCATCTCCATATCTGGCTTGCATCTCTGGTTTTCTGAAAGACCTGAACATTGCAGACTTATTTTCTTGCCTTCTTCCTTTGGGCTTTCCTGGGTGACAGTTTGCTAGCGTGTCTCTTTCTGAGTGTTTTCATTTTCAGACTAGCATCTAGGTTCTCCTTCTCTCAGGAACACTCAGTATTAATACTTCACACAAAAGAGAGGAGATAATTCCACTTGATTACAGCCTTGGAGCCCTGTACAGTATTTTTTCTTTTTTTTAAATAAACCTATGATTGATTATTCCTGCCCATTGTCTAAAAGCCCCTGCTCTTTGCATTCATTCATCTTTCATTACTTTTTCCCCAGCTCTGTCCTCACAAGGCTACTGTTGTAGGATGCTCTGTTCTCCCAGCAGTTCTGGATGGGCTTTCCTCTTCAGTAGCAGAGGTCAGGCATTCCTTATCAAAACAGCAGTGGCAGTTGGTGTGACAGCTTTCCAACTGCTTACTGCTGCTTTACTTTTAGGAGGTAAAATCCCCCCACATCAAAGTTGACAGAAAATGCTTCTCACCTGTCACAGTTCAAAATTGATCTGTAGGGCTTAAACGTTCAGGAATATTGTTTAAATGAGTTGAGTTTTGCATTGGAAAACATGAGGAAGATCTTACACAGTCAACAGCAGAACAGTTGAGGGTAATAACTTCTTAGATAGCTCCAACGAGCGGGAGATGCTCTTTGAAGAGAGAGGCTCCCTTAGGAGATGCTCTTTGAAGAGAGCTGCTACCTTGATGCAGCTTGAGACTAACTGAGGCATCTGGACAGTCCCAGCCTGAGGGGTTTTAAAAGGGCAGCCCACCATGCTAGGAACTTCCAGGATATTACTGAGAAACCTTCTTACTACTACTTTTCATGAAAAATCAAGATTTTTTTTTTTAGCTATGATAGATTTGTGATGCATAGTATGTTCAAGTTACCAGTTCATTTGTGCTTTTTGCAGTTTTCCTCGCCCAGTGAAGAATACCTGGTTGAACAGGAACGCACCAGCACAAAACAGGGACTCCGTGATTCCTTCTCTTGAGAGCGTGGTCTTTGGCAATAACTACACAAAGCAGTTATCAGCAGATGTAAGAATACTTTAGTTGAACATTTTATTTATCTTTTCTTGGGTGGTGTGAATTTTATCTTTTCTGCAGAAATATTACTTGATAAAGAATGCTTTGTTATTTTGCTGTACCAGGTAATATGGGAAAAGAGAAAAATTGTTCCAGAAGGAGGCTATGTTACATGTTTCAAGATTGTGCAGATGGAAAGCTTACAATATTTAGTGTTAGCCCTCTTTTTTAAGATATTGCAGTCCATTGTAAATTGCAAGATGGATGAGGTTCATGAAAAGAGACAATCTGCATATCCGTCTTCTTATTCTGTTAACACATCCTTTATTGCATGAAATTAGTGTGTGCCAAAATCTTTTTTCTTTTTCTTTTTCTTTTTCTTTTTTTTAGGGTTGCAGTTTTGTTGTTTCAGAGTCTTTCCTCAGTCATGCCTATAATTTCCACTATACACTTTGTGCCAGTTTGCTGCTTGCTTTCAAAGGGTTACATAGCTATTTCCTTATGATAACAAAGGAGCTCCCCTCTTCTCACCGAATTGAACTGGGTATGTTGAATTTAATAAAATGTATCACTTTCCTTTTGATGTTTATTAATAATATGCCCTTTCCTAGGCTAAACTGGCATTAATTTCATACATCTTGTATATCTAAAATCTTTTTGTTCAAACTGAGCTGGAATTTAATAACCCAAGAACAAAAAAGAAATGTGTGTTAAAAATCTGTGCATAGAAAAATACCAGAAACTGAGAGTTTTCTTCATAGAAACAAAAATACTGCTACAGTTATGGTGCAATGCCTATTTCTATGTCAGTTATCTTAATCTTGATATAGAGGGGAACACCCTATTATATGAATGACTCAACTCTTAGTCTGCCTTGTAAGGACAAAATGCACTTTTTGCCAAAAAGAACCTGTTGGCACTATTGTTATTGTAAGGATATGTTTAGACTGTCTCTTGATATTTAAATGTTTCAGATTGAACTTTAAATTCCCCTATAACATTCTTACAAAATATATGTAATAGAAAGAAGCTGATAATTTAATTGCATAGTCAGGAGGTATCTTTTAGTCCTTGTTGAAGTCACAAAAACATTTTCATAAGCTTCAGTGGTACTTGGGTCAGACCTTTAGTCATTTCTGTGGGTGACAGCTTACCTTAAGGAAATGCAAGCTTGAAAAGAAACGCTTGAAATAAATGCATTAAGAGAAAATTAGTACTTACATTTAACATACCATGTACATATTCTACTGATGGTTTGTTTCCTGTGTTGTTTTAGTTTTGTGATTTTTTTTTTAAATCTTAAGTTTCTGCTATAATTATTTTCTTATTTCTGAATCTTTTTTTTTCATTTATTTCAGTTATTTTGTATAAACATTGATTGGGGAAATTGATATAACAAAAAGAACTAATAATACAAATACTAATCGTGCTATTGTTACCCCTTGCTCATGTAAAATAACCAATGCCTATCATTAACACTAATTTCTCTAAAATCCATCAGCAATTAATTGAAAAAAAAAAGGAACAAAAAGCCACGTTTCTGTGATGTCAATAAAAAATATGAAGCTCTCTGGACTTCACAAAGTACAAAATTGTCACTTGCATTTATTTTTAATTTTTAAAGTAAATGAGCTGGTTTTTGATGGAGATTTTATACGTGAAATGTAAATGAGCTTTGCAGAAGAGAATCTCAAGTCCTGTTTAAATCTCAAATTGTCACTTTTTAATTTTAAATTAAATTATAACCTCTTTAATTTTGTTTCTTCTGTTTGCTTTGCTGTTGCTCTGTCATATAATTTTTAAAAAAGACAGTGATTTTGCAGAAGCATGTGGAGACAACTGCTGCACTCAGTAACTGTAATTGAGCATTTAAGTATTACTGGTTTCAGAAAATAAAAGAATGCTAGCATAATGTATATCATGAGTGATATCTAATCTAGAAACTACACCAAAATTATATGCTTACATGTACTGATCTAACTGCACTAATTGCTAGGCTAGCAATAAGCTTTTTTACTAACTTTAAGGCAAATAATAAATCAAAGATGAAAAAAGGAGTGTAGTAACTAGTCATGTGTGTGCAATCCCTGTAACTAGCCAAGGCCAGCATGCAGGTCCTTTATGAACGCCTTCTCAGAAGAAAATTTCCACGAACCCAGAGAGACGCCTACCTAGGTATGTTTTCAAAGAAGTGATATAACCCCTCAGATTTTTATTAATAATATAAAATATTATATTATTTTGTAAACAGGAACACTGTTTCACTATTCAGCCATAGTGAGAGCATGTTGAACTCTGGTGAAGTCTGTAGAATTGAACTACTTATTTGTAGGCTGAGTATAGATAATAAAATAAGAAAATATTAAACTTCTTTGGTTTAGTGTTGTTCTATCTTAATAAACAGAAATGATTGAAGGGTTCAGTCAGTTGTCACCATTTAAATAAAATAGCTAAAAATGATTTTTATTTATTCGTAATTCATTTTATTTAATTCCTTACAGACTCAGTTTTTTTTTTTAATAATTAGTAGCTTTTCCTCAGAACTCTTTCAGATTGCTTTTGGTATCTCAAGGTTTGATTCTTCCAAATGCTAGGCAAGATATTCTCAAAGCTTAGGGTGCATTTGTCCACATCTGAATGGACAGTCCTCTCTTTGGAGAGTGTCAGCATTGGTTCGATGTTGATGTACCGTGCTCTTTAAGCACAAGGCAGTTTATGATGAGAGAAGAATAAAATGACAGTTCAGTCTTATAGTAGGACCCAGCTTAATCACGAATAACTGCATTTTAGTTTAAAAAAAAGAAGTCAAAACACTTTTAGCTGAGCCAGTAAAATTTCATTAGATGTTTTCTGGATGAACAATGAAGCTATAGAATAGTTAATTTTGTTTTGTCTTGTATTGCCTGGTGGTTTTTTTGTTTTGTTTTGTTTTGTTTTATTTATTTTTGGTCTTGTGGATTTTTTTGATAGCATTGTCCTTCAGGATTTTCAGTAATGATTTTAGACCTCAGTTTTAGCTGTTGTTTCAAAGCTATGCTCAATCACAGTGTGACAAACAAGATGAATATTCAATGTTGTGTCGCATGAGTGAACCATTTAATATTTTCACTAATGACAAAATTTGTGTGGCCACAGACACACCAAAAGAAGTATATAACCTGTATATAAACTGTTTTCACATATTTTCGGAATAATTATCACCAAGTGCTATCTACTTAATAGGTATAAGTAGTTTCTTTCAAAAACATTTCTAAACTTGTTTCTGAGAACCTCATATGTTTCTATAAATTGCATGTTTTCTCAGAACTTTGAGTTGTGTGAGTTAATGTGTTTGTCATTAAGTTTAAACCTAGGTATAATGTATTGCAATTATTTGAAAAACAATATGATCAGTGAAATCTAGGTGGTATCTTTCAAAGACAAGATGAGTAAACACGCTGTTGCTGTTCTATAAGCCTATGTTCGTTATGCATATCATCAATATATTATTGTGGGTTTGGAGGCATATTTTGTTGGTCTACATTTTTAAGTAAAAGTGTGTTTTTTCCTTAATACTGCTTTTCAAAAAATAATTTAAATATTTGTTACAAATAATTTTAGGTTTATAAATTACTCCCTTGTTACTGCTACCTCAGATGTAGAAGGAAATCTTATCATAGTGCAATATTACTATTTTATTGATCAGATTTGCTTGAGTAGAATAGGAATGATTAATAAGGAAAAACATCTTACATGAAGGAATAAATGTTTTCTTTATAAATAAAGTTTGTTCTGATACAATTTAAGCTGCCATACCATGGAAGGCTCTTGACATTGATCTATTGAGATTAATTAAAGAACAGTTTTATCTGACCAAACTATAATTCCTCAGACAAGAATCTATTTTTATTCACGTAGCTTACAAATTAGGGAAATAATACACCTGTAGAAAAATGGTGCTGAAATAAGGAATGTCTGGAAAATCTGAGGTGGAAGATGAATTGTATTATCTTGGTTGTGAGTGGTGATATTGCTGCTGAATAGCTGAGCAGTTCTAAATGGATAATGTGCAAACTATATAATCTGCATTACAGTGTTTGCAAGCGCAGCTTTGAATGAAAAACTGGTATCGTTGATAAGGTCTCATGATAAGTGTTCATGATACCCAGTTGCAAACCATTTTTTATTGATCATGTTCTGTCCTCAATCTCAGTAATTAGTATGAAATTATTTTAATTGGAGTTTATAATTTACTTGATTTAAAGTTGATTGTGATATTTAATATGGCATCAAGTTTTATTTGATAGTCTCTTTTCTTTTTAATGTTTTTAAATTGTTTTGTGAGATAATTGGTTTTGCTATGCAATGTGCAAAGTACGTTTTTCATAGGTATATACTCTCATCTTTCCAGAAAACATAGATGTAGAAGTTCGTCTTACAGAATTGTGTGAAGAAGTAAAGGTACTACTTTTCATTTGTTAAATAAGTGAAGTACCTATGAAAGTGAAGTAGAGTATGCTAATTTCACATGGTACTTGGGAATAAACTGTTTTGGTGATAACATCCTGTATGGTTTTTGTACATTTCTTTCAACTGGTCCTCTTTCAAAGAATAGTTGCTCAACTGACTCAGAAACTTACCTACTGTTCTGGTGGCTCAGCATGTCATGGTAACTTTTGTAGATCATGAAACTGAAGATTACAGAAAGATGGATCACTTGTATTAAAATCACATTTTGAATTTTCTGCATTCATTATTTGAATCCTTTCTTCTTGAGGGTATCAAATAACAAAGTTATAAGATCAAACATTAGCAGTCAGTTGTACAAAAGCAAATTCTCCATGTCGTACCCTCATCTGGATGGCCTTGTCCTGATGCTGTCTCCTTCTGTTTTCCATACATTCTCAAGGAAATACTGTCCACTTTAGATTACTTACATTTGTCTCCTCAACTCTCTCTTTCATTTGCACCAGTCAGAATTAGTCTCAGCTGAATAGCTGGTTTCCTTATCACAGATACATTTAAAGCAGAAGTTTGAAAACTTTTTTGCAGGATTGTCCATGCTTTGTTGCTGAGTGGGCCAGCTACCCCACTTTTGTAGTAGACTTACCTTTCATTTATGTAGTAGTCGTGCAATTGCAAGGAAATGTAATACTGCCATTGAAAGGTTGTCATTTGTATAACTGGAGACAAGAAAGCCAACACGGTTAGCTCTCTGTGAGCAACTGGTAATCTTATTTTATAAACTAGAAAGGCTTTTTTTTACATCTACATAGCTTCTGTGTATTTTTCGGTACTTTTTTCATTAGTTTTTCCCTTAGCTTGCTAAACTGTGTTTATATTTTTTTCCTTTTTCTCCTTTCTGTTCTTTTATGCAGTTCTCTTCAAAAGTTCCTCCTCTTATTTCTACTCTTGCCTACTAAGTTGGTGTTTCAGTATTTGTAATCCTTTTTTCTGCTTCCTCTTTGATGGAGTTGGGTCTTTGCTATACTTCCTTTTTAAACCCTTTGCCTCAATGCCTTACGTGTCTCCAATTAGTTTCTGAAAAATTACATTTTTTTCTAAAATGCTAGGGAACATAAGCCTAACAATTTACGGTTGACTTGTATGGAACTGTATCACAGGATTACAGTACATTGTTAAGAAAGAAACGCTTGTTTTGTACTGAATTTGTCTTTGTGTGATCTGGTTCTAGGAAACCTATATGATAACTATCAAGTACTATAACATTGATTCCTGAACGTGTTTAAAGTGTATGTAGGTATATAGTGCCATATAAATGTTATTGAAAGTTCTTCATATTCTGAAATGGAAATGTCTTCATTAAATTTTTAAGATTGCACCAAATTTGGACTAATATCCCTAGTATCAATTTTCTGTTTTCTAACTCTGATTCCTTTCAGGCACACTATACTTCTGCATGTTAGAAAATACAACAGTTGCAACTCATAGTTGTGGTTGCTGTTAATGGAATTGTTGCTTCAATTTAAGACCAGGAGTCCTAATTCTGAAAGACATCTGGTTAATATTTAAAATATTAATAAAACAATTTGATAGTGTTATAATATAAGTTAATTAAATTCTAATACTTAGACAAAACACTTCTCATTTGGAAGTTACTTTTTCAGTTAAAATTCTTACTAAGATGAAATAAACTTTTTTTGATTTTTGTCTGTTCATTATGGTCTAGTAATCATGTAAATATTTCTTCCAAACTTCAGAAAATGGAAAATCCTGATGAACTGGCAGAACTTATAAATATGAATCTTGCTCAGCTTTGCTCACTTCTAATGGCTCTCTGGGGGCAATTTCTGGAGGTCATTACCTTACAAGAGGAGGTCACAGCATTGCTAGCACAAGAGCATCACACATTAAGAGTAAGTATTAACTCTGGTGTTATAAAGGAGATGTCATACTCTTACTGGGATGTTGTAATGGAAATGAGACTCCAAATTCTAATTTTTCTAGTTTTATTTGGGAAAGTCAGTTGGAATCATAAAGGGAGCTGTTGCGTTGCATTGGTTAGCTTGTGTATCATGTTGTTAGAGCTTATTCTTAGAATAAAGTACATAAAGTACATGGTTTATGTTTATGAACCAAGTAATTCACTGATTGTTTGAATAAGAAATGCAGTTCAGAAGGCAAATTGCAGACTGTGGGAGATGTATTTGTGTAGAAGGATGTATTTTTCTGCAGGAGCTATGCCTAGTGCCTACCCCTTTTACTTCCCTACTGCATTTGGGCCGCCTGTTTACATCTTAAAGTGAAATGTATTTTTCTTCTGAATTGAGTACTTATAACATTCATAAGCTTTGAAAGGGTTCTGAAGTGGGATTTCAAAGAAGAACAGATAAATTGGAAATGATCTGGCGCGCGCGCGCGTGTGTGTAAAAATAGATACATAGTAACTACACACACAGTAGATCTGTTTGTGTGTATATGTGTATATATAGTTGCTTTTGTCTACGTACAAAACCACATAGTGAAATATTTTCAAGTATGAGCTAAACCTTTGCTCTTATCTTCTAATAAATATATCTTTCCCTCCCCTCTTTTGTGGTCAAGCATTTGAAGAAACGTAACATGTAAAACTTTTCAGAGAGTAAGATTTACTAAAACAAAGAAACAACACTACCCGTCACCCCTATTCTCCAAACACACAACTTGATCTTTAGCTAGCCTCACATCTTTACCGTCTGACATAATCCATGCATTTATCACATACACATAAGACGTCATTTTAAGAGTTTATCTGGAGGTTCTCCTTGTAAAACCATTTGCAGAGAGTTTATTTGTAGGTCTAGTTAATGAGAGTACATGCTGTCAGTGCTTTGTAACAGCCACAGTCCGAAATAAAGGCCATTTTAAGATTTTAGTTTGCAAAGACTTGATTTGTTTTAACAGCATTTCTATCACTTGCATCAAAAGTCTTCTTGGTTTGATTCTGTAGGGGAAACTGATTATGAGGGGTACTTGGATTGTGGTCTTATGTAAAAGCTTGAAAAATCGCATTGTTTAATGAGGGAGTGGAATCTCTCAGAAAGAGTGCAAGATTTATTTGTTAGAATGGACATGCTAGCAGTAGGAGGGTGTGATCAACTTACTGGCTATCTGTGAATCTTACTTGCCTTTCTATGCTTTTCATATAAATTCTGGAATCCTTCAACTCTAGTGGAAGCTATAAAATGAGAATACTTTTTCAGTTAACCTGCACTTGCATTCAACTGCTGCTAAGGTAGTGTTTATACAACTATATGTTGAATAAAGAAAAGAAGTATTAACATTTTTTTTAACTAGTCCAATGTTAAATATATATATATACTGGTAATGATATGTACTTAGCTTCTTAAATTTGGTTCTTAAAATTGCTGATTTATGTTGTTCTCTCTAGCTCTCAAATACTTTAAGAATTGAATTTTACTGCCATTCTTTTAGGGAATATAAAACAAAGTATTTAATTATACTACATGAATCGAGATATTGTGTCTATTAAAAGTATTTCTGTGATGCTTTCCAGTTTTCACAAAATTTGAATAGGAGTTCCCTTCCTCCCTTCTTTTTTTTTTTTTAAAAAAAAGCACAACAAAAGTGTCACTTGATTTTATGCCTGCATTTTATCCCCTTTCCAGTTGCTTTTATGCCCACTTCTGGTAGCTGTCACTATGCAGAACTAAACTCGTTTCAAACATCACATCATATGCTAATTTTGCTTTTTTAATAAGAAAAAAAAACACTTTTTTCTTTAATAAAAGCTGTAGGAATATTCTTTTCTTGAGATATTAATCTACGCTTGCAGCATAGTGGTATGGGGCTGAAGACAGTTGCATAGTCCTCCATGTAGCTTACTACTGGGCAACACTGAGTATCTAAAACTTCTGAGTTTTCAGGGTTGAATTCAGAGCTGACCCTTGTTATAACTGAAAAAGGTTTTATTTTTTATAAAATATATATATATATACATACTATTATTATTATACTTATTATTTTTATATATATATATTATACGTATATATATATAAAGCTTATTTTATTTTTGAAAGAAGTGGCTAATTGCTATTTGTTACTGAGTTCTGCAGTTACTGGATACTATGGTATCTATCCAAACATCCAAGACTGAAAAAGAGATGCAAGACACGGGTAATCTTAAACTTACCTCTTTATTTAGGGCCTGATAACAAAGAGCAAGCAGGCTGTCTCTAAGGTTGCTGTCTGGCACGAATTGAATAATACAGCATTGAGAAGGAAATTTTACCTGAGCCAATTTACATAAAACCAGCAATGTGATGATACTTAATTTTACAAGCACTAATTTGCCTATACCACACTGGTTTCCTGTACTCTCAAGATGTGAAGAGCTTGTGTGAACACTTTGCAAATATGTCCAATTAAAACATATGTAAGAATACATAACGCCAGTAGAGCAGGAGTCAGCAATGTGTAACTTCAGTAAACCTTAAAATTAAAAAGAGACGGTAAATATGAGTCTTGATGTTTTTAAGAGGATTTTTGATTTTAGATACTGTTTTGCCAGGCTTACTATAATATTTTGCAATTTGCATTAATAGTCTGGAGAATTTCTCTTCTGAGGGTTTATGTAAACTTTTGGGAAACCTGCAATGATCATGTTTCACTAGATGCATTATCTGCATGTCAAATGATGCAGACTTTCTGGTTAGTGAATTTAGGTGGGATTTGAGAGATGACCTACTAATTATTCTCCTGAGAGAATATCTGTCTTTTCTGAAATAAGATTTTTGTACTATACAAAATTCTGTCCTTTTATTTTGGAAATTGATGCTCTCATCTGGTCTGTACTGGATGCTATATCTCTTTTAAATTTACCTTTTTATCTTGCAGTATTTATAGACTATACTCTCCACAGGAAATTTCTCCCTGGGAAGGTTTTATGTTAATCTAAGATTAATGAGCACGTATTGGGTTTCATTGGACTGGTTGAGATTTACTACAAACTACTGGTTTGTAGTAAAATATCCCCCTAGAAATGCCTGTCTTTTGTATTTGGTCAAATCATTTTCACCCTCTATGCATAGGTGCTTATAAAACAGGTATTTCTGCTGAAGTATTGTTAGAAAATAAGGTTATAATGAAATAAAATATTTTAAATACTTAGTAATCGCTGTGAGTACATCCCTATAAAACCCTGTAGCAGATTTTAAGTGCTACTTAAAAGTCAGGAAAAATTCAGGTATGCTAGAACATCCATCAACTGCAATATCCCACTAACAAGTTTTTCAACTACGTTTTATTGAAAAAACTGCTTAGAGTATGATATTTTATATTACACAAAGTTTGCACACTATCTTTGTTTCCTAGTGACATCTTCTGGTAGCTCTGAACGTGGTATTCCAAAATGATTTCTTTCAGTTTGATTAGTCCTAAAATAGGAGAACCGAGAACCAAGATCTGAGTGCTGATACTCATCAGTGTGTGGGGACTCGATGTATATTCCACAGCAGTTTTTCTATCTGATTTTATTTCTGCTTCCATTGGGAAGACCATAGAATCCATAATTTGGGGAAGGCTGTAGGGACTAGGAGCAGTGCATGCAATTTCCTCCTGCAAAGCCATTGTGGAGTTGCCTCAAGTAGGTAGCACGTGAGTCATCAGTGCCAGCTGGTGGGCTCTCCGCTGTTGCAGAGCCTGTTTAACAGTGTCCTAGCAAACATCTCAGTCCTTCCATAAGGTACACGCTGATTAAACATAATAAACTACTGTTGTGTGTGGGTTTTTTTTTTTTCCCCCTTCCTTAATACTGATTTATCTGGGCATTTTGAGCCATTTTGGAGCTTGCTTTCAACTAGTTTTACACTGTTGCTGTTACACTAAGTGCTGTCGGAGCTGAGAATCAGATTTTCTTCTAAAGCACTGGAGTTAATTAAGCACTTACAAATGGAATTTATTGCAAACAAAAAAAGCCTTCCTTTTCTGTTCGAGAGCGTGGCAGAATTTTGAAGATTTGTCTCTATGTAAGCCCAGTTACGTTCTGTGGTAAAGCGATTGCTTGCATCCAAAGCCAAAAGCACTTTGCTTTCCTACTGGGAAACAGCTCTATGCCCTTTTCTTGGCTCAAATCACAGACATCTAATTGGGAAATATTCCTGTTATTATTTTATTTTCTATTATGTGATTGATTAGGATCTGTAATTAATTTTTAGATTGCTCAGTTTAGAATGATAACCAGTCCAGCCTTAATAATCAGTTGCTCTAATATCTGGGTTTTAAACAGTAAAACAATGTTGTACCTTTCTGGGGGAAAGGCAGAGGATTAGCTCTGACAAAATTACATATTTGGAAGGTAGATGTCTGTTTAGAAAAAGCAGCTGGGAAAACACAGGGGAGTAGTTAGGAACACCGATTCTAATCCAGTGTGTGTGTGCATAAACTCCTAGCATCATTTCTGAAGGAGAGCAGATACGTCGTGTGTGTATGTGTCTGTCTGGTCACTGCGGAGAGTGGAAGTTGCATTTACAAGGCAGTATATAACTTAGTGCTTTCTTTTACTTTAAAACATTTTCCATGACTATTATAGGTGATATATCATTGAGATTAATTTCATATAAAAATGTAAATAGAATTTTGAGAGGCTGGGATGGAAGGACTTTCAGCCCCTAGTACAGTTTACAGATTGGGTGTTTTACTGTTTGTGTGTGGTTTGTTATTGGTTGGTTTTTTGTTTGTTTGTTTGTTTTGGTTGTTTGTTGTTGTTGTTGTTGTTGTTGTTTTTCTTAAGCACCTTGGAGCAATTTTTTTTATGAGCTTTTCTTTTACTAAAAAGGAAAAAAAAAGAGGAAAAGGTGGAAACTACAGAACATAAAAGTTCATCCAAACAGGGCTCTCTAATAATGCACAGTGTATCAGGAAGGAAAACTAATTCCCCGGGTAGTGTTTATCTCTGAACAGAAGGAAATGTGGTCCTGAAGGTCTGGTGTTTGCCAGTTAATGCACAGGATTTTCCTGGTGCCACGTGTGTGCTCGGGACACATGCAGATCCTGGGCGCAGCTCTGGTTTGACTGCATTGAGAGAGCTGAACTGGGTCTGATGCCTACTCCACTGCATACGGTGCAAACTCTCGTAGTTTATATCTGGGAAATTAAATAAAACAAGAGGAAGGCCCAGAGTGTGTTGAGGAACTAAAGGAGTATGGGGCCAAGAAGTGCTTGGTAATTAATAATTGATTAAGTAGACTAACTCCATATGTGGTTCTCTAAGTGGGACAGAAAATTTGTTTTAATTTCTATAAACAAATTGATGTTTATGTTCAAGGTAATGCATAAGCAGTTGCCAACAGCTTCTGTACAGCACATTCTCTTCTTTGTACGTCATGCTACAACAAACAAATGAAAGCATACTGTCATACTGCATTGAATTACACGTTTTGATGCAGGTAATTGGGCAGTTGCAAAAACAAAAATGCATTCAGACAATTAATATTTTAATGTAATACTGGAAATGAGTGAAATGTGATTTGCAAAACTTTGGATTTTCTAGATATTGTATTTTCAATATATTGATTATATTTTATTTGTAGTAAATTGCTGTATAATTCACACTATTTCATCTCAGTATAACTGATGGTAAAAAATAGGCTTCCATATGTTATAAAATACCATTTTAATATTGCATGGTTTATTAACTTCAGACATACAATTAAGTCTTGAATACAGTGCTTATAATTAGCATACATTCTTTTATTTATCAATTGCAGCTGAAATCTTTACAAACAAAAGATTTTTTTGCACAATAGTTTCGTTGTGGGCTAGAGAGTATTCATGAAATGTTTGAAATATACTTCTCAAGAATACGTAATGGATTTCTGCTTCTGAAGGTAACCCTCAAGCACATTCAGAAGTGTCCATCAGACAGTCATTTCCTTCCCTCTCACTGAAATTTCTTACAGTTTTTTTTGTATGTTATTATTTCAGGTGGGCCTGATTTTAGATGATTCATTTTGTGGTAATCAAGTTTTCAGCAGACAGTTGAGTCTAATATAATTCCCCTCAGTCATCCAGTGCACAAGTTAAAATTCTCATTTCACTTGCAAGTCTTGTCTGTGGCATCCTCTTCTCCCTCTGCCCAGACTGAACATTAAAAACCACTACCACCACCACCAAAAACTATATATATAATTCATACAAGTTAGTAACATTGCATGTAGTAATGCTGGTGAATTTTCAGAACTTGCATGTAATATAAAATTAGCTCTGACTTTATTTGGATCTTGCAGGTGCGCAGATTTGCAGAAGCATTCTTTTGTCTTGAGCATCCTAGGCAAGCTGCCCTTGCCTATCAAGAACTACAGTGAGTAGCCTTTTGAAGTGTACAACACGTAGCACATAGTACTGTTATTCTGTAGCTTACATTGTGTAGAGGTACTGTCTTGCAAAAATACTTACATGAGTTCAAGAGAAACTTAAAGTTCTAAATAGAGATTTGAAGTTTTTTAATGAAGAAAATACAAGTTAAGACAGTGCAATTCAAATAAGGAATGGAATAATTTTTCTGTTAAATAACTAACGAGTGTAAAAGCTTCTAGTAAAGGGAATTAAACTACTGCTAATTTCTGTTAACATAAAAATAAATACTTCTATTTTTTCATGTAGGACTACTTCCTTTTTTTTTCAGTGCTCAGAGTCATCTACAAATGTGTGCAGCTATCAAAAACACTTCCTTCTGCAGTTCTCTTCCACCCCTCCCTATTGAATGCAGTGAACTAGATGGAGATATGAACTCCTTGCCTATAATCTTTGAAGATCGATATTTAGATTCAATTACTGAAGGTAAACACACCTCACAGTGCAGTTTTGTTTTTGAAGAAAAGAGCAAAAATGATGTACAAACTGACTATTTTTCTTGACATTTCTTGCTGGCTTTAAAAGGAGTACATTTATTTGCTAGGAAATGTTTCTCTAGTTTGAGTTTTGAGGATGTGTAAAGTTCTATAATTGCCAATGTTTTATAGCTTCAGCTACTTGCATGATCTTGTTGTAAACAATCCTTTTTTTTCTCACTTTTTTTGGTAAAAGATCTGGATGTACCCTGGTTGGTAGTTCAGAATCTTCCAAGGTCAGAGTCCAATAAACTGGATAAATTTGAAGCCGAAGAAGGTTTTGTAGCTGGATTTACTAGCCCGGAATTGAAAATAAGACCTGCAGGTGCCTCCAACCTTTGGCATTCAGAAAGTGAAAAGATGCTAACAAAGTCTTTGAAAGGGAAAAATGAAGATGCAAATAAACCCAAAGTTAAGGTTACTAAGCTCATGAAAACAATGAAACCTGAAAACACAAAAAAAGTTGTGAAACAGAACTCTAAGGACTCTGTGGTCTTAGTAGGCTACAAATGTTTGAAAAGTGCAGCACTGGAAGATGCTTCTAAAAGCTCAGAAGGCAGGCCTTCATACAATAGTAATGAAGGGCTGGACCCTACATTAAGTGGATTTCCTTGTGATATAAAGACCTGTACCAGGCAGATAAGTCAAAGAGAATTTATGTGTTTGTCATCTGGAACTGAGGAAAAGACTGCCAAGACAGAAGGTGTTCAACCAAGTCAGGGTAGCCCCGTGCACTGTGAAAATGTGGCTGTTTTTGGTAGACTTACTATCTCCCAGGCAGGTCCTGGAACTATACAAGCAGATAGTGCGCTACAACCCAGAGGTACGCTTGAAGGTTGTCACGGAGTTCAGACAGCTTCCTCGGGGGTCAGGACAATTGAGGTCAAACCAAGTGATAAGAATCCCTATGAAGGGGAGAAAGTAACTGTTCATATTGGATCGTGGGCTGAGTTTCCGCAAGATGGAGTGCAAGGAGAGAATTTGCAGACACCCAGTATTCAGGCTTCAGAATCTGGAAATAAACTGCATCCAGGAGAACCAGTGCTTGAAAAGGAAGATGTCCATGAAAAAAACTTCCAACACACCAGTGATGTCTTGACAAAAATGAAAAATAATCAGCCTAATTTATCTACAAAAGAAAGTCAACTTTCTGTAAGTGGAGACATGACTAAATTACCAGATGTTAGTGTGACATATGCCTCTTCTAGGTTTTCAGATTCTGGTGTGGAAAGTGAACCAAGTTCTTTTGCAACTCTCCCCAACCCTGATCAGGTTTTTGAAAATGTTCAAGGACAAAGTGTATACAATACTGAGAGATTATTTCCCCAGCTTTTGCTAAAACCAGACTGTGCTATAAAAAATGCATTGGAAAGCCATTGTACTGAGAGTACCAGCGCTGTAAGTGAAATACAATCGTCCCTGACATCCATAAATTCTTTGCCTTCAGATGATGATGAACTGTCACCTGATGAAAATTCAAAGATAACTATTGTACCTGAATACCAGCTAAGTGACAGTAAAACTGTATTGGATCTTGGAGCAATTGACTTGCCAAAATGTGATGACAGTAAGAAATCAAATACCAATTTGCAGCAACAGTGTGTTGTATTTTCAGGGCATTCAGATAATGAAACTCCGTCTATACATTCCTCTCTCTCAGGAACAAAAGGTCTTTTACATTTAGTTGTTTCAGATGAAGTTACATCTACTGATTTGAAAAGTAACAGCCCACAGGCAGACCTTGGCACAACCTGCAGGGGCTCTCAGGACCTTGAAAGGCATAACACTATAGAAGAAACGGTTAAATTGCATTTAGAAATTACTTGCATGAGTGAGCCATCTGTTGTTTCAGGTTCTTCATCTGTAAGTGCAGGGTATGAGGCTGAAAAAACAAATGAAGGAAAACATAATGAGCCTTTAGAACTAAAGGAGACAATAGAAGAATTGTCAGCAGCTAAAAGTGAAACTGGTACAGATAATCCTTCTCCAACCAGTAGTACTGATATGGTAAAGCAAGGTCTTGTAGAAAACTATTTTGGCTCTCGAAGCAGCACAGATATTTCAGATATTTGGCCTATGGACAACAGCAATCCTGTTAGCCCTCAAAAAGAAACATATGGAAAACAGATGATTTGCTCTTCCCAACAAGATGAGGAAGAAGAGGAGGATCAAGAAATGATTGAGAACGGGTATTATGAAGAAACAGACTATGGTATATTAGATGGAGCTTCCAGTGCTGACCAGGATCATGGCTTAGCAGAAGAGAGAGCCCTGAGATCTGAAAGGATTGATAGTGGGCACCTGCGAGACAGAGTGACTATGCCTCCCGTCTGTACTCCTGGTTGTCTGTCTTTTCCATCTTCTCTGAGAGACTCTCCTTGCAATGTTATCTGTTCTTCAAGGAATAAATCTGATGCAATTACACAGCAGCCAGGCAGCACATCCTACAGCTCAGCTTCATCCGTTTCCTGGTATGAAAGCTCCCCAAAACCTCAAATGCTAGCGTAAGTGTTTTAAAACAAAGTTTATTTGCTTTTAGAAATGATGTTAATATAGTATAAAAGGGGAAAAGAAGTGTGGTTAGGCTCCAGAGTGCCCCCAGAACTGTGGCTTTTGGATTCTGCATATTCAAGTAACATCACATTTTAGATGTTCATATACAAAGTGTGTTAGCACAGAGTTCCATATACCAGTTACCTTGTAATTTCATGCGGTTTGACAAATTTCAAGCAAAATGTACATATTTTGTTTCTTTGATATGTTCCTTTTTTAAAAATAAGCATTAAACTGAAAAGTGATGTTGTAGTGGCTGCTGAGCATATAAAAATGGTGTCTAATGAAATGGAAGCTGTTAAAATAGCAAGTATAGTAAAGTATGCTTTGAGTTTAAAAACATAAAAGCAAAAAAACCTGTAACTTACTGTTCATTCTAATTCGTTGTGAAGCTGTTTTGCAATACTGGCCAAGATTGCAGCCTTATTTTTTAATCTTAACTTCAAATTTCCCAAATGTAACACCTCTGAGGCCACAGTGCTCTAAATACACTACAGTTTGGATACCAGGAAGGCCAAATTTAGAGGAACATCAGGGATCCCAGATGGAAAAATAGGAGTTTACCTGATAATCCCCGCTACTAATAGAACATGGGAGGCAGCAGCTTAATGTCTTGTATTGGAAGTAAAATGTTGCTATCAGAATGAAGAAAGCTTGGAAGGGAGGTGAGAACAAGGAACACGATCAGCAGACAGAAGAGATAAAGACCAGATAGATTGTGGTAAGCAGTTGAGAACAGGAGGAGGGTTCTAGTATTGTGGAACAAACAAGATTGGAAGTGAGAGGACAGAAATGTAGCTTTGAAATAATGTGGAGCGGGGACTGGCGTGGAATAGGAGAGGTGAAAAGCAGAGACTGTTTACGGCATTCCGTAACAATAAAAGAAAGAGGGAACTCAGAGTAAAATCAAGGACTTGGCCTTGGGGAAAGCAGTCTCGTGGAGTGTGGGGCCACTGGGATTCCAGAGGGCAGGAGCTGCTTCTTGGAGACCTAATTTTGGAACATCTCATTCATTAAACACTCCTGAGGTACAAACTGAGTAAACTCTGCTGCAGAGGGATAAGACCAACTATCTGCAGTGGTCTCTGTTTAGGCTGACTTTATTGAGGCTTGCTTTTGCCAGTTAGTGAGGAATGAGCTGAAGAAAAAGCTGGGAAAACAGAGAACGAAAAGTAGAATGGGAGGAAAACAAGGAGCAGGCAGAAGAGGGCAGGATGCAGGATGACACTGAGGGATCATGTGGAAAAGACAAATTAAGGAAGGACAGAAGCTTAAAGCTTTTGGCATGAAGCATGGCTCTTTGAAGTGTTGCAGGGAAAACTGATACACAGTTAAGTATGTAGGAAGGTCATACACAAACTACAGGAAGGGAAGGAAAGGGAGGAGCACAGGGAACTCCTGGCACGTGGGCAGCTATAGAAACCATAGTGTAGGCCCTCATGTAATAGGTAAGATCAGAGGTCTGGATCTAGTTTCTTCTGAAGCAAATACCAATTACTCAGCCTGTTAGAGGGACCTTATGGCGAGCCAATTCAGCACGGACTCTAGCCCTCTGCTGACCTAGGAAATAAGTTTTAAGTTTGGCAAGAATTATCAAAAGTCATTGGAAATCATTACCTTGACTTTAAATCGGGTTATAATTCCTGTAATGTTGTTATTGCAGTTAAACAAAGCTGTTAGTTACTCAAGACCAGAACTAAACCAGAATCTTCAGTGGTTTCAGAAATATTTTACAGTTAGCAGAGACATTCAAAGGAGAGGAGAGTTCATCTTGGGGTACAGATTTTGTTATAGAGGAAAGGGGACTTAAGGAAGCTGAAATGAAAAAAAATATTTTGAGGAACTGGTTTGTTTTGTGAAGATAGTAATTTGATAAATATTTTTTTCTTCACATCAATTACATAGAAGACAAAAGTAAAAAGTCAATAGAAAACTATCCTAGGAGACCCTAAATTTGTCTGGCCATAGTAAATGTTATTTTATCATAAATATTGTTTCATTCCAGTTTCCTCCAGGCTAAAGAAGAATTGAAGCAACTTAAACTTCCTGGATTTATGTATAGTGATGTTTTCAGACTGGCTTCTTCAATACCTTACTTCAGTATGGAAGAAGATGACTGTTCAGAAGAAGGAATACATCTTATAGTCTGTGTCCATGGCCTAGATGGTATGCTGGGAAATATGATACTGAATGAGATGGCAGTTCAGATTACCAGTCAGGTTTAACTTCTGTTATTTGAACTGTGAACTGAACACTTCTGGAATAGGTTCCCCTGAGGGAGATGGGAATCTGACATTGTACTGCTATGTTTAACAACGTGTTCTAGAAATTCATTTAAATTAAGAATTTTATGTAACGTTTGTCTTCAGTAAAACTTTCATGCACATAAACCCAGTTTATGCCGTAGTTCATATTAGGTACATCTTCCAATTTTTATGTCATCTAAGTATTTGTCCATACTGTGGTAATAGAAGAGAGTTAGTAACAAAACAGTTTTGTTTAGAATTTGTAATGTTACATTGTCAAGGAAAATAAAATGTGTGTTTATAGTTATGAAAAAACTTGTACATGTAAAATGCAGTCAAAGGTTTATTAGGTTTTAAAAGATTAGATCACAGAATCACAGAATGGTTGAGGTTGGGAGGGACCTCTGGAGATTGTCTAGTCCAATTCCCCTCCTCAAAGTGGGGTCACCTACAGCAGGTTGCCCAGGATAGAGACTCTAATGTAGCAGAAATGAAAAAAAACCTTGCTACATGAAAGAAGATAGGAGAATTTAAATAACGTAGTATAGAACAGTAAGAGTAGTTCAGCTGGAAGGGGCCTACAAAGATCAGTGAATCCAACTGACTGATCACTTCAGGGCTTACCAAAAGTTACAGCATGTTATTGAGGGCATCGTCCAAATGCCTCTTGAACTCTGACAGGCATGGGGCAACCACCTCGTTAGGAAGCCTGTTCCAGTGTTTGACCACCCTCACAGTGAAGAAATTTTTCCTAATGCCCAGTCTGAACCTCCCTGGGCACAGCTTTGTGCCATTCCTGGATGTCCTATCATTGGTTATGAATGAGAAGAGACTGGCACCTCTCTCTCCACTTCCTCTCAAGAAGTTGTAGAGGGCAATGAGGTCACCTCTGAGCCTCCTTTTTTCCAGACTAGACAAACCCAGTGTCCTCAGCTTGTCCTCATAGGACATCCCTTCCAGCCCTTTTACCAGCTTTGTTGCCCTCCTCTGGACGCATTCAAGTTTGAATATATTCACCTGCTTTTAGTTCAAAATATATGTGCATGCTAAGAAATGATATCCCCTGTAGTTAGGTTATTTCACATCTTTCTGCTGTTAAACTTTTTGTCTCATTAATCTTAAATTAACAATGCAAGGAGACACAAGAGAACAAAACATAGAATATTGGGCTGGACTGAAGTTGCAGAGCTGTCTTGTTCATTTTTCAAATTTCTAATTTAAAAAAAAATCAAAATAACAAAATAGCTTTTCTTTCTTCCTCTGGGCTGCAAGAATCCATTATTAAGCACTTTTGAAACTGAACTCAGGAATGTTCCTTCTTACTAGCGTAGATGTTCATGTACTATTGCGTGCCTAGAGTTGACACAAAAGTTAACTTGGCCATAAAAATTGTTGTTATAAAAACATGTATTCAAAACCTTAGAACAATCCACATAGTTAGAATTTTCTTGCAAAACAGAGAGTTCATACAAGTTCTTTCCTATTAATAACAGATTTATATTTTTTCTCTAAGGCAGAAGATCATGCATAAGTATGCATGATCATTGATACAGAGAAATCTTCAGGACTCTTGTAAACTAGCTTTAGTTGTCTTGTGTACCAGTTTAAACATATCTTTATCTGCTGATGGTCCATTTTGCCTTTTTACTGTATGGAAAACTTTACAACTTGCTGTTATTCCTTGCTGCTTCACTGAGCCTTTAAGCTAGCTGAGTTCTTTAATTGACTTTTATCAAAGTTAATTAGGTTTTCAAGAATTTAATGTTCACAGTGCTATGTATCTGTTAGATGCTAAGACAAAATCAAATATGACTTCCTAAATCCTTGCTTTTTTAAAATGGTGTCTGCAATTGAATGTCATTTTCGTTTTGTCACTGCATTTGACATTGCAGTTTATCTTCCCAAGTTTCACTGAATTTTAATTAGGTGTGAGAATAGCATTAGCTGTGTTTAAATATAAAGTTGTGCCATAGGTTCATTGCAGTACTCTAAATGCTTTTATTGCAAGTTCACTTTGCAGTATGTAACTCTTGATTGTTTTTCCTTTTAAGGTAACAGCGCAGATCTGAGATTAGTGAAGACTTACATTGAGCTAGGGCTGCCTGGAGGGAGAATAGATTTTCTTATGTCCGAAAGGAACCAGGTATTTGCCAACAACAAAAGAACTTTTGGAAAGCAATAAACACTGTACATTTTCAGATGTTTATTTAATAGCACTACTGTATTGCAGTTTACCACATTCTACATATTTTTATTGTATTCTCACAGAATCCATAATTTGATCTGTGGCTTGCATTAAAGTAGTTACAAAACCTAGTATGATATTGAAGGTAAATATATAAGGAGTAATAGTTGTTGTTGCCATTTTGTTATGTGTACTGATATCTCTCCTAAGTTCTCAGCATTATCAGTTAGGATTGTTTATAAAATACCTTTGATATTAATGGTAGAAGCAGTAATGGTGGAAACTTGTGTGACAAGAAGGGAGATGTGTTATTTCACAGGATGTGATCTTTTGTCAGAGTACTGCAAGATCTGCATCATGACACTGAATCCATATCAAATTACCTCTGTCTTCAGCTTTTGTGAACTTTATTATTTTCAGTTGAAGTAAACTTGGAAAAGCACAGAAGACCAATTTTTACATGACTTTTTTTTTGTGTGTGTGTGTGTTACATATTGTATTAGACCTACTTCAGGGAAGCATTAGAACAGAGTCTCTTCAATGGCTCAGAGGAGAGGTTCATTTAGTGCAGTGGTGTGTTTCTGGAGATAGCTGCTCGGATGCTTTGAGAACAGGCTGGGCAGGCACTGAGCCATGCTTTCTTTTCTGTAGCCTTATAGTTTTTGGCAGTCATCAGTTCTGAAACTTTGGGATTTGGGAATTCCATTGAGACCACTGAGCCTAATAGCTGCTGATGGACTTTTCTCCTTAATGTTGGCCGATTCTTTTTGAATATTTTTACTTACAGTTTACACAGCATACAGTTGAGATTAATTCCATGGTTCATATACATGAATAATTCAGTTGCAAACAACAGAATTTAAACCAATCCTATATTGTGTTTTGGGGAAAAAAAAGGTAGTCAATAATCGTTCCCCATTTTCTGCTTCAGTTAATCTAGTATTTTATAAGCAAGTATAATTTCTCCCTCCTAAGGAGGCAACTGAAGAGACCTAGTTCATTTAGTATTTCTCGGGAACACATATGGAACAGTTTCTGGACATTCATGATATCCTTCTTTGCCCAATTTCAAATTTCTTGTCATTTAAAATAGGTTGGTCAGAACTTGACAGGGCATTGAAGATGCTTGTACACTATGAAATTACAAAATGCTATATTGATATTTTCTGTTCTTTCCTGACATTCCTAATGTAGATTATTATATAGAACACGGACATACAGATTATTGTTTGCATGTATATTTAGGGCTGTTTTTCCCTATGTAACATTGTTTTGCATTTCTTGCCATTTTATCACCCAGTCATGCAGTACTATAAGATTCTGCTGAAATTCTGGTCATTTCTAGATTTGATTATCCTAGATATTTGGTTTTGTCTACAATCTCTGACATCTCATTATTCTCCTTCTTCCCCTTTTCAATTCATTTATCAGTATGTTGAACACTACAGATTTTAGCACAGATCCTTTGGAACTTGTGTTGAAAAGTTTTAGGCAACCTTTGCCTACCTCTTTTTAAATTTCTTACTGTTAATTGTTGTAGAGAATCAGCTATTAATGCTTTAAAGTTTGTTGTTGTTGTTGTTTTGAATAAACAGCGCTAATGTAGACTGCTGTTACAGTAATTGTCTCATATTTCTATTTCATAGGCAGTGTGATTTAGTTTTGAATATGCTGTTGAGTCTTCAGTTTCACTACAGATAAGATTATATGTAGAGGAAGGCTTAGAAGTAAGGTTGGCTGTTTCATGTTAAGATTTGTTTTGGTTTGTTAGAAGAAAGTAGTCTTACAATAAAATGTGTATCACTTTAATTCCATGTTACAAGAAAAAACTTGAAAAAATGAGAATAACTAGCTGTAGTGTATGTATTCAAAATTAATATGAATGCTTTTATTTGTGTGTTGTTGATTGAAACACTGGGAAGTAAGAGTTCAGACTGAATGCAGAATGTATATTGCTGCATTAGAAAACACAGTTGTTATTTTTTATTTCTTTTATTTTACAGAATGATACCTTTGCTGATTTTGATTCCATGACAGATCGCCTTTTAGATGAAATTATACAGTATATACAAATTTATAATCTAACCCTTTCAAAAATCAGGTAATATCTGTTCTATACTATTTATAGAAATAAACTTAAAAGTAGAGCCCTGTGTTGTTCTGAACTGTGATGCTCAGAAGCAGGCCACAAGAGAGAAGGGAAAGAGAAATTCATGGAGGGGGAGGAATAGGGGAAAGGAGGACAGAGGAGATGAAGGGAATTTCCAGCTGAAATAAAACTGAACAGTATTGTAAGCTCACTTAGTCCTGTTAGTGGTTGTAGGGCAGAATGAGTTATGCATTACATTTCAGGAGCTGCTGTCCTGTGCCTCCTCAGAGATCCTGTGTGGTAGTGTTCTGTCGTAAAACATAATATTTTGAGAATGTAGGAGGAAACCACAATAGCGCTATTTCTAGATAAAGTAGCTTTCTTTGGATTTTAATCTCTTCACCAAGTATGATATGACAGATTATCATTCCTATAGGAAAGTTCAATCTAATCTGTGACTTTAAAGGGAAGCTGCATGAGAAAAATATGTCATTATTTTGGTTGTTTTCTGATTGTTTCATCTGCTAAAAAGCGTGTTTTACATCTTAATATAGAAGGCTTATCCCAGTATATGTATTCTTCTTCCCTTTTTTAGTTATTTTGAGGGAATATCTGTTCCATTTGTTTTCTCAAAGTAGGGTGCACCATTTGGGCAGACTTCCTTACTAACTCAGCTGTGTTGCTGGAGTTTGCTCATCGATAGATGACAGGAGCTAATTAAAGTCTGACTTCACCCATTTGTTTAGACATCCTCAAATTATCCATCTGTAGTGGGTTTTGACTCACTAGTCACTGTTGCATATCCTACAAGTTTCTGCATACTCACACGTTTGGTAGGCCTTATTCAGCTAGAGAAAACATCTAACATGTTTAAATGTAAAAAAATGCATTGTCTGATTGTGTCTGTGTTACACAGGGTGCATGTGAGCACCCTTCGTATTGGAGAGTTCTGTACCAACCAGCACGAGCTGACATTTTTTCTTTTATCATGTGGTCAGAAGGCTGTGATGGACATACTCACCCAGTTACCTTCTCACTGTTCATATCTGAGAACTGAAGTCTCTTTTGGTTTGCTCCATACTCTCTCATAAGACTTTTGATTTGTAAATATTTTTTCAGTTTTATTTATTGCCTGATGCTTGAGCAACAACAACAAAAAGAAATTACAATTTTTATTCCAGTTTCCTTTTCAAGATCTACAGTTGTGTTTTGTCTTCACAGAACAGAAGTCTCCATCTATCAACTTTTGCTTTTCTTACGAGAACATTATGCCTATCAGCAAATCCTGCAGCTGTTTGCTGGTAGCTACATGAGAGGTCTTTCAGAAGGATGTGCTTATGTGCAAGTCCTTGAAGGGATGACCCAGAAAGCCCAGGAAAAATACTCTTGAGAAAACCTCTCTTTGAGTAGTCAATGCATTCCTAACTCATTTTGGCTGTCCCACTGTAAAGGAAGTGGGCTTCGTTATAGATAGCCATGCCCTCCTGAATGGTGCTAGTTTCTCTTCTTAAAATCTCCCTGTGTACTGAAGGAAGTGTTCTCTGTACAAGTGGTTCTCAATAGCCGAGTCAAATTAGAAATCAGCCTCCAGACCTATAATGATTCCATAAGGCAAAAAGGACTGGGCAGCGCCATGTCTCAGAAAAGTCTGCTCAGTCCCTCTTTTACATTCAAAATCTTGTTATGGGCAAAAGAGAACATACCTTACACGCAGAGGTTTTGTAATACAAACTCTTTCTAGTATCTGGTCTCAGGTGTTAGGCTCCCCTTCCAGCAGATGTCTGAGTCCTGAGAGTGGTGGTTTCTGTCTTCCTTCAGCAAAATGGAGAAAAAAGGGTTACAGTGGGACATCAGCATCCTGGGGCTTCACTGGGAGGAGAATGATGTTCTTGGTGGGGTTTTCTACCTCCTTAGCCTTGGGTCTGCCTGGATTTATTTTCTCATATTTTTGGTCTGCCCACACACTCTTTCTTTTCATCGTTTCCCAGTTACTTAGTTTTTCTATTCTCTGTTATCCATAACACTGTTTTTATTTCCTGACTTGTGAGATTGTGTTTCTGCAGTGACCATTAATTGACTGTTGGGGACCTCAGGCATATGATAGCTGTGTTTGCACTCTTCCACACCGTGTTTTATTCTGGTGATACACCGTTCAGTCCACACAGAACAACTATGTGTTATTACTAGAAACTGTAGCGAAACTAGAGCAACTTTAGACCTGACTTGTTCCTTGACTGCTAGACAATTGTTGTCACGGCTAAAGCAAACTAAAATCAGCTCAGGCCAAGGCAAGTCAAGAGAAATTCTGAGGTTCTATACCGTCTGGTCAGTGCAAAGCCTCATGCTTTCAAAAGCCATATTTAGTGTGCTACATTCTTGTACTGAGACAAGAAAAGGCACTCCCTGTACCATGAGAACCCTGAGCCATGCTATATTGTCAACTTAATGAACCAAGATATTTGGTACTGCCAAAGCTGCTACCATACCGATACCGATACACCGACCATACCATACCGATACACCAACATGTGCATTAGTTTCCTTTGAACAAAATCTTTGTTCTCAGAACAACATGGCTAGGAAGAATGAACTGGAAGCTTCATTGAAACAAACAGCACTTTATTTCTTAAAACAACCATCGGATAAAGAATCACAGAATACTTTAGGTTTAAGGGTTCTCTGAAGGCCATCTGGGCCAGCTACCCACTCATATGAGTGCCACCTTCAAAGTTAGATCGGGTTTTGATCTGCTTTAAGTAAGACCCAACTTTGACATTGCTCAGTAATATCCATTCAAGTTTTGAATATCTGTAAGGATGGAAGTCTTTCTACATCATCACAGGCCTAGGAAACGAACCACATGCTTTTATAGCATAGTTTCAGAAACCATTTTCCTCATGTAAGGTCCAATATAAATTTCTGATCACCTGTATTGGACTTTGACCTAAGTTGGATTTTTCAACATTGGCTCACATAAAAAAAAAAAAAAAAGGTAATTTTTCATGCTCTGCATACATTACAAGATCTGTTCTCTAGTCAGACTCTGGGCTCTGTATAGCCCAGTCAGCAGTGTCTCATGGTGACCAGAGATACAAGTTTAGGGAAAAAGTATAAGCAAAGGACATACAGTATGGTATATCCTATTGTTGGTGTACCATTTGGCACTTTAGAGAGTTCCTAAGCTTGAGATTGTTTCAACATCTTTTTGATAATGGCTTTTGATGGATATTTTTTTCTTCTTTTTATAGTTAGACACGATCTTTTATTTATTATCAGAAAAATTTATTACTGTGTGTCATTTTCCAGTATGACCTGAATTTGGAAACTTGGGGCATAAAGCAAATATAAATGCTACAATATACTTCTATTACTTTGGTGTGTTGAGTTAGCGATATCCTGTATTCAAAAGATGGTAATATTGCCACCTACTGTCCAGAAATGCATTGGTTTTGCAGAGCATCCCATAGTTGCAGGTATCTGAAACAATGAGTAGGATGGGTCGCATTTTTGTCTTACATTTTCCAAAGCCTTTTTTATCACACTTGATTTGAGGAAATCCTTGGACCTTTCTCTGTTAGAAAATAATATTAAAGGCTTATTGCATGCTCACTTAAGTATCTGGGTTTGAACACAATACATTACAGTAACTTTTGTTATTTTCCTAAACCTTTACAAATTAAGAAGTGTTTAATCTTTGAGATACATTCACATAGCTAATTGCAAGCATTTTTTTTTTTTTTCCTCAAATGGGTCTTTCATGTTTCTGAAGTTTTGGTTCAGGTATGCCCATATTCTTGAGGATGATAGGATTGATTGATGGATCACTTTTTTTTCTGGTTAGGAAATCGTCCTTTCTTATGGTATAATACAGGAGTTTCTCTTCCCTTTATGACATTTAGTAAATAGCGGTTGAACTATCAGAGAACTGTCAAGGGAACATCTCTGCTAATGTTCAGATCTTGGTTAGAAAATAACCTCTCTCTTTCAAGAGCTGTAACTGTGATACAGGCCATCCACAGGATGAACTTACTCAATTTCTGTGGACATTTTCTTGTTCCTCAAAAAAAAAAAATCTACCGTTTTGGTTTTCTTGTATGGACTTCATGATGTACTCTAAGAGAATAGTTTTAAATTTTAGTATTCAAGAGAATCAACAACTCAGTATTTGAGTTTTCAGACACACCCCTGTTGTGCTTTTAATGTGACTGACAACACAGAGGATACCTATTTTTCGTTTCAAAGTCAGTTAGGTAAACATAGCAAGCTGTGGCAAAGAATTTCTGATACTGCAGCAATGTTGAAAATCTAGTAGTAAAAGTGGCCAGAAAGAATATACATACATTGTTAAGCTGTGTTTCTGTCACACAGAAATGTACAGTTACATCAGAGTTTAAGAGTGGCTCTGCTATTCTATAGCCTAATGTTTGATTTTTTTTTCATTTAGCTTTAAATTGGAATTTTCAGAGTTAATAATTCTTGCTTGGGAAGAAATTGAATAGTCAAGTAATTTGTTAGCAATATATTTTACGTAGCTATTTTTGTCAAAGAATGCAGTGACACAAAGAACATCAGAAGGGTGATATTATGAATATAATGTTGTGGCAATGATGTGATCTAGCCATGATAGTTCTACCATAGATTTCCCACATATTTTTGGATGGTTGCCTGTTCACTCCAAGTCATAAGATTACTTCTGTAAAACAGGAAGATAACTTTTTCCATTCAATTTTGTCAGTCTTGTCTGTACCATATTCTCTAACTCAGTGCCTGAGATAGTGTGGTCGTTACCTCAAGCAGGGATCTGTGAGCATGACTGCATAATAACTAGAATTGTTTTATTTTGTAGTGTACTTACTAAAGAAGTGCTTTGTACAGATTTGTAGATGTGAGAGGAGGCAACTCAGATTAAGTAATAATTATTCTTATAGCTACATCAAGTTAAAGAGTCCTGTCAATCTTCCCTCTAACTTGATTAACTAGGCAAACAACTAAATATAATATTCTCCTAGTAGACAGCTATCTTCAGTTGCCTAGCTCACGCTGATCATCACTTCTTTTCGTCGAACTGCTAAGCAGATTTGAGCTGTTGCTTCTACTTTAAAATATTCAGATTTGGTTAAGTAATGACTTTCCCCCTTATAGGAGTATACTTTTGGAATCCTCCCGCAGGTTGATTCACTAACTCTCATGCATTTATCATACTGAATGCCATCACATGTTGAAGTTGTGATATATTCAGTCATGCACATCTCAAAATATTTTCTGAATACTTGGTGCTAGGGGAAATAAACCCAACAATAATCTTGTTTTTGGGTGGGAGGTGTTGGTCGAAGGATAGTTTGTTTTCACCAGCTTTTCAGGAACAATGTGTAAAATAATTGTGAAGGAGCTCAGAACATTTTTCTAAGGAATTTGTGCGGCTGGGAGGTATGGATGAGCTGTATTTCTATTATTGTCTAAAATACAGGCTTTTGAATGGAAAAACTTTTCATTATTTTTTTCCTATGCTCCTTCAGCATTTTATGACACCAGTTTTATTTCTCGCTATCTAAAAGAAAAAAAAAAGAAGAAGATTGCCATCAAATTCTGTTTTTCTTTTTAAACAGCTTTATTGGACATTCACTGGGTAATTTAATAATCCGTTCAGTGCTCACAAGACCTCGATTTAAATATTACCTCAACAAACTTCACACCTTCCTGTCTCTGTCTGGACCACATCTTGGTACCCTCTACAACAGCAGTGCTCTTGTTAATACAGGTATAATATTGTTATCGGTAGTATAAGGTTAGGGGAGGTTTTGTCCTTGAAATGCATTTAGCAGTTACATGTGGTGTGCAGGGTTATAAAAGTAAAGTATCAATAGAAGGATGCGCAGAAGATGGTTGGCATATGAGTTTTGCAGTATGTTTGATTCAGGCTTTTTTGTTGCACCTTAAAGAAACTCTAGCTTTAATGTATTGAATTCAATTTATTATAAACTGAATTTTAATATATTTAATCTGCAAAACAAGTGGGTAAGATGCAGTAAAACAATTCTGAACCATTACTAGTGTATTTTCTCTCTCAAAAATATCTTACAACCTTTTCTTATATTAACAAAAGAGAAAAGGCCGAATGCCCACGAGTTTTCCAGTCTGTTCCTGCAGATGTGTGTCTCATGAATGTCTGTTTTTCTGAAGACTAAATGCAGCTCTAGGAGAACTTGTAGAAACTGCTTTTCAAATAAATTCTAGAAAATTTTGTAAGATAGCATACAATTTTAAAATAAATTAAGTAAGGATGAAAACTTGTTTCTGAGCTTACCACCTACCTTGGAGGGTGCAAAAGCAAGCTGAGTAATGCTTATTTTCAGTAAATATAAACATGCTCATTAAACTGTTAAGAGTGCATGCTAAATCATGAAGAAAATTACTTTATTTAGTGCCAGCTTATTTACTGATTGTTTAGTTGTTTCGTACAAAAATGAAGAGGAAAAACCTTTAACTCATATATGATGGGCTTAAAAAAAGTTGACAGGAATTGTTGGCTAATGGCAGTTATGGTGGGAGTTTATAGAAGCAGATTCTTTTAAGATTTTGGAACATACCAAGATAATAATAAGTAATGGCATTGTAATCTAAATTACTGTATTGTTTATATACAATAAAGACGTTTAGTAAATTGCTATTTAAAAAAATAACTATTTCCCTGAGGGTTGAATCAGCACATGAAGAAGTTCTTGAGGCTGTAAGGACTTTGTTGCATGCTTCTCTTTTGCTTGGCAAGGGATGTAAGATTTACTGAAAAGCCAGTTAGCCAGTCTTCATTGACTAACAAAGAGGGTACAAAATCATAGAAAATGTAATATTATGATTTTCCTCTCAGAAAATTCTTCTTCCTTTGTTATATTCTTCTTCCTAGTTATATTTGATGATTTCAATTCTTCTGTAAAGTTTATTTCTCAGATTTCTAAAAATATGCTTGTGTTCAGTGCTACATATTTCAACATCAAAATGTTCTAATATTCTGTAAATTATTGAAATAGAGTTTGTATATTGCCTTATGGCTAACATTAATATATTTTCACTTTTTGTAAGTATACCTACTTTTGTAGGAGGGCATGTACATTACTGGAAATAATGGTCTTCATGCTTTATTATACATAAAGACAAGAAAAAAAAGGAACAAAATTTTAAAATGTCTCTGGGCGTGACAATGCTGACAATGAAAAATAAAACAGTCACATCTGGGAGGCTAAATATATGGACGTTACATATTTTATATATATTTAATTACTTTTCATATTTTATTTTGGATCTGTACTCATGTTGTACCTTACAATACAGGACTGTGGTTTATGCAGAAGTGGAAGAAATCTGGCTCTTTGTTGCAGTTGACGTGTCGAGACCATTCGGATCCACGACAAACATTCTTATACAAACTTAGTAAAAAAGCAGGTAAGCTTTGTTAATATTTGTTGTCTTCTAAAGACCACTGTGCATAAATGTGAACGGGAAACCTAGAGAAATTGTTTCCAACAAGCTCTTGTTTCAGTTTATTTAAGTTACTTTGGGTTTAGTTCCATATTCTTAAGTAAACAGTAAACCGTTTTTTTTCTAGAGGTGGACCATTACATTGAGACTTTCCTTCCTAACTAATGAGCCTAAGTTTTGAGTGCAGCCGCTACACTGTATATGTCAGCTTCCTCTTGATCCACTGAAGCTAGTTATTTTAGTGTGATGAGTCAAGTGTCTCCCCACTTTATAAAGTTTATTGAGGATTCATTTGACAGGTATTTTGAAATGTGTGTCAGCCAAGCAATTGTGGAGCCAAAGATACTCACAATGTTTTGTGGAAAATCTGGGCATGTTTCTCTGTCAAAATGTAGGTTGTGACATCTGAAATTTCGTTGAGAGCTTTGGGCAGGAAGAGACTGATGTCCAGCTCCTGTGATGTTTGAATATTAAAACTTATAGGACTTGGAAGAAGTGGAAAAGAATAAGAATAAAAATGATACGTATATTATGAATAAATCCTTTCCATCTATATCATGCAGCTCTTCCTTTGTACAACATAAGTCCATCTGTCAGTATTTGCTAAAGGAATAGTCACCCAGAGCTTATTCTACTCAAGTTCCTTAAGTTCTCTACCTCAGTTTTCCTTCACTGTAAAAATCTTTTGGTAGGATTTTCTTTAAAGCAACCAGTAAAAAAAAAAAAAAAAGTTTTCCTAACAGTTGTTACAGTGTCTGCTATTCATATATTGTAATTTATCCTTTGATAGGATTGAATGATAATTATCCAGTTCTGAGATAAACAGTGAAATTGTGAAGAACACATGGTTCGTACTCAAGCATTAGGTGCTTATTGTCATAAGTTGGGGTCTGATTTATTTATTTTTTGTTTTAAAAATAGCTGGTACAAACTTGAGTTTGTTATTTGCCAGAACACTTGGAGTACATTGGTTAAAACCATATCTATGTTATGTTATGTTATGTTATGTTATGTTATGTTATGTTATAACTATATGCTGGAATAATGATTCATCTGAGTGGCAAAACTTTGTGTTACATAGTTGTTGTTGTCATTAGTTGTTATTAGTACCTTTAAACTAAAAGGAAATACATCCACCTAAACATAGATATCTATGATGTAGAATGTGTTCATTGGATTGATTTGGTACAAGTATGTCTACATAAGAGTTTTTGTTTATAGAATTTCCTCAGATCTAGTATTGAGTTATAGAGTTAACTTATTTAGCAAGTGAAGTCTGGGAGTGTATCAATTTTATTTTCAATTAAATTGTCAAGACAGAATGACAGACAACTTATTTTAACAATCCTCCTTAACGTCTTTCTGGAGTATAAATAGGAATTGATTCTTAAGTTGTAAATGCCTTTTAAAATGATTGATTGAATAAATTACAGCAAATGACAAGTGATGATGATGGTGATGAACTAAGTGTCTGCTTTTCTAAGTCTGCTTTTCTGTAGCATTTTATGGGATTTGTCTGTAAACTACTTTTGCTTCTCTGCGCTTAATGGAGTGTTATAGTTGTAGAATATTTTTTAAAGTTCAGTACAACTCATTTATTGCCCAGTTACCAAGTTTCTTTGTTAAAGCAGAGAGAGTGACCTTAAAAAGTTAACTTGTTGTGAAGCAACCTTAAAAGACCACTTCTACATTATCTTCAAGAATTCTGAAAACAAAATAGTCTTGGGGGATGTGTAATAGGTTACCCTATGAGAAGAAATCTATATTTTGAAGAATAATAGGAGGTAGTAGGAATAAATGGAGACTTAAATATTTGCAATTTCTGATGGGATTGTTATTTCCAAACAAAAACAACAGATGTTTTCTTTCTGGACTTGACCATTCAAAGTTCTATTAAGTTAAAGCTATTTAATTTCTTACAGTTACCATCATTGGTAATTGCTGATAAGGTGCAAAATGTAACCTTAACTGCTCATAAAAAAAAGAGGAGGTAGTAGGATAATTCAAAATGAAGAGAGTTTAAGTTTATGCTAATTCCTGAATTTTAAGTTACTTTAAGTACTGGTCACTTTATGTTGGCAGTTGAGGCCAAATTATACCGGTTTTAACCAGTGGAAAATTTAGTTTTCTGGTGTTGCATCTTGATGATGATATTTTTTAGAATTATGTTCTTTGACAACAATCTCCTTGAAATTTGCTTGTCATGTCTTCAGCAGCCACAATCTGTCTGGTGATTTCTGGGGTCTTGGAAATGATTGTTAATTTCATACTGTGACAAGAAATTACAGCAGGTTGCCAGCTATGATGACATGCAAGCTGTTCAATACAAAAACAATTGTAGCAGCACAGATGAAAAAACACATGAAAATTACTGTGTTCTGTGTAAACAGAATTTCATATTGTAGTATTAATTATTCAACAAAAAATAAGAGTTGAGTTATCTGAAATTAATTTGATAAGATTTTTGGACAGAAAAATAAAAAATATATAGTCGTATTATTTTCTAATTGCTTGGCGTTTAGACATTAGTACAGTCAGTTTGCTCAGTGGAAAAGAATACTTCTTGTAACTGAACAGTTGACAATTGCCATAAAACTTACAAAATGGTAGTAATGCAGACCTGTCCTTAAAAGGATAACTGGGAATTAGTTAAGTATTATTTGAAACCAGTGCATGAATGGGTTGCTCAGCATAGCACCACACTGTGATTCAGTGACAAGTTTGGGAATTTACACAGCTTCTGTTTATGAAATTCCCTTTATCTATTGGCTGTGCTCAAATATTTCTACGGGTGGTAACTGCACCTTCTTTTTTTGCTTTCTAACATGAAGTGGAAAAATTAGTTAGTTTATGAAATTCCAGGTGTTTAATGGCATATCACCAAAATAATAGTCAGAAGTTTTTTTCTTTTAACAGATTGAGGAAGGATATGGATTTGATCAGGGTATTCAAATACATAATTGTTTCCAGTTGGAACACATTGTAATTTTTGTTTGAGGAGGTGGAAAGGCAGTAGCTCAGGTAAAACTGAAGATGCTTTCAGGTGTAACTTGAGCAGCATCCCAGGCACTTCTCTGTGCTTCTCTAATTCACTTTGTTTTGTGCAATATAAACAAGAGAAGCTCTTTTTTTTTTTTTTTTTGGTTTTTAATTAGAATAGTCTGTTTCTTACTCTATTTAAATTTTATACTCAGTTATATTTTCCATAAAAATTAACAGACTCCAGGGAGTCCAAGAACATATACTGTAAATTCTTCATTTTTAGCCTTTGCAAGCTAACAAATCTGCGCTTTCTTGTTCATGGTACTTCGGATAGTTGTTTCTGATGGTTTCAGAGACCCTGTCTTACAGGCTAAGAAATTACCAGCCAGAGAAGGAGAGTTTCATTTACATGTAGGCTGTTTTTGATGTTCTGATTGTCTAAGAACAGTGTCAGTGATGCGTGATATTTGGCTTTAGTTTGGTTTCAGAGAAACCTTTTGTGTGTGAATACCTTGTTTAGAACTCCAGCACACTGTTCAGTACGGGCATTAAAAGCAAAGAGCCCAGTTCCATCAGCTGGCCTTTGCCGACAGAAACTTGAGCTTCTTGAGTCAGCTCAAACACCAATAATGAAGATTTGGGGAATAGATCCCAAGTTGATATAAATCTTTATAGGTCATTTGGAATTAAGGACTTCCCAAACAGAGTGACTCCAAACTATGTGTGTGAGAAGCATGGCCTGCTGAGACTGGCTTCCATAAAGAAAACCTCAAAATGCAGTTGGAAATCCCAGTCACAAACCGCTTGGTCACGGGAGGGAGTGCTCCTGAAACAAACTTTGGAGCTGCGAGTTTTTCTTCCTCAGCTTTATTTATGTTTTTTTTTTTAATTCCCATTTGTCAGTCATAGAATATGCCCACATCAGCACTCTAGTTTGGCTGAGGAACACATTTGGAAGCAAATCTCTTCATTATCCCTGTTTACTTCAGCACACAATGAGTGAGCTTCAGCAGCCAATGCATGTTCCAGCCACGGGACCAGACAGAGCTAGTCCAAAGTAAACTCTCCTGAAAATGGGCATTATGATGGATGAGGGATTCCTAATTCCAGTGGGGTTGCTCTCCAGTTCTGTTTCTTTTATGCCACAGAGTTCACAAACGTGGATGCACAGCTGTGGTCTCTTCCAGGATATTTTTGTACTTACGTAGGTAGGGTTAGCTTCATATGGCTTAGCACTTCCACGGGTCTTGATTAGCAGAATTCTGATTTAGAATCAGATTCTGATTCTGTTTATTGCATTATCTCCCCCCCTTTAAAAATACGCATTTTCCTAATCTCTGAAAGGAGGAAAGGAAGCTTGTTTTGGTTTCAGTTTATGTCCACATTAACAACAGATAAGCCATAAATAAGCATGGTTGATGTTTTCTTCTTTGAGATGTCTATTATGTAGAGGATGTCAGCTTAGCTTACTTGCTGCTGTTTGGCTTTGTGGAGGGAAAAAGCGTTACAGCTCTTGACTCGAGGAAGTGCCTGTTTATGATGAGACTAGAACTGAAATAAGTGTTGGTAGCATGGCATGACGAGTAACCTGAACAATTCTGCTGAGAGGAAGGACTTCCCAGCTTGGATGCTTTTGCCAAGTTCTTTGAAGTAAAATCTTCTAGGCAGAGTTTTAGCTGACATGCAACTGAGTTTTACCCAGAGAGGTTGTGGAGTCTCCTTCTCTGGAGACATTCAAAACCCGCCTGGATGCGTTCTTCTGTGACCTGATCTAGGTGTTCCTGCTCCGGCAGGGGGATTGGACTAGATGATCTCTCAAGGTCCCTTCCAATCCCTAACGTTCTGTGAATCTGTGAATCTGTGATGTAAATCTGTCTCCCTAATCAGTCTTCTTGTGGGGCTGCGGCTGAAGAAGATGATTAAGGGAGTGGAGCATCTCCCTTATGAGGAAAGGCTGAGGGAGCTGGGTCTCTTTAGCTTGGAGAAGAGGAGACTGAGGGGTGACCTTATTAATGTATATAAATATGTAAAGGGGGAGTGTCAGGAAGATGGAGCCAGGCTCTTCTCCTTGACATCCAACGATAAAACAAGGGGCAGTGGGTACAAGCTGGAACATAGGAGGTTCCACTTAAATATTAGAAGAAAATTCTTCACAGTGGGGGTGACGGAGCACTGGAACAGGCTACCCAGAGAGGCTGTGGAGTCTCCTTCTCTGGAGACATTCAAAACCCGCCTGGACGCGTTCCTGTGTGACCTGATCTAGGCGTTCCTGCTCCGGCAGGGGGATTGGACTAGATGATCTTTCAAGGTCCCTTCCAATCCCTAACGTTCTGTGAATCTGTGAAGCTTCCTTGCATCCATACAGGGGCATCTTAATCTGAGATCTCAGTTGACTTAGGATCTCAGTGTTTGAATTTTTGGGGCACGATTCTAGCTTTGTGTGTGATCTATTAACTTCACAAAACTGTGCAGAAGGCCACCTGCAGGAGAGAGAGCTGCCTTGCACAGCAAAGTTTCTGAAGTCCCTATTTTCAGACTGCATTTTTGGCAAAGCTTCCAGATCCCTTTTTCCAGACGGGTTTGTAAATGGATAGAATTGTAGGAAATGTTTGCAGTATAGTACCTTGACAAAACTGAGAAGTTTCATTCAAGTCACAGCAACCAGATATGACGCGAGCTATCTGATCTAACATCAAAGCTGGCCCTGTTTTGAGCAAGTGGATAGGATCAGATGATCTCTAAAGGCCTCTTCCAACCTAAGTTATTCTATTCTAGGATTCTGTGATTAGTATATTCCTAAGCGAAATGGGGGCTTATTAACAAAATCAGATTGTTGTATTTTTTTTGAAGCTTATCGTAAGTGATTTTGATTTCTTTATGCTCAAGAACTCTGTGGTATCCACAGTGTATATTGTCTGTTGCAAATAATTCAAGCCTTGTTTTGAATTAGTTAAAGAGGGACGTATAGAATTTTGTCATCCCTTTTGTCGTAATGTGTCAGAGAAAATCACCAGCCCATTCTACCAGTGGCTTCATCTTCTTGCATGTTGACTACAGCTAGAGGGCAGACTTAACGTTGGATTTACAGGCTCCCTGATTCTGTTGCTGGGATTTATATACGAAAAATATTTATTTCTGATTGTAGATAGTTTTGGATTACCAGGTCTCTATACCTACTGTTCCAGACAGATTTTTCCACATGACAAATTATTTGGGAAAAAAGTGTCATGAATTTATAGATACCATTCATTAATAATGGCTAATGCCATTATCCAGAATTCACTGATGCACTGACGTGAATGGAACAATGGTTAAATGATAGAAAATGCACTCTCTGTGTATGCTTAAATTCGCTTTGACTGAAATTGAAGTTCCATTAGGTGATGAGGATCATCATAAAAATTTGGAAAGCCTAGAAAAGGTTTGTTACTACAGAAAAGAACATTCTGTTTTATGGGACAAAGCTTATTATTTCAACAGTGATCTTTCACTTGGATTGTTTTCTTTCCAAGCTGTCTCAAACCCTGTTGAAAAATTTAGTCAATACTTTCTAGTTAATGAAAACATCAGTGTTTTTGTAGTACTCTGCAAAAATGTGTGATCTGTTCTGCAGATGAGGTGATGTGTTGAGTTCAAATGTATTTTGTTCTGATAGAATTAGGTTTTAATCTTCTAGTGTTTTGCCTAACTACAACAATCTAGAAATGTTGGCCTAATGAGATTTTGGGGGGTTGGTTTCCTAATTCAGTAGATGAAAATTTTGCTGAACAAGCAAGATTAGTTCATAGATTACTTAGAATAATTTTATGTTTGGGATTATTTTTTTTAATACTTCTGGTGTGTGTGATAGATCTTGTATTATGTGTGGTGTGTTTTTTTTTTTTTCTTCTCTTTTTAGAGGGAAAAGTAAGATATGGATCACAGGAATTAACTGATCTTTATTCTTGTTCTCAATCTATTCCAAAATTTCAAAATTAATTAAAGGCAGGATATATTTTAAGTCCAGGAAGTAAGTGAAAGAACAACATGGAAAGATGACTGGGGTCCAGTTTTTACTTCTACATAAAAGAAAGATAGTGATAAGTTGCTTCTTTGTCCACAAGTACACTTAAGTTAGGCACAGTTTAGCACTGCACACTTCCATATTAGAGATCATTCTAAGCTTATGTCCTGAGTAGTCTTGTAGCCCGTCTGGAGAGCAGAAAAGATGCTGTTGAACACCATGCAGTTTCTTCTCGTTGACAAATGGTTTGAGTCATCTCATGCTGTAGAAATCCGAGGGCTTGCCAGGCTCTGTATGTTTATATATGCCACTTTGACTCCTCTTATTCTAGGAATGCCCATCTGTAGTCATATGGTGTCTATGTATCACATGAACCGTGTCAGAATAAACAACTTCAAAGCATAAGACTTGGAAATTTTTCTTCAAAGCAAGCACAAAGAGCCATCCAAAAAAAAAAACAAAAAAACAAAAAAACCCACCCATGAGGAATAGTTAAACAATAAAATTCATGTTTATGAAATATCTTGTATGCTTTTTTTTGTTCCTGCTGAAGAATTCCCTCAAGCATTTAATCGTAAGGAAAGATTCCTGATATTTATCATACCTGAAGTAAAGGAAAGTCCAAGATATTATTTTTATGAAATATAAATATAAATCATTGTTATTATTTTTATTTTTATATAAAGCATAAAAATGAGTCACTGTGACCAAAAGGGAGATGCCTAATTTATTAAACTGCAATGTCCTAAGCCTGTTTTTTTATTTTTTTTATTTTTTTTATTTTTTTTATTTTTGTTAATCACATGTGAGGCTGAAGAGTCTATTTAAATGTTGATTGATGTAGACTGCTGTTCCTCTAAAGATTCCACAGGACATCTTTTCCTTCCTCAGATTGATTCAAAGATCTAGGCAGCCCACTTCTTTGTACCTTGTATGTGAATCCTAATGGATATTTCTCTAAAGAAAGCTCATATCAAAAATACTTAATACACGATAGAGATTCCCAAGGAATTTATAAAACTATTACAGATTAGCCTGAGGAGAATTCCTATCTTTGATTTATTCTAAATGCATTATTTTCAACTCAGTACAAAGTTTTGGAACTGGGATGTGCATCTTTGTGTAAGATTTGCTGCAGTCATTTTTCATCAGATGTCAAATAAAAGATTTAGCTGATCTCCTGAGACAGTGTTGTTTTTCAGTGATCACAGGCAAAACAAACAAGCAAACAAAACAACAACCAACCAACCCCCCCCCCCGAACCACAACAGAAAAAAAAACCACACACACAAAAACAAACAAAGAAAAAACAGATTTTATATTTGAAGAGGACAGGAACCAGGATCTAGTTTGGATGCATTTTCTGTATGTTTTTATAGATTTACAGAATTTTTATTTATCAATTTTCTTTGAAATCTGGGAAGGTCCGTTTACTTTCTCACATATTAAAGTTGTTCAGCATTGTTTTTGTAACTGACTTGGTTTGGAGATGTAGCCTCCATCATACAGAGTTTATACAGTACGGGAAACTTAGGAAACAAACTCTGGTAAAAAGGAAGGATTTTCTTTTAGAGGGACTGCACGCACCTGGGCCCACGCTGCCCAAACCATATAGTGAGGTAGTGGCTACAGGAGGCACTTACATTAGGTGGGCTACACTGCATGTATGCTTATGCTAGGCATTAATCCTGGCCCAGCTTCGCTGTTGACTGGAACATCGGTGTAGACAAGGCACCATTCAGCTTTAGGTTTCTTTGAGCAATGCTGAGGCTTTACTCCCTTCTGTCAGCAAGAAATTGAGCACTTGATTCCTACATCTCCTCCATTCTAAGAAGCCAGACGGAGCTTTAAACCATACTGGTTTTGGTTAAGTAGGAAACATCACGCTTGGGTCACACCTGTATGTATTGAAATATGTACAGAGAAAAGGCCAGTACTCAACATTCAGTTATTCTGTAGCTTTTTCTTTTGTAACTATTTTTTTCTGCCTGCAAGCAGAAGACCTGCAAGGTCTTAAGATAAATTGGTGCCAAATTTCAGCTGTAAAATGTTTAATTATTCTGTAGTAATTGTCAAGTGATGCATTATAATATATACTTTTTTCTCTTTTCCTGTAGGTCTTCATTACTTCAAAAACATTGTATTAGTAGGATCTCTGCAGGATCGTTATGTTCCTTATCACTCCGCTCGCATTGAGATGTGTAAAACAGCTTTAAAGGATAAACAATCAGGTAATGAATGTAAAATAAACAGACCACTCAGATGAAAGCCTATAGGTCTCAGATTCATCCCATTTAATTTGGGTTACTTAAGGCACCTCAGCTGTGTCTTTAGACACCCTGGGCTTACCCTGTAGTGATGGAGAGAGAAAAATCTATATGAGAACTGCATTGCTTTCTGAATCTGTCCTGTTCTACTGCATGCAGAAGATGAGACTGAATGAAGTTCTAGCTTATAAACTTCACTGAAAGTTAGGTGGGATGAACACAGCCCCTGATGTGTTACTCCATGAAAGGAGGACAAATAGCTTTCATTTTTGAGGCTGTAAAGTTGTAGCTTCAAGCACATGGGCTTTATTTAGTTGAAGCTTAATACTAGCAATAGATGAAAACGCAGTTTTCCCATTTTGAGTGATGGTTGGTTGTTGTATTTACTGTTGAGATATCCTAGCACGATCATATTCTAGTATTACATATCAACAAGTAAATACCCTTTACATAGTGTAATAAATGAATACTGATAAACACATTCTCACTATAAATGTACAAAGAATACAATGCAGAGTAAATACAATTGTTTTTTCCAAGGTATCTGAGGAAATTAAACTTCCTGTATTCAATCTTAACAGAAAAACAGCATAACGCATGTTATTAATGCTCTTATTCTGGAATGCATTCATTTTCAGTTCAAGGTCACAGAACTGTATTTGTTCCTGGTGATTCATGCAGTACAATTTTTATTTTCCTCTACAGGACCAATTTATGCTGAAATGATCCAGAACCTGCTTCTGCCAGTTCTTCAAAATAAGGAATGTAATTTGGTTCGTTATAATGTAATTAACGCATTGCCCAATACCGCAGATTCTCTCATAGGGAGAGCTGCACACATTGCTGTTCTTGATTCAGAAATATTTTTAGAAAAATTCTTTCTTGTTGCTGCCCTAAAATATTTTCAGTAGAGAAAAGCATTGTAAGAGACTTGGTTATTACCTCATTAACAGATGAATCAAATAATGTGTGGTATTAAAGTATAGCTGCAGCTGTATTTTAAGAGATATTTATACTTTTTATATGGAAGATAATTTATATCATCCACACTTAGGGCTTTTTAACATCAACTTTACTTTCTAGGTAATGTGGCTGTGCAATATTTTTTTTTATTTTGTTCTTTTTACTTTTCTATTCCTTTTTCTTAATTTGGGGTACCTAATTATTTGGAGATTAAAGCACAGTGTGTACTTTTGGTTTGTTTATTATTGGCTCTTAGACTACAGAAGTCAATGCTACTTGGCTCATTTTACAAGAGGCTTTAGATGCCAAAATTAATTGGATTTAAAATTTCTGATTCACATATTACACATTCAGTTGTGGTATTTTAGCACTGTAGGAAGTTTAACTGGAAACACAATGAGCTGCTAAAATACTGGATATTTGAAAATGACTATATCTGCGAGTCTCGCAAAGACCGTTACTGAGTTGTCTGTTCGGATATCACTACATGTTAACAATTTTCTACAAAGTCATTATCATCATTATTAAATATGTTACGCCTGTGGGAATATATTTTCTACTGATCTCAAAAACATGTCAGTTTACATATTCAATTTTATTACTGGAACTTTAGTTTTCAGAAGCAAATGGCAACTAAGGATTTTGAATGTTTAATGATAGCTGCCTTCAAATAATTGGGGTTTTGCAAACTGTATTAAAATTACTCCTTACTCTGTCAGTTCTTCAGATGAACATGGACAGTTTTACATGGACTTCCTTGTATGTACGTAAAATAAGTAAATGTTATAAATTTCTGCAATACTTTTATGAATTTAATCAATTTTTAAATATTGTTAAAATGTTTTATTGACTACAAAGTATTGTAAATATAAACCAATACATCTGCAAATGGGACAATATTGTAAACTTTACCTGTTTAGTGATACAGATAAAATGTTTTTGATATACAGGAATGTTAAAGGTCTATTGACTTTCTACTGGTGCTGAATAGCATTAAGTTTGGTTTCTCCTTCCTTCCCTTTTCTCTATTTCAAACAATAATTCACTAAAGGTGGGGTGAAAAAAGGGTTACATGTGCATTCACTAATTGTAATGAACATTTTTTGAAAAATATAAATTTGTTGTATAATGCATGTTTATTTTTAGCATTGTGTTATTGCATCTGGTGTTAATAAAATGAACAAATGGCTCTAATGGAAGCAATTAAAGAAACTGAAATCTTCTGCTAATTACCAAAATTCTGGGGAGGCATTTTTGTATATAATTAATAATTTTGTATTATTTGAAATTAATATAGCAATAATAGTTTATAATGAAGTAATTTTGCATTTGATATGGTTTGTTAATACAGTCTTTGTAATCCATTTTTTTCTCTGTGGCTTCCAAGTTTCAGATGAGCACCTCCAGTTTGGCAATGTATCCACTTAAGAGTCTTTTATTACAGAGTTGTGTTAGGCAAGTGCGTATGACACAAAGATATCTTAAATACATTCCCACTCTAACATTGTCTAGTTTTATTAATAATTCTTGTATTATGGTGGTGTTCTTTATGTTTTAACTATTTAAATTATGTTCTGACATCTCAACTGTCTTTTGTTTAAGAGCATTCTAGTAGCTAAATTTTCAATATCAGTTTAGGGAGCTAGATCTACAAAATTTTCCTTGATTCACTGTGATCAGGCTAGAATACTGTGAGTACGTAACTATTTAGACATTTCTGTAACTATTGAACTATTGATCTGTCACTAATGTTTGGTTTGTTGCATCTCTCTGGAAATCAAAAAGTATATGTCATGCTTTTGTGATTAGCAAAGCAGAAATATCCTGCACTATAGCGACTTCTTTTTCTTGCCTTTTTTTTTTTTTTTTAATACTTGAGCCCGTCCATTTAAGCAGGCTTGAATTTGGTCTGTTCTTTGAGGAAAATGGATGGTGTAGGAAATCATATGATATTTGCATGTAAATTTTTCACAGAACAGGGCAAATGAAGAGAACTTCACTTCTTTTTCTCTAATGTGTCCATTTGTGGCCTGGGAGCCTTCTCAGTACTGTAGCTTTTGTGGGGGCTGTTTGACATCTCGAAGTCCCAAAGGAATGGCCGCTACTTGTTTGCTGTAAGACAGCACTGAGTGGCATGATGACCCCAACGTGTCCTTGAAGTGCACTTATAAACTGTATGGTACACTTGCAGTTGCTGTCTGAACAACACATGCACTCATCCAAGTTTTGGAGAGCTGTGCACGTGCTGCACGGCATACTCCCCCTACAGCATATTTTTACTTTCTGTTTAATAGATAGAAATACAGACTCATGCATAATGCAGTGTTGTGACCCAAAGCAGCCATAAAGCGCCCCATCTCTCCCCTCTTCTGTTTGAATCAGGGCTTCATTTTCTTGTAGTGATAGTGACTTCTCCTCTATGCAGGTATAGTACAACCACTTGAAACTACTTGAGAAGCAGGCTGCATCAGATGCTATTTACAGAATGGGAATTAAAAATTAAGGTCTTAACATTCCTTTAGAGAGCTGCCAGTCTCTTGTTCCCTGAAGGCAGTTTGTTGCTCCTGTTATTTCACAAAGCTCCCAGTGATATTAGGAGGTCATTGCGTGAAATGAGATGACTGTATCTGAAAATTTTGTAGTGTATATAAATTAATTCCTTCGTTTGTGTTTTAATCTTCCATCAAAATTAAACTTTCTGATCCTATGGATCTGGAAACTAATTGGGGAAAAAAAGAGATCATTGTGGAAGTCACCAGGCTTTGCAGCAGAGCCAAGAAGTTCCACATTGGTGGAAAATTTATTCTATAGCCACAAAACACTTTTCGTTCCAAACCAAACTTATCATCACCACCCCAACCAAGTATGTTGTTCCGACAGCTAAGGCTTCTTGACTTGGTCAGAAAGGAAGAGGGAGCATTTAGGCAGAATCAGCACATCTGTTGGCAGTGTGTGGCAGTGGTGGATGCGGTGCTTTCCAGATAGCACCCATGGCCACCTTACATTCCGGCTCATCTGAATTGACCTGCTGGCAGAGCTTATGTTATCTCCAAGTCTTCTATTCCCTGCTTTTAAGAACAGCAAAATAAAGAAGAATACAATATTGTTCGACTCATCCTTGCAAGGCAAGCTGGAGACTAACAGAGAAATGATCAGTAAATGGGGGGAGGAAAACAACAACAAAAAACGTTTATTTAAATCACAAAGTGGCAAATTCCTGTGGCATGTGCTAAATTTTTACTTACCTATGTTCAGATTCACAGCCTCCTCAACCACAAGATCTAGAAATACATAATTCAAGAGTAAAAAGTGAATTTTGCATTTTTACAGGAATACAAGAAATGAAGAATAGAAAAAATGCTTTGAAGACCTCAGCTTATTTTTAGGTGGAGGAATAGTTTCTAACTAATTGTACATTGCTGTTTCATCCTTACCACTTGGGAATGCATGTAAGCATGATTTTTCATGGATTTGCTTTAAGCCCTCAAGGAACAGAGCTTACTGTTCCTTGGTACCTGCAGACAGCTTGGTATGAGTATTTTTTAAGGTAAGGATTTCATGATAGCTTTTACTGTGTTGAGAACATGCGTGATAAGTTGTTGAACTCGGCATAGATCTGTGGGTTTTTTCCTTGCTGCCTTTTGTCAGTCTTACATTTTATTTTCTCTAGTCTAGAAGCCCAGCATCTTGCTCTTAGAAAAGGGTTTCCCATTATTTTCAGTCTCTAAAGTCCAATTAACCATGTTATAAAAAGCTTATTGAGAAAATGTCACACAGAAGGCAGTCAGTTAAATTTAATCACTTTCAGCGTGTAGGCATTGCCAGTTGTAGTGCAATAAACTCAGCGGAGCATTGCTGTTAATTTACCAAGTAGATTTACTTTCTTAAACTCTTCAAATGAGAACACAAAATGCTATTTTAGACTCCACTTTCCATGAACAGCTGAGTGAAAGCTATCTTTTGTGGCTTAGTATCTGTGGTCAGAGAGTTCTGAATTCTGTTGTATGGAAGAGCAAGGTTATCTGGAGTTGTTTGAAGAGTGACAAAAATGTTGCCATGTTCAAAAGAAATAAACTGGAGCCAATTAACTGCAACTCTACCCCATATGCCCATATGTTATCTATTCCAGACTTAGGTTTATACTGACTGTAGAGTGTTCCAAGCGCTTTCTCAGTGTATAAATTGGAAAAATTAAAAGATGGGGTCTGAAGTACTCCACCTGGTTCAGTGATTGGGTTTTCTTGCTCAGTTTCTTGCAGCCTTCTTCCTGGGAGGATGACAAGCACCTACTCAAGTGCAGAAAAAGCACCAGTTGGGGTGAGAGAGATCGAGTTTACTATTAAAATAATGAAATGATTATGTGAGATTAAAAAAGAAAAAAAAAAAAAAAGGTAACCTTAAAATGCTACAGACTTTAGTTTATAAGGACAAAGACTCAGTCTGTGAATCAATGCCATGGTGTCAGCCTAAATCCCTTATGTCCTAGGTAGCCTTTGTGTATTATATGTACAATGTATTTTAAATATTTTTATTTTAAAGGGGGGGGTGTGTGTGTCTTTCCAGCGGTAAACTGTTCGTCGCATGGGAGAAACGAGCCGTCTTTGGGCGTTTATAGCAATCTCTCGAGAACCCGCCAGAGGGGAGCCCCCTCCCTCCGGAGCGCCTGGCTGCCGGCACGCCGCCGCCCCCCCCTTCGTGGCTCTGCGGGCGGGCGCGACGAGACG
>VXAA01007075.1:1140246-1169088 GCA_013399115.1 Anseranas semipalmata
GGCGGGGGCAGCGAGTAAGAGGCGGCAGGGGACGGGGGAGGGCGACGGCGACTGGGGTCAGGCTTGCGCCCGAGGGGCTCCGCAGCTTCTCCTCCTCACGCAGGGGAGGTACAGGCGAGGGAGGGGGGCGGTTGCCTCGGTGGCTGAAGGGCCTGAGATGGCGGCGGGGGGCGGGGGCCGCGCTCAGCCCGCGGCGGTGCCGTAGCTTTTAACCCCCTCCCCTTCCCTGCCGGCTTGTTATTTTTTTCCCTTTTGTCTCTGCATGTTAACATGCGCCAACATGTTGCAAACCTACTGCTATCAGGCCTCAACATCGATTCTGGAAGTTTTGTTTATTATTGTTGCAAACTTAAATGGCAGTAAAGCATTGAGACGTAGTTAGTAGCTGTAGGATGGCTGGAGGGAGCTTAGAGCGGCCTCGGAAGTTGCAGGTCTGTGCCCTTTGTATGAGGAACCTGAGAAGGTTTGTTCCTGGACAGCCCTAGGCTGGAGGACGACCAACAAGGTAACGCGCAAGCAGTACGCACGCAGCTTGGTGTGTGCCGCAGGGCTGCGGGTCAGGCCACTTCCTTCTCTGTCACAACTTGAGATTACGGGATCCTGTCGATACAATAGTCCTGAAACAGGCCAGGCCACCTTATGTTAATGGAAGAGATGGAAAAAAATGTTGTTAGCTGTTTGTGGGCCCTTCTAGGCTCTTTGTGTTTCATGGGAAGATTTAGGTGATGCTCCCATCCCAGTGAGTGCCCCGGTCCCACAGCAGGAACGGTTCTGTTAGGATAAATCATGCTTTTGTGGGCCACTTAAAAAAAACTGCTGTGAGACTTCCCAATCAAGATACCTATACCGTGCTTATGGCTGGAGTAGCCCCTTTTCTTGTTGTGTTAACTGAAATCGATTCCTGTTGCTTGCTGCTTGTTTTTATGCACTCCCTTTTTTTCCTCTTTATTTCTTCTTTTTTGGAGAAGAATTCCTAGCACTTCAGATTTGTGATGGTCCTTCGCTAATGCAGAGAGACCTTGTACAGTCTTAGTTTCAAATCTGTTTCTGGACAGATGAAAGTTCTAGAGAGCTCCGTTGCACCCAAGAAATAACAACCGTTATTTTAATTTGGTATAACTAGATGTATTTTGGCTATTATAGATGTTGGCTATGCAGCAGCTTTAAAGACTTGGGATTTTCAACTTCTTTTCAAATTCAGCCAAATAATTAATACATTGTGTGGTTTTGCGATGGCCCATAGTAATGAGGGAGTCCAAGAGCAGTTTGTAGAATATGCTTTACTGATTGATTGATCATCTTGCCTTTCTCAGAGGTACTTAATGTTGAACTTCTCTTACCTCTGTGTCACAAAGAATACATTTTGGTAAACAGTATCAAGTGTTACAAATAGGAAGAATGGATTTTGCCTCTTCCCTGCTGACTGAGATAATCAATTTCATATCTGTACCTTAATCTGACTTCTATTTGAACTTGGGCTAGAATATCAGCTATAATTTAATTTTCTAGTGAGCTTCTCTTTCAGCTTGCTGAGGAGCAAGGTGATTGGCAGGAGTAGAAGGATGCAATGTATGCAGGAGAATTAGATTCCTCACTGTTCTTACTCCACTATGTCATAGCTAACGGGAAAAAAAGTATATTCTCCTGCGGCATTGGCAGCGCTTGGCAGGCATGGTACAGTTTATGTGACTGTAGGGCTTAATCTTCTTAAAGTTGTGGTATTTTAGGATGAATGAATATGCTGATTCTGGGAGCACAGGTGGATCGATGTTTGGTATAGGTGAGTCAGATCAACACTGCTTGAGGAGGCTTCCTGATGGGATCTCTATAGCAAGGTGGGATAATGGTTCTTTGCAGTGCTTTGCACCTGGTGTGGTGCCGAGAGGGTTTCTGTTTGAATCTTCCTTTAGAAAAGTCAGAGCCACTTCAGGCACACGTCCACAGTGAACAAGAACTACCCTCTAAAAACGTTTTGGCTATGGACATTTGGCTTTTTAACAAAATGGAGAAATAGCAGTCATTTTGAGAGGTTTTTGTAAGTAATTTCTAACATATTAATGATTTTTGAGTTATTTGTGACTTATAATATCTGTGTACCTCGATGCTTTTAGACTACTTAACAGAACTTCAAGGTATGGATGACAATAAGCTTTCTCCTACATTTGTGTTTAAAAATTGTTAGTAGGGCTTAAAGAGAAAAAAAGTTGTCTATTTTAATTAAAGCACTTGCATGCAGTTATATAAGTGAACTTAAACGTGCTTAAAGCTTGTCCTGCTTTTGACTACCAGCTTAATTATTTTACAATCGTAAGTGAAGCCCATCTATTCTCTAACAACATTCTGGAAAACCTGTTACTAAGGTAACGATGGTTTTTTTCCTTTATTTTTTTAATACTTTCCTTTGGGAAAGCAGAAGCTTTTTCTGACTAAAAAGCTGCTGGAAATGAGCCAAGACCTGGAAATCAGTAAGCTTCTTGGGGAGGTTAGGACTTCTCCAGGAAAACAGAATGTGCTGGTCTGTGCTAGCATAATTACTATTTAGAGTCTACAATACAAGAAGGTAACAGTGAAGATAAGTTCAAGCAGTTTAAAATATACTGTTTATGTGAACCAAGTTATACAACTAACACAATTTTGCCTGCATATGTTTCTAGGGCCGAAAATAAGAATCTGTGCTGATTTCTTAGGTGTTTGCGAGTTGAGTTTTGAACTAATATTTGGAGGCTTTTTCCTGGCATTCACTCCCTAGTTTCTGAAGTTAGGTGTTTGTGTTTGTTTGTTTTGTTTTGTTCTGTTTTTCCAGAGATTCTCTGGACAGTGCTAGAGCTATTTGGTATTCAAGTCCCACGTTTACGTTACACATGTCCATTTGTTTGATAGGGTCACCGCTGCTTTGCAGCTCTCTGAGGAGCACCAGCTCCAATACAGGAGGAAGATCTGAACCTGCTAAGCAGTCACTTAAGAAACTGAAGTTACCAGTCGGTCGATTTGATGAACCAGAGGAGTCCAGTATAGAGAGGGAACCCCTGGAAAGTAAGTCATGTTTTACAAAATTGAAAGCCATATTTTAAAGCCAAGGTCTTGAGATGTTGTGCTGATGTAAGTTTAAGAAGAGGGATAGGCATTCAGCGCACTTCAGAATCACTTTCTAAGCTTAATGGCTCAAAAAAAAAAAATGGAGACAGGGCAGTGGTGACAGGTTCAAAGCAAAGGATGTGTGAGGAGAAACATCTTCAAAACAAGGGTGGTCAAAGTCTCACCCAGAGAGTTTGTGATCTCGGTCTTCTTGGAGACACTCGAATTAGCCTGGACATCCTAACCCAACATCAGCCTTGCTTTGATCAGCGCTGGGGCCTGATGTCTGGCAAAGGTGCCTTCCAGCATAAACCATCCCAGGATTCCGGTAAATGGAACTGATGTAGCTAGTAGTGGTCTATTATGGTACAGCTGTAAGTGGTGGTAGTAAACTCAGGAGGGCACCAGCTAGCTTTTAGTATCCAAAAAGTCTTCTGTTTCCTAGTCCATGGGAGACTTCTGATCCGTGCTGCGTTTCATGGTCACTCTGTCTCTTACTCTTGCACGTAGTGTTTGGGAAAGCAGCAGCAGATGCTCGGTTTCCCGAGCCACTCGGTGAGGTCCAGGGAGACCTAATGAACTCCTGCTGTTTGTGCTGTGCTCCACCGACCTTAGTGGGGATGCTGGTAGAGAGCCTGACAGGACTGAGGTACCAGATGTATTGCTGCTGAAAGTCCCTATAAACATAGGCTTATTTATCAGCCAGGAGAATGAAAGAATCTATTTTTCCTTCTTTTTGATTAGCTGTCTTCCCTTAACTAAAAGTGCTAATCAGACTTAATCTTATCCACCAGCGTGCTGTTCTGTTACTGTTTGTTTACCAGTAGTGATAACCCATGTTTATCCATTCCGAGGTCTCTAGGACAAGCTTTTTCAATAGATCAGTAGCTCACTATGAATATCAAGATGGCAGAATGACTGAAAAATTATAGTATCGTCTCCAAAATGGCTGCAAGCAATTTCAGAGTGTGACTCACTTGAGCATTGACTCAGAGTTGGAGTTACTGTGTAAGCAGTTATTTAATTCTCAATTTCTTGTTCTTTGATTCCCAAGAAAATAAATGCCATCAGTGCTATATTTAAAACAAGTGCATAATTACTCTCTTTTGCTTTCTGCTTAGTTGTTCTGTATTTAGAGCAAAATTCAAGGTTTCTTTTGGCTTTAAATTTATTTGTACTTGGGTATTTTTACATATCATCAGTAACTTGTTAGAATGCTAACTGCCCATTGTATCCTTGATGGTTATTAGAGAAAATGTAAGGGTTTAAGATGGCCATTTGAAATTCCCTCTGCTGTGTCACTGAAAATCTTTTGACCTTCTGTATCCACTGTCAACACATCAGTAATGCTTGGATATTAGGATGATGACATCTACAGGATAATATTGGATGCGCTGGTGCTCCTTGTACTGCCGGAAGTACTCGAGTACTTGACGTTCCTTAGCAAGGTTTGTATGAATTTTCAAACAGGCATTGCAATATGTCATTCTGTATAGCCTGTAGGTACATGAGCCTTCCTCCATCGCTGTCCTCTTTTACCGCTCTCCAGGATTTCTGTTGTTGTCTTTTTCTCACTTTCAATCCTGCTCCTTGTTACTTGTGTTGCCCACCAGTGCTGACTCAGCATTACAGGTGGGGGAGCCCTGAGTCGTGTCTGTAAGGGAGGCTCTGGAGTCAGCATGGCAAGGGGGTGCGTGGGGTACAGGGAGCCTCAGGGAGCTCTGCAGCCTGGCACAGGATGAAAAAATACTCAGCCTCGGGTGGTGCTGTGCCAGCAAGTAAGCACTCTGTGGCCTGGTGATGCCTGCGCAGCAGTACCTGTGTTACTGCCCCGTTAAGGGAGCACTGAGCAGCGTAAGGATGTTGGCCGTGAGGTATGGAACAAAGCCACGTGGTGTTAAGAGCAGGTGGCATAAGCTGGGTAGGGTGCTGGGAACGGAAGGGGCACTGCTGATGTGTGAGTGTAGCGGGGAGCTTACCACAGAGACTTCAAAGTCCCGTTCATACCCCACTCAGGAAGAGTCTCCCTCTCCTGAAGGGCCATCACAGGGACTTAGCAGGCTTATGCTTGGTTTTAAAATATAAAAAGTCTAATTTTAGTTATTTAGGATTTTGTAGTACCTCCTGTGATGGTGGTATTTAGTCTGATGTTGATAAACATCAACACAATATTTATTGAAAAAAATAGCATCCATGAAAACATGGTGTTTTAAGTACAAGAATAGTTACAGAATCTTGACTAAAATTCTCATACCTAAGTCTCTAAATTTAGAAACCTAAACACACACAGACAATGACCTGATATTTTAGATGTAGTGAACATATCTACAGCATACCTGCATGATGCGAGTTCTTACTATGAATTCACTAGAAACTGTGCTGCTTTGGACATTGAGTTGCTTTTTCGTTTGCATAGCTGAATATGATAATACATTCCTGACCGTAGTCACAAAACTCTGAAATTGCAGTTTTATTGCTGTGGGAAGTGTTTAACTCAAGGTTGCCTTTGAAAACAAAAGATAATTGATTTTGTATTTAAATATGGCCTGAGAGGCAAACCTCATAGATGGTGAAATCTTTATATTTCACAGAACCACACAACAGGTGAGGCTGGAAGGGGCCTCTGGAGGCCCTCTGGGCAACCCCCTGCTCAAGCAGGGCCACTTGCAGATCTCCAAGCAGAGAGACTCCACAGCCTCTCTGGGCAACCTGTGCCGATGCTCTGTCACTTGCACAGTAAAAAAAAAAAAAAAAAAAGTGTTTCCTGATGTCCAAAGAGAACTTCCTGTGTTTCAATTTGTGCCTGTATTTGTCAACGATAAGGCATTTTAATGAACTTTCCCTGTCATTTTAGAATTCCCTGATGGAATCAATCCTGCTACAAAAGAGAGGGGTGGACCTAAAGGCCCTGAACCTACACGTTTCGGAGACTGGGAGAGGAAAGGACGTTGTATAGACTTTTAATGTATAAATGTATCTGTATTACTAATAACATGTTTGTAGTTGTTGAAAAACATATCATGTATAGAAAAATCTCAACTAGATTTGTTGTGAAGCTTCTTGTTTCTATCATGCTTGTGATGAATTTTCCGAGAGATATTTTATGTAAATAAACATGATACCGCAAATCAATTTTTGGAGCTGTTACATGTATGTGCACCTGATCTTCAATGATATTTATACTATGCTAGTATAAATGCAAGTATAGTGATGTGAAGTTGGTAAGTCAGGATCTTACTGAGATGTATAAAGGGCTTGGATTTTGTTATGTAATTGAACATTCATGTAGTGTCTTAAAAATGTGGAAATCGCTTTGCAGTTCATAAACCTAGATAGTGTTCCTCAAAAGTACAGCTGCCTCTGAGGAGATCACTACTTAGCTGATCTGAGCATGTAGCACAGTGGTTTGTTGGCAAAAGGCCCCATAATGAAGAACCATCCCCTCTGTCTCTTTTAGAGGGGGTTGGGGTTTGCTGTTTGTGCAGAGCAGGCAGAAACTCAGCTTTATCTCACCTCAGACTGCAAGGCTATCAACAGCGTGATGCTTGCTTATCAAAGGAACGGAGGGTTAATCCAGGAGGATCGGCTCATGATTTCAAGTAGTGTAGGGGTGCTCTGCCATTTTACAATACTGTTCTTTATTACCTAGCTTATGTAATAAAGAGCTGTTTCCATTGTCTTTCCTTGATAGAGGAAAAGAGAGATGTCTGTTTGAAAACTGGCTAAATGCTGCTTGGGGGGAAAAATAACATTATTTTCTCACACCTTATGGTCAAAGATGAGTATTAGATAAGATATTCTTAATATTGCAGGTCTTTAAATTGCCTGGCATTGAGCTGAACACCTTTCAGTCAGATTGAACTCAGTTACTTGTTTGCGTAGTGGTAAATACTGCAGCAGCGTGTGAGTCTACCACTACTGTGGCTATTACTAATATGAGACTAAGCTGACATTATTAAAACATCTGAACATATTAATGCTCTAGGTGTTTGCTGTGGAAGCTCTTTTTGATAGACTAAACAAATTGAGATCTTCTCTGGTCTTCAAGTGCAAATGTTTTTTTCATCCCTTTGTGTTTCCTTCCTGGCATTTTGCTGCTTTTCCAAGCTCTTCACTTCTCTTCACTCTCTGGCTTCTATATTCCCAATTCCTATTAGCTGCTTTTGCCACAGCATCACAGTGGGCATTAAAACTGAATATAAAGGTTTTGGAGAGCACAGTACAGTCTTCCATTTTATGGCCTAAATTTCTTATTCCTATTTTTTGCCTCTTGCTATGCCAAAGCAAATTTTACCTGAATGACAGTCAGCTTCAATCATGATTTATGTTGTTCTGCATTACTCTGGCTCTGTAAGAATGTGTCACTTTGTCCACTTTTGCCTTTTGCCTGATTTTATTAAAGCACCAAGGTGTGCTAGTCCTATTACAGATCTCAGTAAAACCTCCCTGAAACCCACCTGACTTGTAGCCAGTGGGAAGCTCCTCCGCAAAATCTGTCAGTTTGTATACCCAGTGTGTATTTGTATTTTATTGATGTCGTATCATGCTGGTTGTGAATTCAGATGTTTGATTTGCTGCCATGATGCCCTACGAAAGTATTATGTCTGTTCAGTTACGTTTATCAACCAAATACCTCACTGAAGAACAAAATGAGGCTTTAAAGCCTATTTTTTCATAAAAGGTGTTAATTAGTGGTAATTACATTTTGGACCCTTAATCTTCTATAAATTCTGCAGCATTGTTTGGATATTGGAAAATCAGTCTTTATCTACCTGATTCATTCTAGTTACCCTTCCATAGTACAACAGTGACATTTTCCCTAAATCTATTGACTTTTTTAGTTACCTAATAATGGACTGGGTAAGCTATCTTTAATATATGCTGTTTATTAAAATGTCTATTTCTAGTGTTGCTTTGCCTCTTCAGTTCCTAGTAGAGGGGGAAAACACTTCATCATACAATACACTGCCTACTTTTCAAATACAAAGCAGAAAATGTAATTGGAAACTTCTGCCTTTTCTTCATTATTGTCAATAGGCTTAACATCTTAATCAGTGAAGAGGCAATAACACTAATGTAGTTATTTTATTTTTGCATTCTAAATCTTATTCTCCTTATCCATGGATTGTTGCATGATTTCATTATCTTCTCTTCCCAGGTTTTACCTTTCCCAGCACAAGCTGCATGAATGTTTATCTAGCTCCACTTGTTGGCATTCTCGATAGTCTGTTCTAATTGCTGCCTTCATCACAGGCAGGTTTCCAGCTGCAGCTGCACTTCTCTCTGGGTACAGAACTGCGCTTTCTGGCTAGCACATAAAGAACCGTTCTTACTTACGGTTTTCTTTATTTTTCAGTTGTTACCTTTGTGATTAAGAGCTAGATCTACCGATGCTTTTTGCAAAAAGGAGATTCCTGTGTCAGAACTTGCGATCCATCCCATTTGTTGCTATCCTTGAAGAAGATAAAATTGCCTGTGTTCCTGCCTGGCCTGAAGACTTCAGGCACCTGCGTGTCTGCTTTCGTGCAGCTGGTGGCTGTCCCTGTCTGAGCCACAGGCAGCTGTTTCCCGCGGAGCTCAGGCAGCTCCTAGGTGCTCCCTGCCTGCGTCCTCGGAGCTCCTTGATCTGAAAGCCGCTTCTGCGAGCGCTGTCCGTACCACCAAGAGTGCCTCACAGGGGCGGGGATTTTTCTTTCTGCCAAAAACGAGAAAGGCTCCTAACCAATGTTGTAAATACTAGTTGTCAGTGGGTAGGCACTCAGGAAATAGAGGATACCTCTTCAACCTTAAGGAGCAGGCCTTCTTCACCACCTCCCAGGTCAGTGCCGGTAACCAGCAAGGATTTTCCTTAATTTGGTTAGGGAATGTCTCAATAAGAGAGGAGAGACTGAGTGTTTGGGCAAGATAAATGGCCAAAAAGCAAATGCCAAGGAGCAAATTGTCAGTTTGGCAATCTGGCATTTACCAAAAAGAGAAGCCCCTGTCAAAACCAATCATGGTTTCAGTGCAATAACCCACACAATGACATTGTAGGGTGTAGATGATAATTTGTTTTGTTTTCTTGCAGTGTCTGCAGTTAGGAAAGAAGCACTTCAGCGCTTCTTCAGTGCTGTCTTCCTGCTCTTTCCAGATGATTAATATTAGCAATTCACTGTGATGTAGCATAAGGGTAAAGCTATGACTTGTGGCATTAGCCATTGAAGTAGCCACATAGGTATGCCTTTATCGTAAATACCAATTAATGTATTTTTGTAGCTCTTTTTGTTAGTATAACAGGATGGAAAGCATCAGGGGTTGTATTCATTTTCTGTTCTCTTAAATTTCTGTGAGACAAAGAATCGTTCTGCCTGTGTAAGCAAAATCTTGTAATTCTGGAGGATGCTTGTTGGCTCTGTTTTGTCTTCTTTACTAAAAAGCTGTATGTTGCTTTTCTGCTGCAGGTTTTTGGTTTTGAACTTGTTTCTGCTAGTTTGTTTAGATACGTTCAGTACACTATTAAAATTATGAAGCCTTTATTGTTTGAAGGAATTGCTCTGTAATTTATTACAAAATATATAAAGTTGCACTATACAGTTAAAAATATATTGTCATGTTTGGAACGTATATATTTCAGTGCTGACTTTACTAAGTTAAAATGGAAGGTTTTATTATGTAGTTGAATCGGAGTAAAATCATCCTGTATCGTAGCAGATGTTTTTAAAGGACTGTGGGATGTTGTTATAAAACTTTACTGCTTTTTCAGTTGATTGCAATAAATGATCACAAATTCCAGCAGTCTGTAGTGACAGATATGTTGCATGTCTTTTTATGACACTTTGGTTTTGTTGTTTAAAAAGGACCACAATTGTTGTTCTGAAGTACCAGGAAAATAGCAAAACAATGTATTCATTTGCGAGAGAAGACGATTTGGAAATCCTGTGGTATTTATAATTGGTCACCAGTCATGAACAGCATCAAGCACATCATCAAAGCTAAGTAAATGACTTGAGATGTATTTCTGTGTGCTGACAGTAATCAGAAAGTGTTAAAATTTGTGATAGCTTTCATGCTTTCTTAACATGCAGCAGGGAAACACCCTTGCTTGGCTGATGGCTGGTGCTTTGTGCCACACTGGCTGAGATGCGCAGTCTGCATTCTAATACCGTTACGCTAGTGCTCCCTCGTACATCTTGGTAATTGGTGGTAGGGCACAGTCATGTGCAATCTTAGGGATTTTTGTTGCAGAAAGAGTGGCACAGTAGAAATAGAAACATAATTATAAAATTGGGTTTTGGCAAATCCTGAGAAAAGAGCTCTATTTAAAACAAGTACAGTGAGAAGTAGAACTCATGAAGTCGTTTCTTATGAACTTAAGCCTCCTATAAATCCAGTTTCCTTCTCCATATTCTCATGTTGATTGCCATTATCTCCACCAGGCAAGAGACAGGGCATCTTTTTGCCCATCTTTTCCTCCCTGGGGACGTTATTTGGACTTCTTTTGCTCCCCCCTTCCCCTGCACTGACTTCCACAGAGCTTTTAGGAACTTATTTACCTGGGAAACTTTTCTCTCCTTGACACCTTTTCAGAATAGGTTAAAGTTACCTGATGGCTTCTGAAGTAATAAGGCAGTGCAGACATTAGCCTTCCATCCTTTGACCATACTTTTTTTTTTTTTTTTAAATATTCATCATCTCTCTGCATTTTTCTCTCTGTGAAAGGATTTTTTTTTTTCCTCAACATTGAAAGTGCCAATTAAAGATTACAGCAGTAAGACTTTGACATGCATTTTTCAGACATTAAGTCTCCCGGTCAACCGCAGTCTTGAGCCTTACAAGAATCACATTTTAATGGTGTATTTTTAGGATGAGAGTGTTCACAGCTCTTTAAGGTCCTTACTTAACAAATTCATTTATAATAAAGCTGACATACCTGGCCATCAAAACATGCAGTTGTAATTTTCAAATGTTAGTCTCTGTCAAAATTAGGTGAGCTGTGAAGTGAATTGGTGGTCAGGTTAGTTGTAGAGGCCAGATAACAAACTACTGTTTACGATGAGATTCCCACCTAATCAGCTGCTTAAAAACTAAGTGACTTATCTAGCCATCTATGCTCGCTTCATAATTAGTTGCAATGGAGGGAGATGTGTCCAAATGGTAGCCCATCTTAGTATGGGGAGATGAATTTTTCATTGCAGATGGTGAATGGGAGGAAGTTTTAAGAGTGTCTTCCCCATTAACTTTAAAGGCTGCCTAAATAGCTATCTTAAGGTCTCGCTTATATTAAGATAGCAAGAGCTAATCGACCATTAGAATAAATAGAACTGAATGTGTCAGCTTTGTGGTCGTGCCAGTAGAGAAGCCAGGGTGCCAGGGAGTGTGAGGCGTGAACTACTCGCTTCCTTCTCAGAGTGAACTCTGCAAGGAGACGATAGGACCCGCGCTGCTTTTGCTGCCTGTGCCATTCCCAAATGCTTCCGCTGGGGCAGGACATTCAGAGCCAACCCCTAGGCACCTGGTAACAGGAAATTGCTTCCCTTAAAATGAGAGCAGAAAGTCTGGTGTTAAGACTTTTTAATTGCCTCTGTCTATCTACCTCCCAGACAAATACCTAAAGCGTCTTTCAGCCTGGAGGGTAACGGGGATATATTTATGCCTGGATGACAGCACGTATCTCAAACCTAGGAACTGGTGCTTTTTTTTGCCTAATACGGAAAGGGTGAAGTGTGACAAACTAAACTAAACTGTCTTTATCTGACGCCCTGCTAAAAGAGGGGGAACCAATATGAAGGTAAAACTGGCAGACTAGAAAAAAAAGAATATATTTGCTCAGCAAAACCTTAATCTGTGTGGCTTCCTCATGAGAGGGTAAAGAACAAAGGAGTGCGTGTTTCCAGTTTCCATTTGAAAGCTGGCAGAAATTTCACCCTCTCCCAGAAAGTACGTGAGTAAATGTTGCTTAGCTCAGGGAACATCATGCCTTTAGCCTGTTTTATTTTCTCCCAGGGCTTTCACTTGCAAGTTCTCCAGGACATATGTGTGATCGTCAGCCAGATTTTTTCCAGTGTTACGCTTGAGATAGGAATGCAGTGTAATAACAGGTAACTGTTTGGTCTGGCAGGCATACTGCTTCGTCCTTCTTGTATATGGTGATGTCATTTCTTCTGCCTGGTAATAACAGCTACAGCTCCTTTATTGATAATTACATGTTATTTAATGCTGCTTTTAATTTTTGCCATTGAGGTCATTTTTTGATAGGTACCTTTAGTTCCTTTTAGAGTGGTAGCAGTATACTTCACAAAAATTAATCACAAATTCCAGACGTTTCTCCCTCTTCTTTCTCTGAAGGAAATCTTCTGCCAATTTGTCTTTTGTATGTGAAGATCTTGTTGACAGTCAAATCAAAAAGATAAGCCCCATGGACTGGAACTCCACCATCCCAGAGTTGCACCTGGCTCTCACACTCAGATTCATTATTCTATTAATATGCAGCTCTTGTGGGAAGTCAAGGATGCAAAGAGAGGAAAAAAAGAGATGCCCCATCCCTGGAGGTGCCCAAGGCCAGGCTGGATGGGGCTTTGAGCAACCTGGTCTAGTGGGAGGTGTCCCTGCCCATGGCAGGCGATTGGAACCAGATGGTCTTTAAAGTCCCTTCCAACCCAAACCATTCTGTGCCTGTATGATTCTATAAACAAGTAAGACTGATCGCCCTGAAAGTTTTAAACATCAAAACAAATCCATTTGAAGGCCTCCTTCCTTAATTGGGCATTGGTGAAGGTGACTTAGCTCTTACATTTAATGTTACTGACCTCTTCTCAGAGCATGTGGCTGTGGTCCAGTCTGTCCAGTGCCAACATCCAGGTGTGTCGGGGCAGTCCAGAAACAACTCATTTCAACGATTATGGCAGGCTGATGGCTTAGTTTGCATAGAGAAATCCAGTGCTAAGGTAACACTGATTTGACTGGCAGGTGCAGTGTTGGCTCACCTGTGACTGGCTAGGGGTAGAAACGTCTCTTAAATGGCAGAGAACTTGGAGAAAATGGTCTTCCAAGAACATAGTGACATCATCAGTGATGTGCGTGCATGCTGTGCGTGATGTCAGCTCACATGCTATACCTGCCCTTTCCATCTGAGCACTGATGCAGTTACTTGGAACAGCACAAGGTAGATCCCTGAGCCAGGTCTTGCAGAGAATTTCTATTCTGAAGATAAACTGGGATGTATACCTACTTAAGAGATGTCTGTACCTGCCGTTGCTCTGGGAGATGTCCTCTGTCCCCTCGCTTGGGAAGACCCCTGATGTGAGCACCTGGCAGGGAGAGGCTGACCTGCACACCGAACGGGTGCAGGAGGGCAGGCAAACGCGCATTTGGACAGCTGGAGAGCAGATGGTCCTCCCTGCAGAACTGTCCCCTGCTTGCAGTAAGGTGTGCATAGCACCAGCCCTGCCAGAGGCCTGCTGTGCTCGCAGTGTGCGTGACGAGAGAGAGCAGAGTACTCTGAGCTGGATTTGCACAGCGACTGGGGGGCTTTACGGGAAGCCAGAAAGCACAGCAGTATGAGGATGCAAGCAAAGAAAAAGTATTTAATTGCCGCATATTTTTATAAATAAGGGGGGAGAATGAGATGACTGGAGCATTATGGTAGCGGTGTCGCTGTACCTATCTGAGATAACCCTTTGTGTGAGTGTTACGAACCAGTGACAATACTGACATACCTGTGTATTAAATTGCCTCGTCTTGTCTCTTTTCTGGCCCATCTCCTCACATACTTTGGGGTGGAAGGGAAGAAGAATTTTCTGATAGTTAGCACCACTAGCAGCTCCATTGCGATGGGGCAGGCAGGCACCCGAGCAGATGCCAGCAGCGAGCCAGGGAGCGGATGTCCCAAAGGGGCTCACGATGAAGGCCGTGGGGACAGCCCTGCTCCTGCCCTGTGGGCACAGCGCGGCGTCCGTGTGCGCTTTCAGCGGGCGCTGGCTGCAGGCCTGGGGAGGCAGGAGGCGGCTTTCCCATCCTGGGCTAAACCGCTACGGGAGCTGGAACCCGAAGCCCAGCACACACCTTTCTGTGTCCGGAGTCCTTCCCTCTGCTCCTGAATGGCAAGGTCACTGCAAAGCTGAACTGACCTTTTCTCCTCGCCTTTTTCTTGTTGCAGCAAGTCCTGTGGTCCTGGGCTGGCAGGGATTACTTCATACCATAATAAAACCTGCAAGTCTTATCTCTTTTGTGCTCTTCTGTCTCTGATTTGACACGGTCCCAGGATTTTCACTGTCACAACAGCATATGTGCTTTTTTCTCTCAGTTTATGGGAACAAAAAAGGTTTGTCTCATGTTTCAGGGTGTGTTGAAGTGATAGCAGAGCAGCACTGATGATGGTGCTTGCATTATTTTAGACCATACTGGCACTGGAAAACGTGAAGTTAGTTTTTTATCCCTGAGCAGAGGAATGAACAATTGCTCCTGGTCTTTGAGAGAAAACTAATGCAACAGATTTTCATCATTTGCTGATTGCTGGGAGAGAAATGGTGAGGTATAGAATGAGCTTGCTCTATAGGAAATTCTCATACAATGTAATTTGGGAATAGCAGCCCTAATTTGGCTTTGTACTCCACAGAACCCTTTCCAACTGCTCTCCAGTACTTCAACAGCCAGATATATTCATAAAACTTCAGAGGTGGTCTGGATTTCGTACCGTTCCTGGACACACAAAACTTTTCCTAAGCCTGTGTTGTTGGCTTTTTTCCTGTTTATAAATTCAGGCTGTCTCCAGGTTGCCTTCTCAGAGCCAGTTTAAGCATGAATACGCTGCTTTGCTAGACTCAAGGACAGAAGGCCGAGATTTACCATCAGATTTACCACGAGATTTACCATGAGTCCCAAGAAGGACGCGGTGCTGGAAACTGGCCACTGGAGCCTTGGTAATTTGTTAACATTGATGGGCACGTGGGGGTTAGTTTTACTTAGTACCTGAGCTGTAGAACGCGCTACAGTGAGTCGCTGATGGCACACGCAAGAACAAGTTCTGTGGGAAGCCAGACTTAATACAGCTTAGTTTCCGATGAACAGTAAGAAATGTACAGTATGACCTAGTACCTCACTGAATGTCACAGCTTCCTCTCGCGCAGCTTCTGTGCTGCATCCACTCCCAAACTCATCATCTTTTCCTGTCACTTCTTTCCCAGTACTTTTAGCTCTCTTCCCCCATTCCTTGGCTGCGGGCTAGGCAGACCCAAGCACATCATCTGCAGAAGGGATGAATCACCGTGCTTTCCCACTATCCCACGTAGATAACCGACAGTCTCGCTTAGCAGCATCCCAACGTTGTCCTCTGCAGGGGCAGACAGGATCTGTAGGCTGCAAAGCTCAGGTTGTCCTCTGGACTACCTGAGCGCTCTCAGCCATGGTATAGGTAGCAATTTGGACTCCCAGCATTTCCCACCAAGTACCAGATTTGCAGCTCTCCTGTCTGGTCTTTTGTAAGACAAAATGTATATGTTGTTCCTCTCCATGGAAGGAAATTACTTCACTAACAGCCTCCTACGCAGAGCTGAAATTGAAAACTGTAACCACTTCTAGAATATGAGCATCTACATACATTGCCATAGCCTAATACAGAAATGTTTGCAGATTTCATCCCTGTGTGGGAGGTTGTCGCTTCATGAAACCATTTCACAATGCATCAAAACTCGATAGCTAAAAATTATAAGGAAATATTTTATGTAGTAAAACTACAGCTAATAGTTTTTCTTTTGGAGCTTGGTTAGTTTATACATATTTTATATCATTTTGAAAACTGAAAAAGCTACTGGAGTAAAAAGCAAATACTGCTGTCTCATTTCCACTACTGAAAATTTGTTTACCAAATGCACATTTTTTGCAGTCATGAAAGAGGAATCCTGATGGGACACATCAAATTGTAGAAAAACATGATAATACCTGCTGGAAGTAACCCCAAATCCAGGTAGGCCAGTAGCCTTCATCTGATTGATAAAAGCATCACCAGGCACTGTGGTAGAAGCCCCTTCATAACAGGCATTGTGGGATGGTAGTGGGACATTTTGCTGTTTCACTCTTCCATGAGAGCTTACCATGGTCTTACAGGTTAGCTTTGAAGTGTATACAGTTTTTCAGTACAGTTCTCTTTAAGGCCCCACATTGCTCAAACAGGCCTCCATCTTGTATACAAAATAAGTTGACAAGAGACAGAGCTGATATACAAAGGTATAAATTAGCTCTGGAAAAGATTTCAGGAGCCATTTGATCAGCTTCTTTGGAATTGTTTCTTACAGTTTATCTTTTAATGCTCTGATTAGTCAAGAGGACTTCTAGTGTTTCCTAAGTAAAAAAAAAAAAGATAGTCAATAAAAAGATAAACATCATTAAAGAAAGTAATATAGAGAATACATTTAAGATACTAGAGACCTGATCAACTGTAATGTTGCTACTGACTTTAATGGATGCGAGACTTCTCTTTGCAAATATTCAACTGGAGCTGTAAGAAGGCGTGTTGGAATTTTTCATTTGTAACAGTAATGTCATTATGCTTTTAGAGCATAATTTGAAATGCTGTCAGATGCAGTTATATTTCTCAGTGGAGAAACCTCTCTGGGAATATCAGTCTTTTGCTTAGTTTTGCTTTCAAAATTTACAGTCACAGGTGAACACTTACTTATGCGGGTTCATATGGGGCTCAGTCCTAATTCACATCTTATTTTTCTAACTTTTCTTTTCACCTGAAATTCTACTATAAACAGCATCTAATTTTCATGACCTATATCCTGCCCTCCAATCACATGTGCCAAAACAAGAGGTTGTTCTTGGTTTCTCCCCACATATGCATAGTTCACAGTATCCCCTGACATTAAAAAACAATTCCTGGCCAAATATAACTCATACCTGTTACTCCTCTCTTATCCATGTCTTACTCCTCTTATCCAGCTGAAGCTTGTGCAGCTTCCATACCTCGCGCTGTTTGCTCTTCTCGTAGGCTGTAGTGCTGTTCTGCAGCGGTCACAGAACTGGCACAAAATGCTCCCCTTTGCATCATCACTAAACAATGGGAAGAATTTGGAAAATACACAGAGCCTAATAGTTGGTAATCAAAGTATTCTCAGTTTATGCACAACAGTGCTCAGCGCACTCTGTCACATGAACTAAGCTCATGCCAATTGTGGCTGAAGGGTGTTTAAGAACAAGAAGAAGAGTGCAAGAAGAATGAAGAATGTCTGTGTAAATGAAAGAACTTCTTTGGAAATATATTTGTACACATACCGCTTCTCCCTGCAGATGCTTTCTAGTTTAATGTCTGTTGATGTATAAGGATCACAACACAAAGACACTTCAGCTGAAGTCCCATTCTCCTTTTGCCACATGTCCGTTGTTAGACTAACATTAATGGGTCTGCCCTCTTCCTCAAGGAAGAAATAGATACCAACAGAATTTTGGAGAAATTATTGTTCTAAATCCTTCCAGTAAGAAGAAAGGAGTCATTTCACTGCCTGTACAAGACAATGCAAGCTGAAATACATCAAGAGAATCAATGATGAAAGCAAACATCTTGGCCGTGATGACATCTAAAGTCAACAACAGTTTCCACAACTGGAGACACCTGAACAAAACCTGAGATAACACTGTTCAGCCGGGTGAAGGTCAACCTGCGAAGGAGTTTGTGAAAGCCTGTTTCAGAGGCTCCCTAACAGTCAACATCTGCAGGCTATCTCATACAGCACCAGGGCACATGCCTGAAAAAGCCATGTATCTGGGCTACACCAAAGGCCACACAGAGGGAGAAGCTTGGGAGAAGAGCCGTAGGCTGCATCTCTGTATCAGTTACATTGAGGTAAAACCAAACACTTGCTGTCCTCAAGCAAGAGACCTGTTGGAAACAGCAGCTAAAACCACTCTAAATCACGTATGTTGCATTCAAACTGTCTACAGCGTGTGGGTCCTTTGTCAGTTCTTATGTGTTTTTCTCAGAACAAGTATCTCTGCGTGTGACTGGAATAAAACTTATTCTCAAAAGAAGCAATCTCATCAATGCTTATGCAACACCTTAGGCTCTTTTAGCCACTTTAGACTTTAACACTCAATTTTTTTTTCCTCAGTTTTTACCCTTCCTGTAGATTTCTTTTTGTGTCAGGGTTTCATTAACATTAAAATCAGGTTACCTGAAGGAGGGGAAACTCAATTTCTTCTTAATTTCTGTTTACTACCAAGTTCTTCAATTCTGTAGTAACAGCCAATATTTTTCTTAGTGTTTATTCTAAAAACGTTTTTATTCAAACAAATTGCCTCTATGAAAGTTATCTTTGAAAATTTATATGAAAAGACTCCGATCATTCACTAATAATAAGTGAATGATCGATCATTCACTAATAATAAGGCTTCAAATTCTACCAACTGTGTACATTTCATCTGATATATTTTTAAATGTTTTCCTTCATGCACATTTGTATTAGTAAGGGTAAAGATAATTTTAAAAATTGTTCTCTACTTTTATTTTACTAATAAGTGGGCTTTTCCACATCAGAAAACTTGCCCTTTTGGTTCTGACCACAGATGGAAGGTGATAGCTTTAGGGCCAAAACGGAAGGCTGTACCTCCCCACAGCTAAAGCTAGGCACAGAGAGCACCCAGTGCATGCATTTTCAAGCCTAACTGGTACCCACCAACTGGGCACCCCTCAGCTAGAAGCCATCTCTGCTGGCTCTGCAGTCTTCACTCTGGGTTTCTGAGGGGCAAGAACTTCCCAAACTTCATGAAATATTGCTGGCTACAAACCGGCTTTTCGCTACAGCTCGGGGTCCTGCAGCCTCCTCCCAGATACTCACCTTGGAGGGTTTAAGGGCTCATGAAGCCTATTGCCCTGGATCCCCTGCCTCAGCTGGCCCAACTGTCCACTCACGCATCAGGCAGTAGCATTGTTCTGTCATCTGCTATTTCTCATACTGATGGCACAAAGTAATCTGGGCATATGCATCAGGCTGTTTTCTAATTCCCCGAAACTGGTTTGTGAATTGGGTACATTAAGAGTCTTCAACTTCAGACATGTAGAATCGAGACGTGGGACATTTCAGTCTCGGCCAGAAGTGGGATCAGAAGTGGAAAAACTTACCTTACGATTCTGCTCCTCTTATGCATATACTTGGGAGCTGTGATTCCAGGATCAGTCATACAACTCTCCTGTGTTTGGGACAGCTTGGTGCCTTAAAGGGTCAACAAAATAAGGCAGCTGCTCTCAAGTGCAGGAAGCAAGTGCTTCTTTGAACCTCAAAATCCATGCCATCTGCTAAAAATAAACACAAAGCAGACGTATTTCAGGAAGAACACATGAGCACAAGGCAAATACTTTCACCTTAATCCAAGCTCCAGGGATGCAAGACTTCATACGTTCTTTAGTAGTAGTGCTTCACTTCTACAAATCAGAATTAACTTTTAAAAGGAGGCAGTACATTATCCTCATCTTATAGATGGGGAAAATAAGCCATTGGAGGTGGAGTAACTCGGCCGAAAACAGACCTGAGTCTGCCTGTATTGGATCAGACCCATTTCATCCAGGCAAAAATGCTACCTCTGACTACAACCGCTAGACACGTCAAAGGGAAGTACACGAAAACCCCCATTACATGTGCTGAGGAATCTGCCTCTTTACAATATTGTGCGGTGCAGAAGTGAGGTTGATGCAATTGGTACCAGTAAGTTAAATCTTCAGTCCAAAAAAAATAAGCAACAGGAAATTATTTTTTCTTTCCTGTTATATGATACAAATAGGCAACGGAAATGTGTGCTACAAAAAAAAAAAAGATGAAAAAGCTCAGTATTGTAGTTTTAAATTACACCATTAACATCATGTAAACCACCCTGAAATCAGAGAGCCACTTACAGAGCTTCGTTAGTGTGTCATGTCTCTGAAAGCACCAGCTCAAAGGACACGAAACCTAGTCTTTATTGACAAGCAAAGCGAGGAAATCACAAAGAATATAAGGAACTTGTATAACACAGATATGGGTAAATTTCAATGTTGGTGAATATTGAAATATTCCCAGGCAAATACTGAATATTTCCCAGGGAAATTTGCTCCTTGGTTATGCAAGGCACAGCCAGTGAGATTTCATCTGAAACCAGAGGAAGCTGTGGATTGTTTGCAGTGTTTTCACTCACAGGGGACTTCAGAATCGTCAGGGAGACAAAAAACCACTGCTGATCTTGAGAGATTTCATGGAAAACAGTCCCAAACAAGAAATGAAACTAAACATTAACATCCAAGTCTAATCAAACTAAAAAACCCCTCTTACGCATCCAACAACACACTTCCATCAGGTACAATTTAGTCCGTTTTTATTTTGCATTTTTCCATTGGTTAAAAGTCACACTATTGTCAACAGTCTCCACTGACTGAGCTGAAGGGGTTCAGAAGCACATCTCAGCACTCCTGTTTGGATTTCTACTGAACAGTGTGTCAAAAGGATGCAAATAAGCCACATCTCCATTTACATACTTGAATGATTATCAGAATTTAAGACCCCTTGTAGTTAGGTAAGATCGAAGACTTGTTGAAACTATACATTTTAAATCAATTAACATCACTTAAAATGCATGAGCATTTTATTTTAACTATTGTTAATTCACATTACAAAATATCAGAATTTTTAAAAGCCTACGGCTAGAGCTTATCATGCCTACTTCATGACTGAAAGTCTTCTGACATTAAATAGCTCTCATGGACATGAATGCTCTAAGCTTGCATATTAAAGACAATTCCCATCAGACTACATGATGCTAAGAACGTATAGAGATAATGGCTGACCTTGGGTGTGTCATTTAAACTGGTGATTCGGAGATGATCTCACATCATCAGAGTTGTAAGGACAACATTGCTCATTACAAATTATCCTTTAGAGAAAAAATAATTATGTCCTGCCTAGCACTAGACTATTATTAAATGTGCTGTATAAGCAAAACAACATTTAAGTAGAGCTCTCAGTCTAAATTATGGTGACACACAATGTATTCAAGAGTTACATTGGACACCTTATTTCAATAACCTGCATGTTCCTTGTCATTCGTACAACTGGTCCAGTTAAGAAAGGCTCCTTCTGCACAGCATGCATGAACATGAGCAAGGTCCAGCAATGCAATACAGCTGTTAGCATGAAGCAGCAGTTGTTACAGCATCCCTTAAAGCTTTTCCTTGCCTTTCCCACAATAGGAAAGGTACATACCACTCCAAACAACAGGCTCTGAACTGCACTTTCGAGGAACAGAAACAGTCAGTTCTACTCCACGCACTCACTTCTGTTTTCACAGTATCAGGCACTGGAATTTTTTCAAAAAGTGGGTGTTTGTTAAATAATGATCCCCCTTGGTAGACTTAACATCACATAGAATATATACTTACATCTAGTTGTTTAAGTCTAGAATCTCTCTGCTTTCTTTTTTATTCGCTATTTTATCACAATCAGTAACACGCTTCATTCTTTTCAGGAGACCTCCCCCAAAGGCCTGCAGTGCATCCTGGAACTCTGCATGGGAGTAAAGCCTGAAAACAGACCAACCTTCTGCACTTCAAAGGCTCCAGAATCATCTGGCAGGCAGTGACATTAAAGACACAAAATGAAGATTCAGAAGCAAGAAATTAGTTATGGAAAGTAGATCTTAATCTTCCAGTCAAACAAATGGACATTGTGTAGAACATTTTTAGAAATGGGACACAGGTCTTGTCTTGGAATCTTTAGCAGTCTTTCTTATTAGTACAAACTATTTTACATCTGTCCTGTGATTTTTATATGATCAATCTTTTTCTCTTTTCCTCCCTGTAACTTCTGCACCCATTAGCTAGCTAGACTTTTTGTTCTATAACCTTTTCCTTTCAGTTCCTAAGTAATAAGATCATTTCATATTCAGTAAACACATGGCTTTCAATGTATGTCTCAGAACTGTACACTCTTCTTCAAGAAGAAACACGCTTTCCAGATAAAATGTCAGAATGAAATAAACACAGAAACAATGTGCCTCTGGGGACACTGAAGAAAGAAAACACTCCAGGGCTGATTATATTTGCCAGAACATTGAACATGGCCTCAGCAGATTGATTAAGTCTGTCATAACAGCAACTCATTAAGCCATAAAAGAGAAAATTCAATATACTTTCTAGAGATAGAAGTCTATTTTTAAAAAATCAAAGTAACATTGGTTTTAGAAAATCCTTGTTGCTTTACTGTACTAACACTTTGAGCAGGACTTCAACATCAAAGATGCTGTAGTAAAAAAAGCACAGACATTGCAATGTTAATTCTTCTTTTTTATTACATGACATATCCATCTGGGCCTGTGTCAGTAAAGGTGAACATGCCAGGTAAGCAGTATCCAGTGCCATACCTCAAAACATGGAAAGGAAACAACTGGGAGGCAAAAAGACCAACAGATTCTGTATGGAGAGCAAAACTCTTGTTGAAAAGCAGTTAGAAGGGGGTTTCCACAAAAACATCCCTGTTCTCTGAAAGCCTGATCTGGGGGGAATTCCAGCATCACCCTGAAGTTGGGCAGCAAAAAAACTGAGGCGAGCTAAGTGAGCTGGAGGGAATCCCAGCCAGATGCCTCTCCAGAGAAATCCTGTTCTCTTCCACATCCCTTAGGGCCACACAGATCTTCAAGAGCTGCAAATTCTTGGAATCAGAGCTCACATTCTCCTGACATCACACTTTCTGTACAGGGTAACTCGGCATTACATTGGACACAAAGCAAGGAAAACGACACAGCAAGTATCACTGACTTCTTCATGCTTCCAGAGGCAGTCACACAGCTGAATATTTAGCTGCCAGCTATAGACACAACACTGTGAATGCATCCAAGTGTGTATCTCAAGTGATCAGTCACAGAGGGCTGAAGGAAGAGACTATTTTTTTACAGCAAATAACTTTTCTCATTTCTTGGGTATCCACTGACTGAAAAAAAAACATGTTTTCCTGCAGATATGAGCTCAGCTTGTGAGTGCTATGAACATTCTTTTATGGATAAAAGACTCACTGCTCACTAAAAATAACCAGCTTTTGAAGTAGAAATGATACTTCTTCAGCGTCTCTGGACTTCAGAGAAACACAGACGCCAGTATGATTTGCATATAGCCAAGGCTATGACCCCACCACTTCAGTCTCCCCCAGTAAGAAATTATCTTGAAGGAGAAAGTAAAGTATTTTAAATGTTTCTCCTTAACATTTCCACTTCTTTGAGGAAGAAGAGCTATACTCTTGAGCTATACTCTCATACTAAGACAAAATGGGTAGCATTGGCAGGAACACTGCAAGTGTTCAAGCAGGTAAGATCTAATGTACAATTATTAATTGTTCCTCATTAAAAAGGGCATTGAAAAGATAATCACAGATTTATTTACACTAATACTTAGTGCTACAGAAAATAGCAGGAAAAAGCATACTGTTACAGAGGAAAATCTGTGTCAAAAGCTATGTATAGATAGATCCTTTTGTTTGCAACAGTCCAAGCTCACGGTTCACCAGCTAGTCTTTAACCCACACTCTCCACAAGTTCATGATTTCAAAGGGCTGAAAAAGCAGGCTACGTGAATCACAGTTTCTACTGTTAAGGAGCTAAAACTGAGATGTGTTCCACGGGAAGCCAAATCAAAAACTTCCCGAGCTTTAGGGTCTATCGTGTAGTTTACCCAGTCAACAAAATGTTCTGGAGCTCTAAGACGACCTATTGCACAGCAGCACATGAAGCAGTAATTACAATGGAACTCGGCTGTCTCACTTTATATTTTCTCTTCATATTTCTCCCTAATCTTTGAAATTTATGATTTTGCAACCGATTTTACATCTGATTATTGCTCTTCTTCTTGGCTAGATATCAAGGACTACTGATACCTAAGGCTGGTATTATCCTTAAAGCCTGAGTGAGCCAAATGCATGACTCACAAAGGTTCATCTAATAGCCTCTCTTTTTGAGTTGCTCTTCAAAAATCCCAATCTTAGAATAAGATAAATGGAAATGAAAAAGACTCGGGCTGAAACATACACATAGCTTTAAATAGCTGAACAAATACAGAGAGCTTGGAAAGTGCAAAGCATTTCATTTTTAAGATCTTTTCCATGCTTGTGGTGGAACCGTATGGAGCTTCCATTTCCTTATATTCTACACCTACACTATTCTGCACTATATTTCACACTAGAAAACAGTGGCCAAATGCATGCAGTAGTTTAAATCATAATTGCATACATGCTTCTTAGCTGTACAGTATGATTTTTTTTTTCTGAGCTTACACAATTTATGACTGACAGCAAAGCTCATTAAAATGTATTTAGTCATTTGCATCCATCTATTTAATTCATAGTTACCTGCCAAGTACTCATTTGTATTTACAATTACAGTGGGGATTTACTAATGACTCTCAAGAACACAAGATTGTTTGTGATGTGTCATCATGTGCTGGGGTGTCACTAAATTATGCCACTTAATAAAAGATAGAGATCCGTCTCTACTCTTGAGAATTTTTGTCTTAATTTTCAGAAGTGCAAACAAACTACAGTCTTTAGATTTCAGTGTATTTCAGATGCTCAGCACCTATACAAATTAGACCGCATTATGTGTGATACCATAATGTCCTTAATTCCATTTAATATCAGGTGCTCGGTCTCTGTGCTTAGAAATAAAGGAAGGACCAAGAAACTGGATGAAAAATTTATTGCCTCTAATATCTCATCTCTCCAGTCAAGTTGCTCTACAGAAGCACAAGGTCATTGAAAGTGCTGCCTCACCTACAAATCTTGCTTCTTTTATACCTTTTAACCACCTCGGGTGTGACACTATCGCTGTCTGCTTCAGGGGCAGGCGTTAAGTGCTGAAACACTGCGGGGAATACATGATTCACGCTGCTCCTGTGGCAGGAGTTAACGGTTATAGATCAGACTTCCAATTGCAGTGACCGTGCAAGGCTGCCAAACATTTAATACCCATTGTGGGGAAGAAGAGATACCAACTTGTTGCTCTACTACCATATTGTACTATATTCAGCTACAGCTTAGACAGTCTTGTCCTAATGACTTTTGCATTGCATAAGGAATTTCTTTCAATATCAATACATTCTGTACTGTTAAAATTTTGTAAAGTGTAAATTAATACAAATATGTTAAAATATACATATAGTTTGTATTAACGTTAAAAAGATTTATCGAAGCAGAACTAAAATTGAGCTTTGAAAGCTAAACTTTGTGATTTTCAAAGGCTATTTTTTATGTGTTTTGTTTTTTTTTTGTAGAAATACTGCATTTTTTAACACTTTGTTGAATTTGTTTATGGGGTTGTGTTTTTCTTTATAAGCAAAGAAGAAAAATAACAAGAGCCCTGGTATAGCTGTAGATTCCCTTGTACAGCTGTTACTTCATTTAACATGAAGTTACTACTGCCTCCTCTCTCTTTTGATTGAAGATATCAGAAGTGGAGCTGGGCAGGAATCTTCCTAAACAAAGTACATTGCTGGAAAATTCTTAATTAAAAACAACACTGAGAATTCATTTCTTAAATGACTAACTTCTGTACACTCAGGTACAAGACGGTCACCCTCCCTACCCTTTACAGGCAATGGGGAGACACAAATGATCCAGGAGGTGATTCGCCACCTCCTAACAGAGGCTCTTCCAGATGGTAATTCCACTCACTGGCGTTAGACACCTGTCTCAGAACAAGACAGATCACCTTCTGGAATGTCTGTTTCTCTCCATTGCCTATAAAGGGTGGCTAGCTCATAGCTAAAGATTTTCTTAAGTACCTCAAGTTTGTGAAGGAAATTCCATCTGAAGTGCTTTCTGAGACATAGTGGTTAAGATTAACTTTTCGGATTCTGTCTTCCTCTGACAGCCCAGGGCTGCAGCTACCCCGTTATCTGAGTCTGGGGGCGTCCCGGACTTTGCAGCCTGAGGAGCCAACTTCAGACAGCTGAGTTTCAGAGACGCTACTGAAATGTCCATTTCCCAGAAAGTTATACATCTATTTTTTTTTTCCTTCATGAGAGCATGAAAATGTCTGAAGCAGTGAGGTTTCTTATTAATCAAAAATTCTCAAATTCAAAAACTCTATAACTAGAGCCCTGTTTATTTCTGGACTCTGAGGATGAGACATTAGGAAAACACAGCTATTTTAACACCTGGTTTCATTTAATACTTCAGTTAATAACTTTGCACCTGACACATTCACCCCTTATTAAGTCAAATTTATGCTAATACTGTCCTGATTAGCAAATACTATTTAAAGTTGGTTTATGGGGAGATTTCTGAATAAGGTAGGTATCTAGATTTAGTGAATTTCAGCCAGGAAGATTATATTCAGTGAATTTCAGACACCAGATTATAAGACAACATGAGCTTCAGAAGTTAACTGTAAGTATTCCTGCAGAACAGTGGGGCTGCCTACAGGACGACAAGTAACGATGGCCAGGGAGAAGGCTTTTTCATGCAAGGTAAATCTGCGCTTTTACTGAACACAACACAGTCTCTAGCATCAGGGACTGCAGAACTCCAGTATTCAAGTTACTTTATGGAAAATTCAGTTAGCCATGTGAAACTCACTCCCTTCTGAAGATACAGGTCTTGAATCACGAGTATGTACTTAAACAATTCCAAAACTGGATTGTATAGGCTGTGCTCTGCAGGGCTTTATGAAAGGTGAAGCAAAGGGCACCAAGCTGACAGGCTCAGCAAGACAGCCGTGTATCTTCTCCTTCTGAAGGAGCCTTTGGTGGTGACATCTCTGGCCTCTATGCACTACATTTCACCGCAGACCTTAACTTTTTCTAAAAACCATACCGTTTCCTGAAAGACTTTTCTTCCCTTTTATTTTCCCTCTGAAAAATGCTTCTGGCAATAACTTCACGTATACAATACTCTGCTTCTCTTTAGGGTCTAGGAAAAGCAGCAAAGGCACAGAGGGGATATACTTTCATCTTCTTTACATTCATTTAAGCTCTCAGGGAAATACCTAATAATGCATTTACAGCATGCTGTTTTCAAAGCACTATCTATTAAAATATTAATAACTTACTCATCTCAGTCCCCCAGTGAAGCAGGTGATTTCATACTTCCACTACTTTACAGAAGCATGGATAAGTATTTTGAAGGAAAGGATAATTCTGAGAGCCGAACACAAGAAGCACATCTTAATGCTTGACAGTTAGAAGAGGATATCCCACATCAATCCACTCAAGCAAAGTGGGAGTTTGACCCGGGAAATAAACAATCAGGACATATAGTTTTAAGGCACTAAGGCCAAAGCACATACCAAACAAATACATTTACTCTTCACTTCTGTATTTTTTTTCAAGCACAGAAACTGGATCAATAGCCACTTTACACGGTAAGTACCATTGTATTCCTTTTAGGATCAGGCAAACTGATGCACATTAAGTCAAGCCAACTGCTTGACTCGACACCTTCTGGCAGCACAGCTGATGTTTTCAGAGCATATATAATGTACAGGTCGAGTTTGTCACAAAATGTAAAAGCAAGTATTATATTCTTCTGAAATGGCAGTGCTGATGCCACAGCCCTTTGATATAAGAACCCAAGAAGAACTTACCGAGTGCATAAGATGCAAGCTCATTTCCTTTCCTCTCTCAGGGAATTCATGCCCACAGTCCTTGCCTTTCTGAAAAGCGTTGCTCCTCACAGCCCTGGGATGAAGGCGAGGGCCACACATATTCCCTGCCCTTCTAGCTGGAGCTGCCTTTCTCTAGAAAAGACACAGTAATTAGAGATACTTTTGGCTAGAAAACAATCATATGCTTGTAGGTAAAATACTCAGCTGGAAGAATTCACCCTTTTAATGTCACGTTTAAACAGCCATGACTATTGCACTCCAATAACCAAGTCCCTAGCAAAGCATGTCTAATACCACGCTACATTACTGTTTGTTTTACATTTTTTCTGGTGCAACACGTCTTCAGATTTAGGCGCTGCAGTAAGGCAGCTGTAGGATGCTAACCCATCTCTTGGAATTATGCAGTAATACCACGTCCACATTTTGCAGCCTCATACCCAATCGCTCACTGCCTGGGACACTCTCAAAGCTTACAGGCAGACCTTAACTCCCCTCTTTATTTGAGGGAGATCTAAACACATTCTCCCATGTTAGATGCCAACTTAACCAGTAATTATTCTGATATGCAGTTTTCCCAGTTCTTTCTGTCGTAAGTCTTCCAAATTTAGGGGATAATTAGTTAACCATTGGATTTGAGCAAAAGAAGGATATAGAACACGATTCGGGAATTCAATGGCTGAGGGAGAAGAGACCTGAATTTCCATCTGCCTCACTGAAGTATTTTATAGGCTATATATAGGCTTCAGCTCTTTCCAGAAGGGTTGGATTAGGAAAGGAAAAAAAAAAATAAAAGCTTGGAATAAGCTGACAGAAAGGATGTTACTGAGGAACGGGCTGAACAGAGCAACGCGGAGGAGGCAAAGGGACCTGATGCAAAATGGGGAAGAGGGAAACAGCAACGTGCTCCTGAGGAGCGGGAAGGCTCCGGGCCTTCCTCGGCCGCCGCCCCACGAGGCCTCGCTGCCCGCCAGGCTTCTTCCATGGGACCACCCCATGGGTTTGGGCTGGAGGGGACCTTAAAGACCACCCAGTTCCACCGCTGCCACTGTGACCCCAACACAGCCTCCCGGGGGAGCACGGCCGGGCCGCACCACGCCCGCAGGCCCAGGACACGCCTGGCGGCCCCACGGCACGAGGCTGCTCGGAGCAGCGGAAGGCGCGGGCCCCTGGCCCCGCACACGGAGC
>VXAA01007075.1:1178516-1224408 GCA_013399115.1 Anseranas semipalmata
TGATGATCCTTATGGGTCCCTTCCAACTTGGGATATTCTATGATTCTATGATATGGAAAAGGCTGAGGCATTCTTTGCCTTCTTCATCTTGGTCTTTACTAGTAGACTTGCCTTCAAGAAAGCTCTTCTGTGTCAGAAATGTCCCTGGATCTTAAAACTGCTGGTTGGTTCTCTGTATCATGACTAAAGTGGTGTCCTCTGGCAGACTGGGGGCAAAACAGAAACTGCTACAGAATTCCTGTTCTCCCCATTTGGCCTCCTACCTGATCAATGTCTGCTGGGAGCTTGAGCAATGCTGCTCTTCTTGAATGACTTCACACAACTTAAAGCTGCTTCATCGTTGCGAAAACTTACCCATTCAAATGTAAGCTGCTATCTATTTCATATTCATCTTTGTTCACAGTGGTCTGAGTATGGGATATAGAACCCTTGTTTATTAATCACCCATTGCTTTCCAGTAGGCAATAAGCATACACGTGTATGTACTGTCAAGGAGTTCCTGCTTGGTGTTATGATATTTGACCCAGTCAAGAGATCCCGAGTCCCTACTTTGTTCCCACCTCACCCAAAACACCTAAGAGTTGATGTGTTCCTCTCACTGGAGGAGCTGGATGCTTCTGTGTTCTGGGGTCACTATCTGCAGGGGAGGAAGAACTTGGAGGTTCGGAGTACACCCCAGTGCTCCAAGTGTTGATGTGGGTATGGAAAACACTCATTCTGTAGCTCATGGATATGGTGACAAGCTTTATTAAGGATGTGAAGAGCTGCCCAGGGCAGCTTGCTGACTGTCTCGGTGAACCTAGACTTTCAGCTGCCCTTCCTCTCTTGCGGGAAGGTGCTGACTTCTGTAGACTGTTCTGGCACCTGGAGGAGGAAGTGCAGAAGAAGGAGAGCAGCGTAGCTCGGCCCTTGTCAGAGCAGAGCCGGGACAGGGATGCGTGCTGCCTGGGGGCAGTGTTGCCGAGCAGCTGTGGTTTGGGAAAAGAGCAGGTCTGTTCCTCAGGGCTGTGCCTGGCTCTGGTTTTTGGAAGAAAATTGATACATTGATTAGGAGCTGTACCTCCTTGCATGGATAAGGAAAGGAATATGATATTCCATGTTTGGCTGCTGATGCCATACTTGCTTGTATACTAGCTTCTTTTTAAACAGGAGGGAACAAGAGTTTGTTATGCAATTTTGCTAAAGTACTTAAGTGAAAATGGATAGAGCTTCATGGCATAGGGCTTCCTTAGTAGGATTAAAGGCTGTAGGAGTCCTATAGGAATTTCTGCAAAAGGAGGCAGAAGTGATTCATTGTTTGTAGCCTGAATGCAGTGGAACTTGCAGGTAGATTCAAAGCGTGGCGGTGAGTGGCAACTGGGACTGGGTAATGCTCTTTGTACTGTGTGCTCAAGTCGTTTGGGTTTACACTTGTCATTCGTGACAACTTCTAGAAACAACCAGTATATGAATAAAAAACAATGCTTTTCCGTACAGGGTCTGACTTCCCAATTAGGGTATATACCTTTGGGATATTTGTTCAGTTGCCTGTTACCTGTAGATAATGGCAGAAACATCCCTTTCTTCAAACACAGCGAATGCCATACTTACCGTTCACTCCTTACTTCTTTAGCAGAAATGTGCGTGTGCGTCTGAGCTCCCTTCCTAGGGACTGGCTGAACAGAAGAGACACCACCAACGCGCTGACCGTAGGCCCTTTGGTCTTATTGGCAAGTGATGCCTAGATGGTTATTTCCAATTTTAAATGTACTGAGCTGCTGAGGGCTTCTTGTGTCTTCAGAAAAGTGACCATCGTGCCCTTTGTTTAATCAAGGATTGTGGAGCCTTGGTTAATCTTTCTGGGTGTTCTGCAACCCATAGCAAAGAGCCTCTGAAAGTGATGCTAAATGCCCCTTCACACTTGTCTGGTTCACTGTAATTTCCATGGAGTTAAGGTATTCACAGAGTTGCATTTAAAAAAAAAAAAAAAAAGTTACTCAAAAAAATGTGCTTTATTAGCAGAAAGATTCTGTCAAGTGTTTGGCCTTAAATAAAACTTAAAAATACAACAGAAGAAATCCAGGCTCAAAATTGCGTGCTAGAGGATCCTTTTATGTTTTGGGAATGCATTTGAGAGCTGATACTTCTTAAGCAACCTTAATTCCACGCTCAACACTTGCATTTATTTTCACATACAGAATTTTAAGTAACTAATTACTTCAGAGTTGTATTTGGTTTCTCTTCCTGGCTTCTGAAGAAAAGGATATTTTGTGAAAAAGTATTTTTCCAGCCACAACGACTTGTTTTACTACTCTAGGAGGTGGGTTTTTAGTGAAAAAGCATTAGAAAAAATTGAGAGCTGTTTTTTGTCTTGTGTAACACAAATCTAGTTAGAGCAAGTGTCAGGTACACTACTTAAAGGGAAATTTCTCTTCCAGTTGCATGATCGTCTGTCATGCTGGAACATCCAACTGTATTCATTTGAATTATATTTAATCTAGTGTTATCTCAGAGGAGAAGTGCCATAGTTTTAGGGAGCAAGAAGCCTTTAGAGTAAATGCAAAGCTCATTTCAGCCTTGAGTGGCATGGTATGTTCTGATTAGATATAAATGTTTTCTCTTTTTTTGTTTTTGTTAACCATGAGGCGGTCAAATACTGTGCCGTGTTGCTCAGAGGTGGAGTGGAATATGCCATAGAGGTGTTGCAGACAGCTGCGCACAGTGCTGAGCAGCCTGATCTGATTATAGCTGCCTGGAGCATCGGGTTGGCCTGAATGACCTCGGGAGGTTCACTCCCAGTTCCCACCTAAGTTGCTTTGATTTCCATTCACTGACTGAGGATATACAGCAGCTGCATCTCTTAGAGAGCAGGTGTTAAGCATCTCACAGAGTACTCATACCTCATGTTTTGTGTGTTGGCCCAAACCCAGCTACAAGGATGGGCATCGGAGCCCACCAAGGTCTGAGCCATTTGCTAAGACTTCAGAAGGCTGTTTGGGGGTCAGCTAGACTGGTGTGCGGGGCAGTTGTGGGGATCTGGGGAGAGGATTTGTGTCTGTTCCACTGGAGATTAAAGTGGGGGAACAGCTTCTGTTTGTCCTCTTTGACCTGGTCTTTCCTGTGACCTTTCAGTAAGTTCATACCCTGGAGTCCACAGCAAGTGCTGCTCTGAAGGTTGGTAACACTGCTACAGTAAAATGTGGGGATCATCCAAAAATGGGGTTGCATTGATGAGTGTAGCGGGCCATTCCTCTGCCTGAACTGCAATGCGTCAGTGCTGGGGCCGGCTAGATAGGCTCTCAGCAGGTAAGAAGAGTAACTGGTGCAGCATAACCATCTACTTAGCCTGGTCTGTTTAACCTGCAGAGGAGGAGGTGAGGGGAGATGGTAGGTATGGGAGGAAGGCTGGTGAGTAAACCCCTGGAGTGAACACGGGTGTTGTGGGCTAATCCCAGTAGGCAGCTGAGCACCGCACAGCCGCTTGCCCACTGCCCCTCAGTGGGATGGGGCAGAGAACCAGGAGGGTAAAAGTGAGAAAACTTGTGGGTTGGAATAGGCAGTTCCTATGGGTAAAGCAAAAGCTGTGCATGCAAGCAAAGCCAAACAAGGAATTCATTCACTGCTTCCCATCGGCAGGCAGTGTTCAGCCATTTCTAGGAAAACAGGGCTCATCATGTATAATAGTTACTTGGGAAGACAAGCGCCATCACCCTGAATGTCCCCCCCCTTCCTCCTTCTTTCCCCCAGCTGTTATTGCTGAGCATGACGCCACATGGTGTGGGACATCCCTTTGGCCAGCCTGGGCCAGCTGTCCTGGCTGTGTCCCCTCCCAGCCCCTGGTGCACCCCCAGCCCCCTCGCTGGCAGGGCAGCACGAGGAGCTGGAAAGTCCTTGGCTCTGTGTGAGCACTGCTCTGCGACTACTAAACATCCCTGTGTTATCAGCACTATTTTCATCAAAAATCCCAAACACAGCAGCACAGGATCTGCTCTGGAGACAATTAACACCATCCCACCCGAGACTGGTACAAGGGACTGGGCGGTCTGTACAGGTGGCTTCAGTCTGTTTCTGCAGTCCGAAGACTCGAGTTTGGCGCTCTGCTTCTTGCCTACAGAGTCGGGTCTCTCGTGTTCTCTCTGCGTCTTTTTCAAACATAGGCTCACGTGGGAGAGGCCATGGTGGTGTGCTCACCTGCTTTGTAACGCAGAAGGTGTGAGGGAAAGCATCTCCAGTTACTGAGGGCTGCACAGAGCCTGTGGAGTTTGGGGAGTGCCTGCTTAAGCAGTCTCTTCTTCAGTTGTGTTTGAGTACAAGTGGTAGAGGGAATGAATGCAGTTAGTAGATACCTAGTCTGGTGGGTGAAGGTAACCTTTCATTCTGTTTGTTTATAACAAATAGACGATATTATAAACTTGTCCTGTAAGCAACCTTATTTCCAAGGTTTTTGTCGTGGTTTATAGGAAGAACTTCAATTGCTGGCTGAAGACCTCGCAGCAGATGTTTCTGTAACCTTTATCTTGTGCCTGGCTACACAGGGGCACTCGATACATCCCAACGGAGTAGCACAGATTTACATACATATCTTTTTCTTCTTATCAGTGATACTCTCAATGCTTGGCTATCAACTTATGAAAACATTTTCGTAAGATCTCCCTGTTCCCTAAATTTTCTTTTATTTCTGCATATGAAAGGAATATAAATTGTTCACTTAAAAAACAGTAAGTCTTTCAGCGGTTCCTTGCTGACAAGGGAAAAATTTGAGTCAAGACCATCTCCAGAAGCCTCTTACTAATGTGTAATATGCTACATAACTGTGTCTTTTTAGAAAATACCAGATGCTAAGAGGAAATGACTGCGTGCACACTCTTTTCTTGCGGCTTGAACTGTGACACGAACGGTGCTTTCTCTTTACGAGCAAACAGGCCGAATAAAATCGGAGCGCTACTCCTTAGCCGAATTCAAATTTGATGTCTGACATTGCTCGCTTACTCAATGTGTCCAGGTTGGCACCTCTGACATTTCTGATACAGAAGGGCAATGACTTCACTTTCCAAAGGGCGTGCTGCAGCCTGCTGCTATCCTGCCAGAGCGAGAGGAGTGCTGAGGCAATGTCCCCCGTGCTCTGCGCGTGCGCTGAGTAACCAAGCTGGAGCCTGGCGGGCACAGTTGCTCTTCAGCAGCTCAGTAGCTGGTTATGTCCCTGCTTCCTGGAGATTGTGGGGTGGGTGGGGAAATCTGTGGTGTGACATACTTCCAAATTTTGGAAAGTGATGCTTTGAAGGAAGTTTTAGTGCAAAACACTGAGTTAAGCTGATATTTACATTAAAAATAAGTGTTTTAATGAGGAATGTGTTTTATTTAAATATTGTCTTCCTAGAAATAAGGTGAATAGGGAGTCTTGGTGATATTTTGGGAACAAATCCCCCAAAAGCCATTCTTGATCTCCTTTTTCTCCTAATATTACATGAAGACGGGCCAACTATGTATGGGATGTATGTATGTGTGTAACTTCACAGTGAACTTGGAAATACTGTATGTGTTTAACAGCTTAGCATTTGCATCGTATCATCACCTAATGTTTGGCAAAATGATTTTTTTTCTATTTTGGAAAAGCAAACACCTTCTCACAGTCTTAATCAAGCTCAGATTTTTAGTAACTGGGTGTTAGTAAGGCCAAAATATTTTGATTCCATCTCTCATCACCTTACCAGATTTCTTATCTAATAGAAATTTGGCATGAGCAAAAGGCTGTTCTTTGCAAGAATAAACCAACTTTTCCCGTACATCTCCAGCAGTTGTAACTAAGCAGTCCTGATTTGCATACTGCTCATTTTTCATATTCCTAACTTAGAAGTTTCCTGAATAAGGGTTTTGATGTTTGAATGTTGTATGACTTGAATGTATTCCAGAATTAAAGCAGTTATAGCTTTGATTTGAAGTTTCTGTCACAATGGTTCCATTCTAGTTAAGGCTTTATGCAGTTGTTGCAATAGGGATGCTGTCTTTATTTAAAACATTTAACAATTATTGATGCTGTCGAAGCAAGCATTAGTGGGCTGAAGGGCTAATTGAAACTGGTTTGTAAGGATTTCTCTCCCAGTTCCAGAGGTGGGGCAGGCTGTGCAGGGGGAGAGCCTTGTTCAGAATGCTTCTGCCTGGCTGCTTCGGAGTTATGGATCAGACTGAACTTAATGGCTTTGTTGATGACTTTCCTGGAAAATGGTTATCCAGATGGAAGAGACAAATTTGGGGGAATTCTGTCCTTGAAACTCTATACCACTTACCAGATTTTGGCTAAAAATAGCCAAGCAATGCATCCACGTCTTGTCTTCCCCCTGTTCTTGCAATAAGTCTTGAACTGCACGATCTCAGCGATTATTGAGCTGGGCTGGAACAGTGTAATTGCTTGAATTGTTTGCCTTCAGCGTAACTTCATGCTGTTCAGTTTAATTTTACTTCTAACTACTAAAACAGCCCTCTCGTTTGAACTTTGCCAACGCTTTTTTTCGATGTAGCAAATTTTAAGTTTGTTCTCAAATTCCCACCTTGACTGTGTGACAAAACCATGAAAAACGCTGTTTTGAGAATAGCAAGGTCTGAGGGAGGCGTAAACAAAGGACTGGAGCCACCCTCAGACCTCAACCTCTCCTGTGCCAGAAGCTCCTCTTTGCATGTAGGGGAGAGAAGGTAGCTGGTCTAATATTACAGTTAGATGTGTTTGCATCTAACGTGGTTTGTTGCAAATTGTACATAAGCTGCTGGAGATTTTAATGTGACCTCTCATTTTTCCAATGGAGGAGGGGTCCCGTGGTCATTGTAAATCTGCCTTTAAGTCCTGTTTCCTACTTGGTCACGGAACGTCCCACGTCACTTTTGTGTCACTTCTGTGACAACTATCAAAATACAGGGTTAACTAAGCCATCTAGAAGAGATTTCTAATAACTACTTGGAACTAGGTGATCTTTAAGGTCCCTTCCAACCCAAACAATTATAGGATTCTACAGATCTGTTTAAGCTACAGACTTTTGTTGCTTTTTTTTTTTTTTTTTAATATAAAAGAGCTTTTCACTGCATGCTTGTGCTTTCACATCTGAAAAGCACGTGAAGAGCGCGCTTGCATGATTTCCTTAACCTTTGAGTATGGAGGTAGAGCAGGGAAACCTCCTCTACTGTATAGGAAAAAATTGAGCTTAATGTGGGGAAATAGATGTGACCCAAGAATGTGCTTCAGGCTGTTTGTTCCTTTTAACCAGGAACTAATTCTGTGGAGCAAGTGGTGGGTAAATAGTCCCATGTCTTTAGTTTCTAAGGTCTAAAGGCTCAAGGTCCTTGAAGAACACTTTATTCAAGAATCAAGATTCTTGTACTATGGTTCTTGCACAATTTCCTTTGCGTAGGGATCTTTGTGCAAGATCTTCAAGATTTTTATTCTTTGCAAGATTGTTCTTTAATTCACAAAATCTGACACATTTCTTCCTGGCTTCTTCCTTCTGTTTTGAAGACTTAACTGATTCAGTAGATGTGATTAACATTGCAGTTATGGGGTTTTCTTGGTTCTGGGGTGTTTTTTTGTTTTGTGCGAGTCTGAATCATAAATGGTAGGAGATGTTGGATGGGATTCTGCTTCTTTCAGGAGAACCGAGCAACTTCCAGTGAAGTTGGTAAGAATCTTTGAAACAGCAGGATTATACTGAACATGCATGATAGTATTGCTTTTGAGCATCTTAGTCTCATCTTGATTTAATCCCTGTCTGTAGTGTCTTGCCTTCCGTTCATGATTTTTACCCGCATCTCACTCGGAGAAATCAGAGATGTATCTGGATGATGCTCACTGGTAACTTGATTCAAACGTCGAGTAGCAGAGCGCTTACGCAGCCCGAATTGCACGGGGAGGTCTCGCAGAGAGCACTGCACGGGTGTGCTCTGGCAAAAAAGCGACTTGAGAGACGTGTAAATCTTCTTGCAGTGAACTCGCTGTTCCGCAAGATGGAGCCAGTTGTTCGGCGGATGAAGCCTGTCAGCCAGCTCTTCTCCCCCTCGGAGGAAGAGCGGGGAACTAAAGGAACCTCACTTCGTGGTCAGAGCGCAGGCAGGGAGATGTTGGAGCGAAGGGAGGAAGGTTGGAGCGACTTGTCGTCTGGCGGAAGGCTTGGGTGGTGTTGGCCCAGATAAGTTTGCTGTAGGCTATTTGGAGATGCATAGGAGTTAGTGCTCTGTTACCTGTGATATTTGGCTTCCTTCCTTCTAGAATTGCTGCTGGGTATCTGCAAGGAGGTAGAGCAGATGTCTCTGTAATACAAACCTTATTTAAACTTAAAGCCTTGACAAGCTTTCATCATTGACATAAGTTTGTTTCTTCATTTAAAACTTTATTGGTCTCCTGGCTAACTCTTTTCATGCACATAGTTCAAAGGGTTCAGAGTGGCTCGTTGAGATGCAAACCAGTCACCGTTTCCTTTGACAGCAAATACAAAGATGAAGGGCTTGGCCTTGTTTTACTGCAGCTCTGACCTCTCTGTGCTCCCTGTAAGCTGAGATATTCAGTAAGAGTGGGCAGCACCTCTGCTGCAGAAAAAGAAATGTTCCAGTATCAACCTGCTGTTACGGTAAGCCGAGCAGGTGGCGGTGGAGGGACGGGGGGAAGGAAACGCTGAATTACTGCGCTGAGGCTTCTAGGAACTAACATACTTGGGCTCGGGTTTCCTTTTGTAACGCGCTGTACCAGCCCCAGCGTTGTCACTGCTGTTGTTCTTCTTGCCTGAAGAACCGGAGCAGCTGTACCCACGGGGTCGGCTGTATAAGCTGTAGCTACACTAGCAGGCTGCGTCAGCGGTGCTGTGGGTGTTTATTGCCGCCTCTTTGGTCAGCTTGCTAATGCAACAGAGCTGGGGATGGGTAAGAAAGGGATATAAGGGGCACGTTAAACGTGTGCAAGGAATTAGTCCACTTTAAATAATATGGAGGAGAAATAGATTGTGAAAAATGATACCCTGAAAAGGGAAAAGTGGGAAGATTTCAAAAATCTATTTGGGGAAAAGCATCTAGTTCAACAGAAAATACATGAAAATGATGCCTATTTCTCACAATTCACGCTCTGAAATACATTTCATACGCTATGAAATATGTTTTAGAATAAAAGTGTCATGTGAAGACAACTTTTCAGCAGTTTAAAAATTGGATTGAAACCAACTTATGTGAAGACTTGTGTTTAAAACTGTCAGTGACTTTCAGGCTCTGTTGCTTAGGTTTGAAACAGCTGAATTCTGATTGTGAAATGTTCTCATCTTTTTGGTACTGTAGATATTTTTGCAAGTAGGGAGAACGTTCTGCGCGATAGTATTGACTTGGAAGTTTACTGTAGCAGGAGAAAACTCTCTTCAGTTTGTCTCTTAAATTCACAAGTTACCTAGCAATTCAGGAAACTTGAGACATGCCAGGAATGTTGAGTCTTGTGGCTGTATTTCCTTCATTCTAAACATCTACACGGTCTCTAATAAGACTACTTAAATGCTCTACATATGTCACAGTCGGTGCTGTTTCTGTGCATCTAGTTGAATTCTAGTTTCCTAACTTCCTAGTTTCCTCCTCTCCCCGGGCTTTCACTGCCGAGTGCGATGCGACGCGGCATGGGATGTGGCTCTGTGGCACAGCCCTACGGGCTGCTCGGAAGGAAGGCCAGCTGCCCCAGCCAGGGCCGGCACAGTGGAAATGTCGCTTGCTTCTCTCCAGTTAGCACAGCATCCAGGAATCCAAATTAATTTGTGTGCACGTGTACCATCTCTAATACAGGCTTCTGTTTCAGTTTTACAAAGTTTGCGTATTTTTGCTGTTTAAATTCCAAATTGAAACTTGTGAAGGTAACTGAATTACAGCTGCAAATACAACTAAATATGCATGATAAACCATATGTGTTTTTATTTGGTATTGGTTATTTTAATGGCTACTTAAATTGTTAATGTCAGACCATCCTAACAAAGGTTGCCAAGTGTTCCCAAGAATAATGTAGCGCATTCAAAATCTTGGCTTGAAAAGTTTTCTAGAAAATAGCACATACCTTTGCAGCTGGCCTTACCTAACTACCTAGTAGGAACTGAAATGTAAGCTTAAGTCTGATCAGTAGACAATGTAGAAAAGGAAAAGTTTAAATGAAACAAGTACGACTTCCATCTTAGAAGCAGCAATCTGTCTGTGGATTACTGAAGTGTCTCCCTGGCTGTACCCAGACGGTGCTTCAGAGACTTCATGGAGTGCTGGAACAGGCTGCCGTAAGCACATCAATTATTTTCGGGACAGTGCAAGTCCTGTGGCTTTTCTACTTGCATTATCTTCAGCCAGTGATGAAAGAGGTTGAAAATATTTTTAAGCAGTTAAGTTAACCATATCTTAAATGACTGAAGAAGTTACTCGAAGTGGATTTTGTATCAGAAATGGTACACTGGTGGCAGTGTAGCAAGCTGCTGGAGTGCAGCTCAGCCGCTCTAGTAAGAAGCTTGCATTCGAATGGCTTTCAGAAGAATAAAATTACTGCTGTATTAAAACTGATGCCAAACAACGTTTCATGCTAATGTTGGCCAGCTGGAGTTGCACTGTATGATGGCAGTTCTTGACAGGTAAGGTAGCTTTGCTACTGACACGTAAAGGTGTTTTAAATAACGTAAAATAGCACCCATCAAGATTCTTAGCGTCCAGTCTTCATTTCTGAAGCCAAATGCCTGTTCTGTTATTTCAGTAGCAAAATGTGCACAGCAGATAAACTGGGTTACTTTTCTAAATTTTGCTGGAGAAAACCAAAAGCATCTTTAAGGAACTGAGGAGAAGAAGCCTGTGAATACTTCTAAGTCCAGAATATTTTCTTTGTACAGAAGTAAGGATTCTGACTTCATACAGAATCGGGCCAACTGTGAATTGTTGCTTGAATCAATCCAGTGTACTGTTGAACCTTTCTGACACAGAAGCGTTTGCAGACTGTTGGCTATTTGGTGAAGTTGAGCAAAGCTAAATGGCATCAGTTGCTCCTGCTTTGCTTTTGCTTTTTTGTTCACAGACTGTCCTATTGCACATTCAACAAGTGTTTTTGTGCCCATATGGACAAATTATTTTATAACTTCTCTTGCCTACTGTGACATAATTAGTATTAATTTTTATTTGAAGTGTTTAATATTGCACATTGTAATTAGTCTGAAATAAACTGAGATTACATGTGCACATTTTTGTCTGGCCTCAGGTTTGTCAATGTTAGTCCACTGCTTAGTTTGTTACTCTATTGCTCAGTTAAGTTTTACTTCCCTAAGTTATTCAGAAGTAAGTAAAAGTCAATGAACTTGAGGCTTCTTGGAAAATCCAAAACTGTTCCTCTCCAGGAGAATAACAGCTGTTATGTGTTATGATCTTACTGTTTGTTAACAATTTTAAGCTAAGACATTAAACGACAGGGTTAGCAATCTCCCTCCTCATTTGTTAAAGACTTCAATCATGTTGAGCCCTCATCCCAATCTTGTCTCCTTGATGTAGAACTTATGTATATGGGCTGCTATAGCTGAGAAAAATCTGAGGAATAGGAAACTAGACAGGTGGCCTAAAGAGTAATACCGAGCTTGGAGGATATGTAGCTGTATAAGCCCTGTTGTGGTTCAAATAAATAAATCATAGTGGCTGTGTAAGCACCCTATGGGATACAAGTATGGACAGCACATAGATGCCACAGATAAACATCTCCTGTCCCCACAGTAACCTGCTCGAAACTGGCTTTCCTCCTTATAACCAAGGGTTGTGCCTTCTAGTTTGGGGAAAAACTGGGCAAGCTGTCGGGTGCACTGGACCTTGCCTTAGTTGTTCTTAAACCATCATGGCCACATCAAGTAGCTGCATAAGCTAAGGTATGTTATCCACAATGGAGTGGCTAAGGAGGTATTTGGGACGAGTTTCTTCTGGTGCATAACTTCAGGTGTAACTTGATTGATATCTGGAGGCAAGTAGCCTGCAAAACTCCATCCTGGAGCACCAAAACTTGTCGTAGTATACAAGTGGGGTCTTCCTGTACTGTAGGTCTATGTGGACTGTTTGGACAGGGTATTTTGTGTATGGAGTGTTTTTTGGAGGGGAAAAAAATGACAGGTCAGGAGGTTGCTAGCTTTTGAGCTCTTTTAAGATGTATATTGTGAACAGCTTGGCTGTTAGTTCTTGCCTGACAAGTATTAGTTTTTCCATAGAAGTGCGGTTTGTGAAGTGTTAGTTTCAATGAGTAATTGTTAGATCTCTTGACCCCTGAAATCTAATTTTATCATGGTAGCACTTATTTCTAAAACTGCAGTCATCTTAATCATTTCAATCTTACAGGTCAAGCAGTGGACATCAGGGGTCTGACTCGTTGAGATCATGAACAAGACAAATTAAAAGCAAAGTGACTACCCGAAATGTAGCTAGTAAGAGGAGTGCCTCTTGCAATAAAGCCAGGGACCTGTGGATGTGTGTTGGGACTTTGAATAGCAATTCCAAAGAATAGTCTTATTATGAAGTCGTAGTCTTTCCTTATGAAAGGATTTATTTTGTCCTTGTTTTGGCTGATGCTGAACAGCGCTTGTCCACTGCCAAGGCTTCTGTTTTTCCCACCCTGCCTCCCTGCTCTCAAGTGAGTAGGCAAGGGGTGACTGGGCGAGAAAGGAGGAGGAGATGCAGCTGCTGGCACTGACCATTAACCATGACACTGACCATTGACCATGACCATGACCATTCCGTGTTTTACCATGTTGTGCTCAGCAATAAGTGCCCAAGGAGAGGAGGAGGAAGCGGGGATGTTGATGTTCATGGTGCTGCTTTGCAAAGTAGCTGCTGTGCGTGCTGAAGCCCTGCTCTCTAGGAAGCGGCTAGCCATCCACCTGCTGATGGAAAGTAATGAACAGATCCCTTTTCTTGCTTTGCTTGTGTGCACAGCTTTTGTTTCACCTGTTAAACTGTCGTTATCTCAGTCCATAAGTTTTCTCACCCTTCTTCTACCTTCTTCCTATCCCACAGAAGAGGAGAGTGAGCGAGCAGCCCTGCAGGTATTTGGCTGTCTGGCTGGGGTCAACCCACGACAGTCCTAAGCAAAAGATCAGGAGAAGGAGGCACAAAATAATTTTCTAGGCCTGAGGAAAGTGTTTGTTCAGTGTGTTAGGATTGTAATGCAAACTGCTGCAGTTATGTTAATGGTCTGGATGTGCGTCAGTTCTGCAAAGGGGGAAAATAATTGCTCAAAACACATTCCATCTCTTCAATTTGTCTTCCTGCTTCTGATTGTTAATTATTTAATCACTTTAATTCCTTAGAGTTCAGAACTAGATGGAATTTAAAGCAGTGCCTTTAATACTGGCAGTGTTCAGAGCTGGAATAAAATGGTCTAAGTGAGAGTCACAGAACCACCCCAGGACGTGGCTGGCCCTCCTGGCTGCCAGGACACGCTGCTGACTCACATTCAACTTGCTGTTGACCAGAACCCCAGATCCTTTTCTGCGGGGCTGCTCTCCAGCCTCTCATCCCCCAGTCAGTAGGTATAGCCAGGGTTGCCCTGTCCCAGGTGCAGAATCCAGCACTTGCTCTTGTTAAACTTCATGCAGTTGGTGATTGCCCAGCCTTCTATTTGTCTCAAGACCTCTCTGCAAGGCCTCTCCACCCTCAAGGGAGTCAGCAGCTCTTCCTACTTTAGTATTGTCAGGAAACTCAGTGTGCGTTTGAGTCCTGCGTCCAGATCATTTATAAAGACTTCAGAGAACATTAAGGAGCATTTGACTTGAAGTTAGTACAGTCCCAAATATCCCAAGTGTCTCTGTGAGATTTCAGGCCAGCGTGCCATAGGTCTGTTTCAAGATGCTAACACGGCTAAGAAACAATGGTAAAGTTCATAAATCATCTTGATTCTATGGGAAAATTCATTGGGCTGTGAATGGCAACTCATTAAGTAGCTTAGGAATCAAGGGGGCTGAATATATTCCATTTTCTACCATTCTTTGTCTTGGGTATTTTGATCATTTGGTTTTGTAAATCTCTGTATAATCATTCCCTAAGAGCTTGCATGCTACTCTTGTAAAGTCTGTGCATACATCGGGTATTAAAATATTTGCTGCATTCATATAAGATTGCTCTGCATTTAATTTCAAGTTTGGTACAGACGCTCATCTTAGGGGGCTTTTAATTGGAGAGAAAGGGGCAACTTCTCCTGATTTTTGCTGATACTTGCATCTGATGCATAGCCATAAGTGTTATTCAAAATGTAAGCAAAATCTTGTTGCTGCTAGTAAGCCAATTTCTTAAAAGTTTGTTTGGGGTGTGCTTCCTAGCTAACTGAAATGTTATGTGATATCTGTTAGAAGTAGAAAGTCATAAATAAAACTGTTAACGATACAGATTATTAGCAGTAACTAGATGTCTTGGAGAAAGCTGTCAGCCTTTATTCAGACTTGCTTATTTCTGTTATGTAAAACAGAGTCATGCCAAAGAAAACCTACATAGGACATGGAATTTTGAAAGTAACTAATGTATTTCCCTATTCCCCTTAGGTCCAAGATGGGCTTCTTGGAACACTGGTGTTTTTATTTGCATCAGATGTGCTGGGATACATCGAAATCTTGGGGTCCATATATCAAGGGTCAAGTCTGTCAACTTGGACCAGTGGACACCAGAACAAATACAGGTAAAACGTTTAAAATGTTTTCAAATTGGAAGGAATTCCAGGAATCTCTCTGAAAGGATTCAGTTTATCATGAATGTTTTACAGTCAAGATAGAGAGACAGGAGAGCTACTGTGGTTTTCAAATGTTTGAGGGCAACTTTAACTGTCCAGCAAGGTGACTTAATACCCCTGCACAAACAGGAAAGCTACATGACCAAAGAAAGATACCTGTGGTTTTGAGGAGGTGTTTTTAAGAGTATTTATTTTACCTTCCTTTCCCTCAAATCTTTAGAATGCGATTCTATGTAAATAAAATACTGAATGTATTCTCTAGCTCCTCTGATTCACTGTAAGGAGAGTGCGTCCTTTACAGATGGTGCAAGAGATTTTTTAGATTTCATTCCGTAGGACTGAACAGACTGTAGTCAGCTACAGTCTATTCACAAATATCTAATATATTATGTAAACCTTTTTTATATAATCTTGGTAGATGATTTGAACTCCTTGAACATGGGATCAGAAATACTCGTAGAATCATAGAATGGCCTGGGTTGAAAAGGACCTTAAAGATCATCTAGTTTCAACCCCCCTGCTCTGGGCGGGGTTGCCAACTACTAGAGCAGGCTGCCCAGCGCCACATCCAGCCTGGCCTTGAATGCCTCCAGGGATGGGGCATCCACAACCTCTCTGGGCAACCTGTGCCAGTGCCTCACCACCCTCTGAGTGCAAAACTTCCTCCTAATATCCAACCTAAATCTCCCCTGTCTTAGTTTGAAACCATTCCCCCTTGTCCTATCACTATCAACGTGTGTAAACAGGCATTCCCCTTCCTGTTTACACGCTTCCTTCAAGTACTGGAAGGCCGCAATGAGGTCTCCCCAGAGCCTTCTGTTCTCCAAGCTAAACAAGCCCAGTTCCCTCAACCTTTCTTCATAGGAGAGGTGTTCCAGCCCTCTGATCATCTTAGTGGCCCTCCTCTGGACCCGTTCCAAGAGCTCCACATCCTGTTCATATGAATCTTTGGTATCCTGAATGATTTTGAGAAGCTGATGCTTGTTAACTGCTGTAGTTTGGGGACATCCAAGTGCTTTGAAACCTACCATGTCATTTAAGCGCACCTCTAGCATTCTGTCTGTGTCATGATTTGAAGTATCAGTGGTCACAAACTAACTGTTTTCTACCATTTTTCCTTAGTGCATGCAGGAAATGGGAAACACTAAAGCAAGGCTACTCTATGAAGCTAATCTACCAGAGAACTTTCGAAGACCTCAAACAGATCAGTATCCTTTTTGCTTTAGTTTTCATGTTGAAATGACTTTAAATGCAATTCAGATGTTACGACTATTTCAAGAAAATCCTACATTTGGCAACTCATTATTTCATTGATATTGTTGTGTAAGAAGTAGCAGTGGAAGTTGGGAACGGTTCAGAAAAGGTTTAAATTACTTCAGTTATAACAAATCTACTTTGTAATGAGATTTGGCAAGCCCCATTTATTTTTACTGTCAAAAGAAGTGACTTCATAAATTCCATATACGTAGGAAGTTAGAGTGATACCAGAGAGCTCTTGATTCTGTCTTTATCTTGAATAACTGCCAGCTGAAGTTCGAAGCATGTGAACGGGAAATAATGAGCTGAATGGTAAAGTGAAATAAGTCATTGGATCTTACACAAGCGAAGTGTAGGTTTCTTCCTCTAGATGAAGTATACTTTAGCTTTGTGAAGTTGAAGTGTATGCACTCTCAGAACTGTGCAAGCATAGATGATCAGCATGGGAATATCTGAACAAACCAAACATCTCTGACGGCTACCACTTGTGTTGGTGTGTGTTTATCACCAGGTACCTGGAAGGGGAGGGTTGGAGGAAAAATTGTCTGCCACTGATAAATGGCTTTCCTCAAAAATTATCTTTCTCAAATGTACTGAATCCTTTGGGAAATTTATAATAGCATTAACTTAGATTTGTATTAGCTTCTGATTTAGTGATGGTACTCAACAGGTGGGATTTGCTTCACCTGATCTTACTCGAACTCTTAACTATAATGAGATCCTAAACTCTTACTGTTAAGTGAGCTGAATCTTTTCCTAGCGCTCTGAGTCTGATACAGGCTATGGAGGCTGATAAACCGACTTAGTCGTAATTGGATCTGAATTTTCTCTTTCTATATCCAAAATCCATCTTGGTTCTTCTGTTTGTTAGATACTATACTTGACGTGCTATGTGCTGAAGATTTTTTGAAGGGTTACACTATTCATTTTAACATGCACTTGAACAAAACTGATGTGTTTCTTGATATTCCAGTAGCTTTTGCATTAAATGTACATAAGCGTAAGAAAAAAAAAACCTGGAACCACATAGCACTGTAGTATTCCAGCTGTAATACTATAGAACTTTATTTCAGTCATAAGACTGAAATAGATTAAAACTTAATCAAAAGTTGATTTGAAGACACATATTTTGTACTTACTGCACTTGAATTTACTGGTGCTGTTGCAGGAGAACTAATAGTGCTTTACTTGAAGCTTTTGTTGTCAGATAAGACCAAAAGTTGCATTAGCTCTGTTGCACAGTAGATCTCAGATGACTGAGATAGTCAATACTTCTGCCTCTTCAGGCTTATTTTAAACTTTCAAAACAATTATTTTGTTGACTCTACACCTTGAGATAATTATATAGTCTTTTGTCAGTTCCAAAGTGGTGACTTGGTAAACTGAATTTAATTGCATGTGTCCTCTTTATTAAAAATACAGTGCTAGGAAAGATATTGCTAGATATTTCTGTTTTAATTCTCATCTCCCTCAATTTTGGCAGCTACTTAGCTGCTTGACGTCAGTGACAAACTGTTGTGATATGGACTTTTTTTGCCTTTTCTTTTTGACCTTTTGTATCAGCACAAAATCATCATTGTCTCATAAGTATTCTGGTTGTGAATATTTTTAATATTCTGAATCAACTTTTGGAACTGTGAAAACCCTTTGCCTTATAGTGATCGCTTTTGTATATATTATTCCATATTAGTGTTCAACTTCCTGTAGCACTATAATGTACATACTTCTGTCTATATAGTGGAATGGAGATATGGAGAAGCTTGTGGGGTTGGAATCTGCCCAGAATCTCCTGATAAAGGTCCTCCATCACTTCTACTTCTTGATCGCAAGACTGACCTTTCTGGGCACTTTTCATCTTCTCTTGAACCTGACAGGGGTACTCTGGCCTAGAAGCTAACTTTGAGGATCATCTTGATGTTTCACATGTGAGCATTAGTTTCCTGTTTGAAAGTGTTTTTGTTCCAAGAGTAGATTTAATCTTTTTTCTTTTTTTACTTGCCTCTTAAAACAGTTTTGGCATCTGTTGAGGTTGTTGTAAATTATTCTGCTAACAAGAGCACAGTGGGTTACTGACCTAAGGGTAGACGTTAAAAAATTCATGTTCGTTAATGTGGGTTACCTTGAATAAGGTAATATCTTTCAAAATGCATAACTTAATACCTCAGCATAATAGCATCCTGAAAAATTATACCTTGTGAAATTTAAATTATATAAATAACTTTCAAATTAACACTTTCTAACTGTCTGAAATAGTGTTCATTCTGAGAAAATGCTCAAAATAAGGAAAGATTTGTGCAAAAGAAATAAAATAGCTAACACCAAAACTTAGAACACCTGACAAAGTAAATGTTCTACCTGAAAAAGTTAATTCTGGCAAATAGCTAAGACTTTTCCTTTGAAGATATAAGTTGTTCAAAGGTATTTTATAACAAGTTTTGAATATTTTCTGTCTACTTCTAGATTAGTTATGATTTCATAGAGAATTCCAGTTACAACTCAAAAGCATGGGGGAAAAAAAAGCATGGAAAACAAAATTTTCTCTCTCCTGTCCCCTCACTGATATTATGTAATGCAGTAATTTGTAATGCAAGTTGAAAATAAACTTTCTGAGGGAATCCGGTTTAGTCTTAGCTAAATATGAAAAGTTATGGGTATTCATCTGTAATTTGATAATATACCTTGATTTTGGGCAAAATGGCAGTCCTTTGGTATGTGTAAAGAACAATGGTATGTATGGCTATCTTAGTACTAATATTTCAGAGCTCAAGATAACCTTTAGAATGTAGATATATTTGAAAAGAGGAAAAAAAGAATTTTTTTTTTGCTGCTTTTTTATGAGGCAAGTTTTTAGGTGACACTTGCATACGATTTGAAACCAAGTATTATTGTTGCAGATAAAATTTGATGTGCAGAAGGAAGTAACCAAGTGCTCTGAGCTCAGTGCTAATCTTAAGAGATAATACATGGAACTAAAGTATCTTTCCCTTGATTGAGGAAAAAAATGGTGTGGAAATTAAAGATGCGATGAACCTGAGCTTCCACAGTTGAAATTTTAATTTCTGAATGGATAATTGTATTGCTTAACAGATTAGTTAAAATTTATTCCACAGATACCAGAGAGACAGCTTTACTAAAGTTAACGTATGCACTCTGCTTTGGATGAGCTGCTTTATTAAGCTGAGATAATACTTGAAGAAAACAGCTAGTGTCCTTTCTGTGTTTGAGCTAGCAAGTTGTCTGTTTTGGTCTTCCATGTTAGTATGCTTGCTGCTGTTTCCACCTTTGGTTCAATATCTTTATCACTATTGCTTTAGTTTTCTTTGCCTTCCACAGAGATGTTTGTTTTGGTGGAATACTCTTACAGAGGACTTGCTGATCCCAGAGGACTTTTTATGATAAGCTTTTGATGCATGCTATAACTTGTGCAAATCAAAAACCAGGTACATTTCACCTTTTATCTGAAGAGCATTTTTTCCAAGTTATGATGATAAACCCTGCTTTAATTATTTACTGTGAGTACCTTTGTTGCAAGTATTTGCAGTGCTATGGTTCTGCAGCTTATAAATACCAACTGCAAATGTCATAACTGTAGAACACTGGGTTACTTCTAGTATGTCTTTCTGATATTGTTTCATTAAGAGGTTAAACTGATTAATGTTCTGTAGTAAAAAGCAGCTCTTTTTGGACAATGCAATAGCGATTGCTCTGTGCAGAGTGGTTTCTGTTCTGTTTTAAAATGACAAAATGAGTTGGAACAAAATCTGCTGCAGTTCTTCAATTTGAATAACCTGTCAGCTTTTTAGGTTACTGTTGCTATTTATCCGAATGCATATTTTCCTTAAACCAGCTATTTCCAGAGCCGTGGAGTTCTTCATCAGGGATAAGTATGAAAAGAAGAAGTATTATGATAAAAATGCAGTTAATGCCTTCAATGTAAGTAAACAGTTTCACCAAGAATTCTGTCACTTCTCCTACTTGAAAGCTATATGAGAGAAATGTAGAAACCATTATACACACAAAAATGTCTTTCACAGTAGAAAACTTTTTGATACAGAGCTAAATGCTTTCTTTCATCTGTTGAAATATATTCCTAGATTCTGTAAGTACAACATACATTGTCTATTGCATTCATAACAGCAAACCATTATGATCCAACAAATAGCTTTCTTCAAACCTTTTATACTGTGATGTTCTGCTCTTTCAGTGATGGATAGTTCTTTAACAGTATACTTGTGAGTCCTTTCTGAGTATCTTTTTCTGTGTTATGGGAATGAAATAGGATTACTGTTCCTGTTCACTTTGTCTTTCCCCCTTCTCTGTAATATCTTGAGAGATCCTAAGGTGTTTTGGGTCCCTGTAGTGAGGGTCTTGTTGCTCTACTAAATGCTAGACCCTTGTTTCCAGTGAGGTGTGCTATCATAGCAAACATAGGTAATAAGACAAACTGACTGTTTAATTAAATAGCTATGCATTCCCCACAGTAAGCTGGTGACTGGCTTTCTTGAAGAGCAGTTTTGAGAATGTCAGCCCTTACTGAAGTTCAGAGCCTTACTAGTTCTCTTGATACAGCTGTGGGATGTGCAATCTAGTTCATACATTTCAGTTTTTGTATAGGCTGTATGCATGCTTAAACTCTTGTATATCTACGTTATTTAAGTATGGCCTAAGACAAAACTTACTAGTCCATCTGACTAGGCAGTGAACTTTAACAGGGAAGTGAGTGTAAGGATGGGAGTAGAGACTGGGAATTTATGCTGTCTTTACCATTTGAGAAAATGGATCTTCAAATGATGTTTTTATTTTAGAAGATTTAGAAAAATGTGGGCACTGGAGAAGTGAATTTCATTAAGCATTATTGAAATAGGGGGAAGGATGCTTCACTTAAACCACAATTTGTATTTTACCTCTTGAATTACACTGTCAGCTACCCCTGTTACTTTGATTCCAAAGCAGAAAGTAGGAAGAATCATTTAAAATTATACTTGTTTTAAAAGTTCAAAAAACTCACAAGATATCTTTAAACACAGAACTTAGGTGTCTAGTATAATGGTCCACTGCTGCTTTAGTATATTTGAATGAGTAATCAGATTTTGCTTATTCTACTGCAAACTAATATAAATCATTTATTTTTCATAGCATTAAGAATAGAATCCAGAAAAGCTGAAGAGATGCATGTAACCCCTGAGTAGGGAGCATTTTATTTCTTCCTACCTGGGCTTTTCTTTCATTGACTAATATAAATTGCATAATTTTTCTGATATAGGAACAAAATCTGATTATGAAATATTTTCATGATAAACGAGTCCTGCACATTCACATTCACATTCACCTGCTTTTCCTGAAGGCCATCAAACACCAGGTTTGAGGTAGGCAACTTTTTGCTACAATAGTAGCAAAACCCCAGAAGTACACAATACTACATTTACTGAAGTAGTGTAGTACCTGCCATCCTAGTCTGCTGCTTGTTTTCAGTTACTCTGCTTGGCTCTGATCCCAGCCCAGCTCATGTGTGCTTGGGTTTCTGTGCCTGGTATTCTGCGATCATCTTTTGAGTGGGCCTTGGACTGACAGGGAAGAGGAAGAAAAGTTGAAGGTGGGCCTTCATATTCTGCATGTCTGATACGCTTCTTTTCTTCTCCTGTGTGCTACAGACAGGGAAGAAGGGAAGGTACCCTGCACCTCCAGCAAATGGAGTATGTGGGGTGTTTGAGAAGAGTGGGGTGAGGACAGTGCTGCTGAGGTATGGGTTTCTGCGTGCTTGTGGAGAGTGGTGAGGGGTTTCTTTCTGTGGTTGTAACAATGTCCGAGAAACCCGCCCTCGTCCCACCTTTCTGGGAGGGGGCTGAGATTCCCTAGCTAGCAGCTGAGGGGTGGCTGTAGAGGAAGGGGGAGATTCCTGCTTGTGGCCTGCGGCCCTCTGTCAAGTGTTTTGGTAGCATCAAAGCACTTGCTAACACGATCCTTTTATCAGTAATAGTCTCACGAGCCATTTGAGGACAGCCTAGAAGCTCTTTTCTTCTAGGCAGTTTCTTCACCCCACTTCATTTTGCACAGAGTACCGTCCTGCTTATAATGGAAAACAGTATTGTTGGGATAAAATCTGGGCATTTAGCATACTTTCTGATATCAACTTTGAATAACAATACCTTCTGCTTTGCTTATCAACAGTTTAATTTGGAGATGCATATGTATATTGTCATTTGGTAAAATGAGTCCCTTCTGGGTACGAGCAGGTAAAACAAGTGCAAAAACAGGCTTGCTAGACCTTCAGGGTTGCTCCTAATCAAGTAATTTTGCTGAAGTGGTGTTTAAAACTTCAAGGGACTTCCCTGGATTTGGTTCACTGTTAAAGGTGCTTGTAATAAATGCTTCAAGTAGCATGAAAATTGTACATTTCAAGAGAACCTGTTCAAAACCATGCACAATTTTTTGTAGATTAATTTTGGCAAGATCATAAGCTTCTCAAGTTTGTCTGACAGTAGTGTCTGTGTTAATGTATTCTGTCTGTTGGAGTCAGGAGTGTATATGTCGAGGCTCAGTTCTTGATTCTGTGACGCTCAGGATTCTTAGATCAAAATGTTAATTATATGAGGTGTTTTTTTTTTTTTCTGACAAGAAGACTTGTTATAGTACTAAACTTGGTTTTGAGAGACCCTTACTATGATAACGGAGTTCTCTAGTGGCCAGACCAGTACTGCCATCAAACATGCAGGCTAAAAATAAGCAAATATGAAAAATTAAATTATTCTTTTCATGTAAAAAGCCGAAAAGCAATGCAGGATAGAGCTATGGACAACAAACAAAAGTATCTGCTGTTTTATTGGCTAGTTACATTTTCTGAGTCGTTATTTGGAAAATGTGAAATGCTGATTCTGTATCACTGCTCAGAGCTTAATAAGTGGTACAATTTCCTCAGCCTTTGTAAGTGGGTTATCAGTAAACGCTTGTTTTCTTGCTCAGACTCAGTGCAGGCTTGAGACTTCGGAGCCTGACCTCCTTTTGAACCGTGGTGTGTGGGGTTTTGTGGGGGGTAATGGTGGTTTTGTTTTGTTTGGTGCTGGGAAACAACCTAATATCTGTTAGGCCTAATTCTAAACTACAATCTTAGGCTTTAGCCTTGAGAAAATCTTCTGGAATGTGGCATGAATGGTAGTCCCCAGTAGTCAAAATAAGGTGCTCTGGGTCAGATTAGGAGATGTAAGTAAGGAGTTTATCAAAGTGATCACACTAAACTTGGTCCTTCTTTTCTCAGGTGTACTTTCACATGTACTTTAGGTGAAACAAAAAGCAGGAACTCTTAATTCAGAATAAGCAATGGAGTTCAGAGGATTAAAAAAAAAAAAAAAGCCTGGAAAAAAAATCTCAACAGAAATGCGTTTTGGGCTTTTTTTAAACCAACACTGAAAACACAGTTAAAATCAGTCTGATAATTTAAAGATGAGTTTTATGGGTGCCTTTCATTTTTTTTGAATGTTTAAACTTTTTTTAGATCTTTTTTGGAACAGAAACTTTTTTCTAATAATTCAAAAAAAATTTTGAACAGTTGTGTTTGCTATTTCATAATGTCGGAAAACAAGAAGAAAACGTTTTAGAAAAATGTCTAACAATGCATTTGTAGAAATACTTTATTTCCAGAGTACTGGTATCTTGACCTTTTTTTTTGATTTTTTTTTTCTGTTTAGCTGCTGCTGAAGTTGTAGTATTTGACTTTTCAAGGTTTTATTCTGATCAGTGCAAAGAAAAGAATTATGAATAAATAAGCCTGCCCAATGAGGCAAACAATTTTTATTTTTTGTACCCCATGGAAGTATCTTCAGATAGACCAGCTGAATATGACTGTTACAACACGGTGCTGAGTTTGCACAACCATGAGCTGTAACTTCTCTGGTATATCAGTTTCTCAAGCATCTGATCGGAGGTAAGGTATGACCAACAAGCATGGAATGAGGCAGTAACTTCTGTAAGTTCCACACAGCCAAATTTAAATCTTGCTTGTTAAGCAAGAGCGTCTTTTTTGAAGTGAAGGTGTAGTTTAGGGAAATGTAATCCTCAAGAATCCTTTAAGGCAGGCATTTTTCTCTCACAGAAGCAATTATCTTTTAGCCAGCCCAAAGAATGGGAACTTCTGAGTAACTTAATGCATGTCAGTTCTTTGAAGAACTGTTACAGTTATAATGATCTGTAAATGCTTAGAGTTGTAGGGTTCTGACCTCACAACTGTAACTGTGAAGACACCTGCATGGTATTTATTGTATTTAGGAAAATGTATCCTTACTATCCAAGCATATTCTATTTACACAGAGTAGCCTGTGACAGAGTTAGAAGTAGTATTTCTCAGGCCAGTGCCTATCATAATTCTCTCCCAACATTAATTAGAGTCACACCGGTGTAAAAGATCAACCCTTCCTTTCTCAGAAAGTAGTTCATAGTCCTGCTGTGGTGAGACCTCGGTTTGTCAAAACTTCTAAAGACCAATTGCTTAAGAAAGCCAAGCCTCTCGATCTGACCAGCTACCTTCCTGTTCTGCTTTGATGTAATTTTGAAACATGCAGGACTTCATGTTTATTAGGCTTTTTATGAATGCTTGAATTTAAGAATTGAGGAATAATGCAAGTAAAAACATGTGAAGCTGACTGTTACTTGGGAGTGTGTTATCTTTGTTTTGTGAATGCTGTGTGATTGGGCATTGCTAACAGCAGGAATTTTTTTGCTTATTAAATAATCACCTTGAGGCTGCAGTAGCTGTTAACAAGTCAACTGATTTAAAATGCTTTCAACATAATATTGTCCTCCTAAAATTTATTTTCTGACAAGCCCACTTGTTTTTTAGCAATACGTAAGCTGTGAAGGATGTCAAGTAGAATCTATTAAAACAAACTTCACATTGTGAAAGGATTAGGGGGTCTTTACGAATGTGATGCATCTAAGATATGGTAATGTGAACAACTTGCTGTGCAATATGCTGTGGTATTTGGCTTGATGTACCCCTGAAAGCTGCTACGCAGCAACTGAGGGCTTGCATCACTTCCGTGATTAACTACAGACTCTTACCACAGGTCAAGTGGTGTGAGGTGATTTTGTATGTTAAAACTCTTCTTCAGGCGAGTGCTGACATGAAACTGTTCAGGAATATCATTCCACATCAGACTTGCACCTGAGTTTCACTTTATTGCATAGGCAAATCCTTCTGTACTCATCCTGTGGTTTTTTTTTGTACACAACAATCCAAGAACTGAAGAGTAAAGCATGCAGAGTGGTTTCTCCTCTTACAATCTCGGTTATAAACACTGTTGCTTAGTAAATCTGTTCTTTGCTTTGGGCTGTCATTAAACGCTTTATTCTGCTTTATTTTCTCCTGGAGTGCTCTTAGACAAGCATGGCTTGCAGTTACACAAACACCTTTCCCCAAAAATCTGAACTTGTATGCTTAGATAAATGACTTTGAGTAAATATAAGTGGAGCAGATGTAAGTCTAGTCAGAGACACAAGACATATTCCAAGAGAACATAATATAAAGCTATCATTATTTTTAGGAGAATAAACTGCCTTACTATTTTAGAGAGGTGTTCCCTGTCACAGCAGAGAATACTTGTATAGCTCTAAAGCTGGGTATGCAAAGGGGACTCCCAGATGGAAAAATACTGTACAGGGAAGGCAGCTGACTGCCTTAATTCCCTCGATTTTCAGTCTTTTTTCTTTTTGGGCTATTCTCCTGTATTCCTCCCACCAGACTTAGCACAATTGGAGTTATTCTCTTGTTTCTGTAATTTTTTGCCTTTATTTCTTTGTCTGGGATATATTGGTATCTTTCTGTATTACTTAGCATTCTCTTACTTCCTCATACCACTTTCTACTACTTACAAGAAAGCCGTGGATGCAGGCAGTGATGCAGAGCCAGAAAAAGAAACTTAGGTTGTTAAGGCTTCCAGCTGCAGCCTGTAGTTGTCACAGCCTGTGCGATTGTGCAAGGGGATTTTTTTTTTTTAATTTCCTCTGGTGATATTTTCATTGTTGATGGCAAATCTAGCTATTCTCGACTTTTAGATCAGGTTCTTTTTCCCAGTTCTCATGAAATTTATTACCTGTATTGCAGAAACAACGCTTGCTGTAGACTATGTAACACCACCAGATGATGTAAGAGATGTTTCATGGTGTGAAAATTGTATGCAGTTCATTAATAAAACTTGTGTTACAGGCTGAAAAAAAAGACGACATAGTGTATTTACAGCTAATGGTATTTTTAATTGAACTATCCTAATTTTTGATTCTTTTGAAACACTTGTATGAATATGAAAACAGAGTAGTTTGCAACTGAAAAAGCTTAGTTTGAATACAGGATGAGGAGTGTTCTCAGGAATATATTCAGAACTCCTAACAAATGTTAGGCTGGTTTTCCCAGTGAAAGAGTGCACATTCCAAGTATTAACTCATTTTTGTGACTATCAAGACAAAGCACGTATTTGATAAGTGCACTTTTTGGCCTTCTTTCCCTTAATTCTCCAACCAAGAAGACAAAATACTTGAATCCAGAACTGGAAATGGGGAGATTGCTTTCAGAGATCACTTTCTAGTCTGGAAGAAGTTCAGAGATTAGATTTACCAATATTAGTAACTGCAATAATTAAAATTGAAAAGTAAGATTGCATTGCTTCCCGTCCATACTTGTATCCTAAGAAACAGGCTTTATCTGTTCAACTAGTATGAAGGTGGTTCCAAGCAGTATGGGAATATGAATGTGTATTGTCTTTCTCATCATTGTTAAACAATTTAGCTGATACCAAAGCTGCTTTTCTACTTAATATTCCTATCTAATTTCTGCTTAGCCTTTAATAGGTTTGTCACCAGTATCTGGAGTGATGTCTGAGGTGGTAATAGTGGGTGGAATTTGCTCTTGTTGAAGAGAAGGCACTACGAAAAGTCAGAGCCCTTGGCTTGCTAAAGGTCTGAACAAAGCTGATGAAAGAGCATTGATTAGGTTTGTGTGCTGGGGCAAGAGTTGCTGCCTGATTTTTGGTTAAAGTAGAATAATTCAGTGCTGGGATTTTACCCAGCAAGGTGAAGTGCTTGAAGGGTGGCTTGTCTCGTCTTCAGCAGAAGTCATTTGTTCACTCTGGAAAGAAGGCAAAAGGTGTTCTGCATCTGCAAGATAATGTTTTTGAAAGCCTTTTCTGAACAGAGTATTCATCTTGACTGATGATCTCTGCATTGAGTTCCAAATACTTGTAATCAAAGCTATACACCTGCTAAGGTGGCGGGAAAGTTCTTAATGAGGACGTATTCTTAGATGCAATGGCCAAGAGAAATTATTCAAGTTGCACAGAGGTTTAGGAAATCAAGCTTGAAGACATATTTTTGAACATGTAAAAAAAAAAAAAAAAAAAAACCTAGCACCGCCTCTTTGGTATAAAATAAAAACTATCAAAAGACAAGCTTGTTTAAACTTTTGTTTATATCAAATGCAAAGACCCTTATGCCATACAAGTAATAAGGAAAAGAAGCAGTGAGGTCACTGTGTTGGCAGTGTATAAAGAATTAGTGATATATTATCGCAAGCAATCTCTCCAGTTTTTAATGAAAGTAAGTATATAAGAGCAGAAACAGCACAACTTCTCAGAATGCCTGTGGAAAGTGCCGTATTCAGGGCGGATGGTGAATCAACTTAAGCTCATTCAGACACTTTCAGCCTCAAAAATAATGAACTGGCAAAGTCTATTCCACTACATGTAGTCTGAATATATTATCATGTACTGACGATACTCAGAATAATAAACAAAGTTTCTATATTTAAGAAAGGGTGTGAATTATGTATGCAGCAGAAGTTTTATGAAACTCTTAAGTTCATGGAAAGAAAGAATAATGGGTCTACATTTTCTGTGCTTTAAGACACTGTATAATTTAAGAGGTTTGAAATTAGACAGGCAACTGGATAAAATGTGATGTGAATTTAAAGATTGTGATGACACATTTTCCAGAAAGTTATCTTAAAGGAGATCAGTGTAGTAATTACATTATGGATTTAAAATATGCCACGTGAGCAATTTAAGATGGAGAAATTGGGGTATTATCAGGTAGATGAACAGTAGCTTTATAGTAGCTAGCATTGAGAAATGTTCAGAATCACTGGCTTGGAGAGCAGTTACTGGTGGCTTGAAAAACAAAACAAATCCCCCTCCCAGTATTACAAGAACCATAATGTTTTTTCCTGAGTGGTCTTTGAAAAATTTGTGAATCAAGGGATATGAAGTGTCTTTGAAATACGCTAATAAAGAGGAAGCCCAAAAATGCCATAGAAGAATTATGACTTGGGGGCAGGGATATCAAAGGTGGGATAAAACTATTTTGCAAGATTGTGCTGTTAGAATGAGTTAAATTACTGAATTGCAGAATAGCTGGAGCGGGAAGGGACCCCTGCAGATCGTTCAACCCCCTGTTCAAAGCAGGTCAGCAGGTGTAGAGTTGTGTCCGCTTGGGTTCTCAATATCTCCAGGGATGGAGACACCACAACCTCCCATGGAAACTTGTTCCAGTATTCAACATTCCTCACATTTAAAAAGAAATTTAGTCCTATGTTTCAATGGAATTCCCTTTGTTTCAATTTATTCGGTGTCTCTTGGTCCTGTTACTAAATACCCTAGGCAATGGTTTGCCTCAGTTTTCTTTGTTCCCCACCACCAGGTATTTACACACATTGATTTCTCATTAGCTTTCTCTCCTCCTGAGCAAACTACTCACTAAGCCGCTCCTTGTCTGAAAGATGCTCCAATCCTTTAATCATCTTAGCAACTCTTTGTTGGACTTGCTCCTGTCAGCCCATGTCTGTATTATGCCGCGGAGCCCAGAACTGGACAGGTCACTGGCGTATGTCCAGCTTGTCTGCCAGGACCTCCAGGGTAAGGATTTTCTGTATGCAGCTGCATTCTTAGTAGTAGTCATGTGCAGGGTCTTGTTTTCCCCATTTCCATAAGGAACCAAGTACTTTCATTTGAGGAATAGTTAATACAGGTGGACTGCCCAGCTACAAGTTACTATGTCAATGTAGACAAAAATTCTGCCAAAGCTGAAATCAGTAGTGATTGAGTTGCCAGTTCAGTGTCAGTCATGAAAATATAAATGATCCTGGTATGCGGCAGAACAGGCATTGCTGCTTGGTAACAAGGTATTGTTCTGCAGTGTTGGGAAGCTCTCATTAAAGACTGTTTTCCCTGGAACAAATGCAGAAAACATCTGTTAGGTTGGACAGGGGAAATGGTGAGTGCTCCAGTAAGAGATTAAAAGCATCTGTTTTGTTTATCCAGTGTCAACCTTTAATTAAATCACGTTGACTCTCCATAACATCCCAAGAGGTAGATATCTGAAGAAGCTAAGTAACCTAAAAAAAATGTGGGCAACAATAGGTATGGGTGGCTCTTGAAGTTGGAAGAAAATACTTATTTTGCACTGAAGTCAAATACTATTAAAAAAAAATCCAGAACATTGAGTCATTGCATCTCTACTTGATGTAAATTTTGTGAATGCCTATACTTCTGCACACATACAGAACTGCAGCTAGGTTTTGCACAAGCTTCACTGTATTCCTGAAGTGAGATATGAGCCCTCTAAAGGAATGGAGGAGGGGTGAGCATGTTCAAAATATTGACTGCACAGTGGTACTGGGTTCTCTGAAAAGCCAGCTACTGCGAAAAGCCTTGCCTAAGGAACTTCTGCAGAGAGTCAGAGATAAGTGCTATTAATAGTACATTAGCATTTTTATACTTCTTTCAGTATTACAAGAGTAGGCCTCTTTAAAAAATGGTAAATGATGGGTTGTGTGTGTGTGCAACTACTAGGACTTTGTAATTGCTTCTGCTTTAAAATAAAATACTAATTTTTGTCAACATGCATTGGAGATGTGCAGTAATAAAGACAATGAGAAACATATTTAGTAGCTGAACTTAAAACCTGTCAAATGAGTATGGAGTAGTCCTCTTGATTTAAGTTATTTCCCTGTATTTTGTGTGCATTTAAAATGGCCACTCGAGGGCACCTTTGTATTTGGTTCAGCTGCTAACTTCCTGCATATGTTGACCTGGTTTGATAATTCACTCATTTTTAAATCTCTTGAATCTTCTGAATGATAGCACCATAAATTTCATATGTAACGGAAGCTTGATACAGGTTTCTAAAGCTTTAACTTAAACTCTTTAATAAAAGGCTAAATAGCAAAATGTATTACATCAAGAGCGAGATTTTGGAAAAACTAAAAATAAAAGTTGATGAAAACTTTTAGTACATTGAGCTTAATGGCTGTGTTTGTATGGCTGCTGCCTACCATCAGAAATATCGTAGTACAAACTTAACTAAAGTAAAATCATTCTTAGATTTTGTGCATGTTCTCGGGTAGCTTCCTTTAGTGTTTCTTTTAACCTTACTTTTCACTTGAAATATAATCTAGTGCTTAGACTGCATCAAAGCCACTGGGCCAAATACTGCTTGTATTGATGCTTTTACATTCAACTACTAACATAGTGTGTGTTTGGATAGTGCCACTACTAAGAAATAATAAATACTATAGAATTCTTAATAGAAAAAATGGGGACAGGTAACAGGACATTTTCTATGTAAGGAGGCCAGGGAATTGGAGTAATATTTTAAACTTGCAGATCCATGCTTTTCTGTTCTTTTTTTTATGAACTGAAGAGTCTCTTACAGAACATAGGTGAAAATTAAGTCTTACAGTATTTTTACATGTGTATGTATTTTCTTGTTCTGCACTGAATATTCTTAACGCTTTAAAAGACACTACTGAGTTTCATTATGTAATGTGGTTGTTTTGGCTATATCAGCTTTCCAAAAAGTACTCCCTGAACAAACATTGGAAAGAGATTCAAGAATTGCTAAAATGAGATGACTACAAGTCTTTCGGTCTTGAACTTGATTGAAGTTTTATGATGTTAAGAGTATAAATGCAGAGACTTAAAGAGCTCCGTACTTCACTTTCTGTTTTAGGCAATTCTGAATTCACTTCTTAATCAAAAGACCTGACTGTTCTTAGGTTAAAAACTAAAATGAAATATTCAGATGCTAGTTGTCAGTTTGCAATACATTTTTAATGCGTACAAGCACATCAGCTTTATTCTTTTTCTAGCAGCGTGTATGGTTGGTTGTAGGGGTTGCCATTGGTTTTCTCTGGTACTTTCAAGTGCCAGTAATAAACTTCTGTTGACAACTGTGCAGAGTAGAATGCTAGCATATGTTGCCAGAGTATACCAGTGTGTGTGTCTTTACTTGCATTCTGGAAAATGGCTAGAAAATGCTTTATGGTTTTAGATGTAGAAATTTTGATGAATTTATTGCTTTATACAGGTGGCCAAAAGTGGGGGAGGTTTTGGTCATTTGTTTTTAATGGCTTTGGTGACAAATCTCACTCCTGCCACCTACTTGCTCAAATGCCTTTCTGTTATATCTAAATAAAACAAATACAAAGATATTTTCCATCTCTCTTGCTGTCTGCTCTTCAAACTTGAGAATTGGTGTCAGCACTGGCCTGTTTTTCTAGAAACTTTATTTTTCTTTTTGCTTCCAGTGGAGTGTAAGAACTGGATTAAAACTGACAAATCAGAAAGGTGGTAACAGAACGATTGCTGTGGAATAGTGGTTTTGCAAACCAGATTTTTTTGCTACTCTATAGAGGGAACGTCTGCTTGTGAACAACAGTATTTTCAGTACTTGAACTCGCTCCCAGGCATTGAGTTGCTCTTCCTTTCTGATGTTTCTGATCACTCTTACAGAAACAAGTCATTATTAAGAAAGGCTGATAAGTACCAAATAGAAAACATATATTACTTGGAGATGGGATTACGTAGTACTGCTTTTCAATGATCTCAGTCTACTAAAAAGGTTTTAAAATTATAATTGAAAACCTTGCTTGGCAGTCCTGAGTGGTGGTCAGCTATAAATATTTAAGGTGCATTTGTGGCTTTCAACTAATTAAGGGCAGTCTCACCCGCACGGAATGCAGCACGCTCTGGAGCTGGATGCATATAGCTGTCACGAGTGAGTGGTTTATCTGGGAGTTAGTCTCAACCTCGGCACTCACGCTAGTGGCCTGCCACCAGAATTATCGCAAACGTAGAAGTAGGTCACTGAGCAGATGCTTTCTCAGTTGCCATTTGTTAGTCAAATGAGATTCATTAGCTTGCCAACAAACTGGAACAGCTTTATGAGCTGCTTTATCACTGTAGTAGTTTTGAAAACAAACATTTACTGGAACTATAAGGCAGCAGCACACAACTTGTCACCCACTGTTCCTCGTCAGTGTTTCATTTGTTCAGTGATGGATACGACCCGTAGGTAGCGGTGTGCCGGCAGTGCAGACAGGGTGCAGAAGCTAGTAATGCTAACTTCGAGTCATCGAACCTGCATGTTTGCAACAAAGTCATCAGAGTAGTGTTGAAGTTGTTTATGGATGATTTATGCTGATGAGAAGGATTATTTGATGAGGTTTTTGCTATACATCATTCCTGTAAAGTGTGCTGCAGTTTGAAAATAGGAACATACCACAACCTTAGGGACATACCACAACCTTTCAGAGTAATAGCTGGGGGACAGTACAAGGGAAAATAAAACCTGTGAGGTCTTATTGAGATCTCAGAGCATCAAGCAACTTCAATAATCTGCTAAAATACTGCATATTGGGTTAGTGTGAGTTAAAAATGAGCATTTTGAAAACTGAAAACCAAGAACTTGATGATTGAGGTGTTTGGTGTCTCTTCATGCTTGAAGAAAATATTAGCAGCTTTTATAATGTCTTCGATACTAGTCAAAATTCATAATCCCAAGATAACAAAACACCCTTAGATGGCAGCGTTATGACAGTTTTTAGTTGTATTTGGTGCTAATTCTGGTATATGGACATGACACCGTGAAACACCTGAGCCCGGATTAGGAGCATAATGGCTGGACCTGCTGGGACTGATGCCAGCCGGTTTGCTCTACAGAGCTCTCTGTAAGGCTCCTCGGCATCAGCGCCGTGCTGGGCTGCTCTTAGTCCAGGAGGTGGCTTGTTCGGGGCGGGCTGGGAACATTCATGGGGTGCTGGTCGGGGTCCCCCAAGCATCTGCTTGTCCCAGGGGCAAGTAGTTCCCCAGGCTTCTCTGGTACCCTGATCAACTCCACACTGTTTCAGTCTGTCTTTTAATCCTGTTTCATGTTTAGCTTTATCCAGCTGCTCGGTTTCACTTGATTGAATTTTTTCATTCAGATTTCCTTATCTGGTGCAGCATGGTAGATAACAAATTTAACATGATACAGTGATGATAAAAACTGTTGAGCAGCCCAAACTCATGCCATTACTTTCATTATATAAATTTAATCAATTCTTTATACATTGTAATGTGTTTTCTCTTAACGATTATATTCGGTCATATGCCTTTTGCACTCCTGCTTAGTCGAATATTTGCATATGTCAAGCGTGCTTTAAAGTGCTGGTGTTTAGCCTGAAGTGAATGCAGTGCTGTGTATCTGTAGATGTTATGTCTGGGCATTTCTCAGCTTGTACACCCTGTTCCATATCACAGTAGAGACTGCCACTGCCTGTCACTGTCTGGCTGCTCATAGCTTGCTTGCATGCAGCTTCTCTATGCCTTGATTTGCAAAGCTACAATAATGTCAGGCCTTCGTAGGGTTACCTTATCCCAGGTTAGATGATCCCTTGATTTATGAAGACGATACACAGATTGAGAAGAACTATTACAGAAGCATGGAAATGTGACACAAACATCTATAGTGCTGATTTTCCCCAACCCCCAGATGAAATTCTGCTCATCTGGTTCTGTGTGGTGACTGTTACCTGCTGCTCACCTGTGAGAGCTATCAAACCTAAATTCTCTAAATCTGAAGAATACAAAATAATTTTAAAAAAGCAAAAATCCCACTTTATCCTTAGAAACCATACCTAAGATGTTCTGCTATCACAATTTCACACGTTTGCATTTAACTGAAATCTTGGGAAGGAACACGTTATTAGAGCTCATTGTTTAGCACATGTAGTTACCTAACTATTTTTCTGGCATCTTTATTTGGTTACAATGTGGTGTAATTGGGATAAACAGGATCCCTGTGTTCCTATAGCAACTGAATGCTAAATCTTCTTACAGTGTCAGAAACTGCTTTGTTGCAGCAGATGGATTCATAACTCTTCTAATAACCTGAGGATTTTAAAACAGTAAATTTCAAAATGAGGATTCTGTTCCATATCTCTATAGGTTAAATCTGGTTTAAAACTGAACCTTTTAAAAATCTTTCCTGAAACTCTATAGCACCTTCCAGGTTAAACATAGTTTCTGAGTTTGTGAAAAAACTGATTATATTTACTCCGTGAATATCCCAGATATATGAGCTATGGTAGTGGCAGGATTGTCTGTAGGAAATATGGGGTATGTGGATATGAGGTAGGGCTTTTCTGTAGCTTGCAGTTTCCTTTTAGTGCAAGCTTTTTTTTTTTTTTTTAGTAAAAACATGCCATCTAAATTGGTTATTTTGATCCAATATAACGACCTGCTCTGCGATAGCTTCATTTACTTTTAAGTTTTCCTTGTAGATAGGAGAGATGATCAAGATATTGTAGAAATGTCAGCTTTATAGCTCTGAGGATCTACTACACGTTTGGTAAAGGTAATTCAGTTGCATTTTTGTAGTAAGGGTAACAGAAAGATAATGTTTCCATTAAAGTGATCAACTATGCATAAAGAAGTAAGATAGGAAGATGTATGGAAATGCATTTAGAGAAATCCCATTTTCTTGAGCAAACTGCATCGGTTGCATATATAACTTATACCTTTTGGATCATTCTGGAAGTCTGGTAGTGCTAATAGCAAATTTACATCCTGGTTCCTAGGAAAGAAACATCACCTGACTAGAAGGTCTGGCATTCCACCTCTAGGATGCTGCTTTATATTAACCCTAAGCTGTTTACTCCTTTGGAGTGCTCTTAGAGAACACTTAATTAAAACTTTAATTAATGTATAACTTTCAGAGTTATTTTGCATTGTTCTTAATAAAAATAGCGTTACAGTGACAAGAACAAAGGCACTCTTTCTCTCCCCCTCCTCTGGGGACAGTGTGCCTTCATGCTTCAGGACATTAATATTTCAGGAGTCATACTGGAAAAAATTGGAAAATGGATGGAACCTAATTATTTTCCTTAGGCCTGTGATATGATCTTATCCAGGTTCATTTGGTAGTGAACTTCATTATGAATCACTCATTCCTACTTGACAGATTTCCTTTAGAAATCATACTGATAACATTTAAGAAACTAAATGGAAATACTTTGGCTCCTTTTGCTTTTTCTTTGTTGTGTGTTTTTTTTTCCCCCACTCTCAAAATTATTGAAAAAGAATGAAAATTATGTCTTAGCTGCCTCTGTTTCTCCTCCACCCCTTTCCCACCTACTCTTGCTTATTTTCCTTTTCATTTCTTTCCTATATTTTGTACAGATATCCTCTTCTGATACTGCTCAACCTTTGGCATCCTCTCCTTCTCTGCAAGCTGCTGCTGAGAAGAGCAAAGCAGAGGTATATTGTTTTTCTGGTGTAACTCTTGTCAGGTCATCTAATCTGCTCCTTTGCATAAATGTTTGCATTATAATAGGATAATTTCACTGAGTTAACTAGAGAATTTGAATTGTTAGTAATACTTCAGGTATTTAAATTCTTCTCTTCCCCTTGCTTCTTGGGCTATGTAAATTAAAACAACTGATACAGTGGGACAAAACACATGCATGAGTGATATGGGCTAACACGTTGAAATTCAGTTTCTGCTCTGGTTTAGTGTCTTAGAGCTGTGTGGAAGAACTATGTCATTCCAAGCTAATGGGCACGAGTGACTTTGTCCTTTCTCCTCAGGAATAGGTTTTGATAACTTTTTTTACATTACTTGTTTCAGAATCTAAATGATGAGTACTATTCCAGCCATTTACTTCAGTCTCCTTGGAGATAAGGGTTACGGAATTAATTCTATATTTCTGTTAACTCATACTGTTTTAATATCCCTTCTAGCTGGGGTATGCGTGTGTGTACTAAAGTTACATTTACTGTTTAGAAGGGCCTTTGAAAATTTTCACACACAAACAAGTAGGGGATGAGGCATCATCTGCATGAACTTTCAGTAAATGTTACAATTCATAACAATAATGAAGTGCTTATTTTTGAATGTGAATGTTCAATGTTAAGTTCTTTTGTTTGGACACTTCACTCTAAATTGAGACTGTCTACAGTATATGAAATAAGTTATGATCTAAATGTAAATCATGTTTTTTCTTCTAGATACAGAAAATGTGGCCAGATGTTATAAATTATTTTAGTTCAGCTATATTTAACATTAATTAAAATTTAAGTTACGGTCTCATGGGCTAGACCACAAGCCTTGGGGGATTTGATATGCTTTTAAAGTTGTAGCAGGAATCTCAGCAGCCATTCTATAATTAAACTCACCTTTCATGTCTTAACCTCCTCTCTTGCATTCAAATTTGAAAGTTCCACTATGTAACTAGTATGCCATGTTGTTGGAGATGAATCTTGGGGGAAAAATGAAAGATTTTTGCTTAGCAAAAATTTGCTTAGCAGCTTATCCTGCTAAGAGCAGGATAAAGACAATTTCATGTTATAGTCTTGATGGTCTTTTGACTAATTTTGCAAGTAATGAAACACTTGAGTTGAAGTTCTGGCATGAACACAGCATCTGAGAAATGCTTTTATTTAGTCTGAATTCATTTTTATCTAACGGAGCTGAAGCAGAAAACTTTCATATTGAGCTTGTGAAGTGTGAAGATTAAGGAGTTATGTGTTTTTAAATACACGGAGAAAATGTAGTGAGCAAAAATAAAATCTCTGGGAACTGAGAGAAGTCCTGTAGGCTTTGTTGAGGTGTGGAGGTAGAAATGCTGGTGAACAGTTTTTCACATCTCCACTGTGAAGAAGTCAGGAGTTTGATAAGGGCCATGAGAGGCATTTCTTGTTTATATTTGATCACCTTTATGGAGTGTTTGCCATATGAAACTTACTGAAGCCCTCCTCTTTCCTGCTTTCCTGAAGTCTGAAGAATTAAAATTTCCTGATACTTTTTCCTCTAGAAGTGAGGTTTCTCTAACAAAATACATTTTAAAAAAATGTTCAAGTCAAACTGGAAATCAGGACATCTTGAAGAAGATCGTATTCAAAAAAACTTTAACTCTGCTTTCACTTGGACATATTCTAGTAAATTTACAGTACTGTATTTGAAAAGTAAGTGTACTGCTATGATACTTCCAACAACCTTTTCCAGGCAGAGAGGAAATAAATAGTGTCTAAGGCATAAAAGAGCTTCTACAGGAGAAGAAATTAAGTATGCTTCAATTATTCAACTTGAGAAAACAGGGAGGAAGGAAAAGGATAAAAGACCTTTGGAAAAAAATACTGTTCCAGTAGTATATTTGTGCACAATACATGATTGCAGTCACAGGATTTGGGGAGTGTTTAGAATGCAAGTTGGTACTAAAGTCCCTAATACAATAATGAAAGGAAGGCTAGGCTTCATTTGAAAGGCATGGCTGTGCATTTGCAATCTTAGTTCAGTAAGCCTGCAAATTTCAGGTTATCATGATGGCTTCAAAATAAAACACTGCTCTGTACTTGTCCCAGTAAGCCTTTTCTTGTATACCTGACACTGCCACAGGTGAGATACGATGTTGGCTGGTCCTCTGGTTTGGACCACTATGCTCATTTTGTGTTCCTAATAGTTCACTGACATATAAGTTGGTCTCTGTGTCTTTCCTTCAAAACTGACATTCCAAAAGTACTTTCTCATCCTTTACTGCAGTTTTGTAGTTGTGGTCACTGCTTCCTGTTGCTTGAGTGACAGCTACCTTTGCTTAAAGGTAGTTTATGTGGTAGGCTCATTTTCCAGGTTAATACTGGATTAGATAATACACAGGGGTTTACTTGGAACTTGAGAAACCTCTATTGAATAACCTCAGCCCATCTGGTAAATACAGTGAAGCTTTTGAAAACACATTACTTGAAGTTAGGAAGAAAGTGTGTTCTTTGAGTTCCTTAAAACAAAACAAAAACCAAAGTTCCTGGTGTTAGAGCTGTTTTTTACCAAAATGACATGATATACAGAATTAACGATATACACTAGATGTTTGAAAAAATCCTTATTGGCCATTTTTAGCCCGGCGAGCTATTTTTATTTTTAATACTGGCGCTGCACAGACAGTTATCTAACCTTTCAACCTTCTTCCTAATACTGGGAAACTTGCTAAATGTAGTGGGAAGCTTTGACCAAAGGAATCCAAGTCCAATGACTGCAAGAACATCTAGGAGCTACTGTCTCATCTCCTCTTCTCAACTCTGTCTCAAACTCTTCTTCCATCCACTCTCCAGGCACTCGTCTCCCAGTCCGTACCTGTGTCCGGCATTACTCCAACCCAGGTGCAGCACCTGGCATTTTCCTTGTTGAACTTCATGCCGTTGCTAATTGCCCAGTGCTCCAATCTATCCAGATCCCTCTGCAAGGCCTCTCGTCCCTCCAGGGAGTCAACAGCACCTCCCCATTTAGTATCATAAGCAAACTTGCTGAGGATGCATTCAACTCCTGCATCCAGATCATTGATAAAAATGTTGAACAGGACTGGCCCTAGAATTGAGCCCTGGGGAACACCGCTGATGACTGTCCCCTAGGCAGATGTAGGTCCATTCACTACAACCCTTTGAGCTCTACCGTTGAGCCAATTCATCACCCAGCATAGTGCAAACCTGTTTATCTCACAGTTGGATAATTTGTCCAGAAGGATGCCGTGAGGGATGGTATCAAATCCAGAAAGATTATGTCTGCTGCCTTCCCTTCATTCACCAAGCAGGTGACCTTATCATAGGAGATCAAATTACTAAGGCAGGACTTTCCCTTGATGAATCCATATTGACTGTGCCTGATAATTGCATTGTTCTTCAACTGTCTTTCAGTAGTGCCCAGGATAATCTGCTCCATAACTTTTCCAGGGACTGAGGTTAGACTAACAGGTCTGTAGTTTCCTCGGTCTTCTCTCTTGCCCTCTTCATAGATTGGCGTAACGTTGGCTAGTTTCCAGTTAGCAGGGACCTCCCCAGATCCTTGGTAAATTGTTGAGAGGGGTCCAGCTATAATGTCAGCTAATTCCTTCAGCACTCGGGGGTGAATCCCGTCTGGCCCCATGGACTTGTGAACATTGAGCTGATACAGCTCTTCCCTCACAATTCTGGTGACCACAGATGGAAAGTCACTGCTCCCCCTGTCCTCCAGCTCAGGTCTGGACAGCCCAACGTCTATCATTACTTTTAAATACTGAAGCACAAAAGGCATTAAATGGCTCTGCCTTTTCCATAACTCTGTAGAAGGTTACAGGCATATTATCTTATTATAGTTCTTTGGTCAGATTGGAAACAGTACTAGTGAGAGGGGTTGTCAGAGTTAATGCAGTACCCTTCACTCCTTCCGTAGTAGATGCCACCAAATCCCCTTTCATTTCTACCCCACCTCACCACTTTATCCATTGTTCACTGTTTTTTGTCACCTTACTTAAATGACTGAACAAAAGAACTACAAAGCTGAAACTGAAGATTTCGGGGACTTCCCTCTGTAACTCAGACTTTATGGTGTCAGGTGTTGCTGAATCCAGCATAACCTAATATATGGTAGTTTCTATAAATTTATTAATCATTGTTGGCTTCTCTTCCATGAAATTGTCTGATTGCCCCCTCAACCCATGTAAATTCCTAACAGCTGGATGGCCTGCTGCAGGGAATTCCACGGCTTAATTATAGAGTATGTAGAAAATAATCTCCTTTTGTTCTGAACTTATTTTGAATCTTGTTCTATGTTACCTTCATATGATAGCTCCTTATTCTTATACTGGAACACAAGAAGAGATTCCTTATTACTCTCCAAATGCATCCTCAAGATGATAAATCTATGATCGGGTACTTTTTGCTGTCACTTTTTCCTTCTCTGCACTGAAATCAACTTATGTAGCTGACTCTCATAGGAAAGCCTTCTGTGCCATGAAAATTCTTGATGCCTTTGTCTTGAAAGTTTTCTGGATCTTTCAGGAGGAATTTAAAATAAATCAGCTTGCTTATATCTTTTGATTATTTTTTTTCCCATATTTCTGAAACAGAAATTCAAGGCAGATTCTGTTTTGATTTATGAAATGATGGATGATGCAGGGAAAGTAATTCCTTCCATATTAAGAATCTTTGGTACTAGTCAAAGATGGCACACCTGTTTCTTTCTACTCTTTGTATGGGACTTCACTATTATGGAGACACTAGTGAGTAGGAAGGGATGGTTGCAAAACAAAGTTCTCATGGAAAGGCTTCTTTAGAAGGTGATGTAGAGTGGTGAAATCAGGAGGTAGGGAAGAAATAAGTCTTAAGCTTTTTTGTGGCTATGTGGCCTTTCTACAACTGTTTTCTGTGGACAGATGTTTTTTCAGATCTGCTTAACTTCGGAAAAAGCAACACTGATCCCTTTTTCTTTCTGCTTATAAGCAGATGCAAGAAGAAATGCAAATGAGAAGGCAAAATAGTATTTTCTTAAAGTTGCAAAAAATACATCTTTTTTGACATATAAGACAAAATAAGACACTTCTGGAAGCAGAGCAGATAGAAGCATAAACTCTGAATTGAAAGGGGCTAGCTGAAGATCTTTTTTCTGTGTGACTAGACATCCAGTATGTTTGCAAATGTATTATTATTGACTGCTAGCAAAATGCTTTTATTTTTTTTTTCAGAAGGAAAAAGAAAAAAAGAAAGAAGAGAAAAAGAGAGAGAGAGAATCAGAAAAAACATCAAAACAAGTAGCAGTTGAAAAGGTATGAATATTTTTCCCAATTACTTAAAAATTAAATGTAGTGTTAGACGTGTGAGGATTTGAAAAAGTAACATTTTTAGTTGGGGAGAAAATAAATACTATATATACACATGCACATATATGAATAGTAATCCAGATAATCCACATGAATGGTTTACTTAATGTTTGTGTTGTTACTTAGAGGTTGGTTGACCATATGATGATGAACGTTTCTGGGGGAGCAGGGCAGTGAGTTAGGATTTGTTAAGATTTAAGCCCCGATGATTAAGGTTTTTAAGATGTGCCATTAGCATTTTTACATAGAAAATTTTCAGCTTTATTGAGCACTGTATGATCACTTAATGCTGTCTTTCTTAAATGAATCCATTTTAAACATAAGTGTATAATCTGTAGAATTAATAACTCCAATCTAGGTAACTTGAAAATATTCGGCTAGAACATGTCACAAAATGGGACAGACAAACCAGCTTAAGCTGCTTCTTTAAGCAGCTGTTAAAGCATAATGAGGAGCTTTAGCAATGTAGGTACATTTAAGATATCATGTATACTGATGTACACCGCTTGTAGAGTTAATATTAACAGAAATGGAATGGATTATTTAAGTATTAAATACAATAATTTCTTCTGAGACAGCTGTCCTCTCACCAATTACGTGGCTCTATTAGTATGTTCTTATCTGCAGTGTAGACATTGGAGTCTCCATCTGTCAGTTAATTCCCCAATAGCGCTGTGTTACAATTATGAAAAATGTTGTGTATTCGTAAATTATAATTTCAGGTGTATTTCTAGTTCAGTTTTCACTTTTATTTTTATTTTTTATTTTTTTTACTTTGCCTAACAAACAAAAATACAAAAATATGTGCATATGTGGATGGGGAGAAAAGTCCTCAGTTTAAGTATCTTTTTTTCTGGAATTGGAAAGCAGTTTTGGAATAACAAAGCAAGCTTGTTATGACAATGTGAGTCGCTTCAGTGAGCTAGTGGGAAAGGATGCCCTTACACATATGGTGGGAGGTCAAAGCATGTTTACGCATGGTAACACAAAAATTAAAATTTGTGATTATTGAAGCTCTGTAAGGGTACAGGTCTTTTGCATCCACCCAAATTAAGTGTTTTATTCTCATGATGAGAACAATATAATTTAGTTGTATGTGCTAAAAATATTGCTGTGGTATGTAAGTGTTAACTTTTTAAAGCCTAGAGAGTAGTGTTGGTCAGCGGGGAGAGAGGAGCTTCTTTTGCAAGGATGCCTCAACCTTGTCACATGGCTAGGACAACCTGAGAGAAGAAAGGACAGCAGTGCACAGCTACAGCTGAGCGGCCACCCTTACACTTGACATAAAGCCCAAATCAAATGCCACGGATTAGATTTACATTTGAAATGTCATTAGATTACCTGTTAAATGATTAAGCAAGAAAAAGAAGGATTTTGATTTTAAATCCTTGTACTACAAACTGTGGAATTTTGTAAATATATCTGCATTAGGTAATAGTGCTGTTGTAACAGCTGCAAAATGTTTGAGCACGGACTATTTTATTTCATTATTAATGCGTCAGCACTGATTGCTCAAATGAAACTCGTCTATGTGTCATCTTTTTGATTTAAGAGGTTCTTTAAGCTGGGGCTTTTCAAGGCTTTTAAGGATCATTAAAAATACACTATTTTTAGACACTGCCTGTAAACTTTAAAATCGCAGTCACTTTCTAGAATCCAAGGGAAAGAGACCTATATTGAATGCTTGTGTTTCCATTGGAAAGTACTGGTGAGATAGAGGATCAAAAGGTTTTATTGATGTATACAGAGTTGTACCTTGCTGCTTTTTTGGTGTGATTCTGCTTCAGGAGATTATATACAGTAATATTCTTCTTAGTTTGACTAATAATGATGGACTTCGTGTCCAGTTAAGACTGACTGTAGGGTATCTTAAATATTGCATGTTGAATCAGTAGGGGAATGCTGAAATCTTGACCACAGTATCATTTTCCCAGCAACCACAACAAGCAGCAGATGGCTCTTTATCCCAGTTCTGAGCTTTCTGAAGAAGGAAACAACGTAAGAATTCTTTGGACACTTCGTATGTGAAGTCCCTGGTCACCTTCATGCAGGCATAGTATACCTCCACAGTAGACAGTCCAGGCTTGAAAAGTCAATGAATTAAAAAATACGTAACCAAGCAATTGTCAGTTTTACGGGAATTTTGTTGATTAAGGTAATTCAAGCAGTGTTTTAGCCATCCTATAGAAGAATCAGTGAAGATGGAAAAAAAAACAGCAGGCTTTAAATTAGCACAAAGTTGAAAATGAAGCTATAGAAAACTCCAGGTAGCTTTCCAAAAGTCATGTACTTCTATGAGTCTTACATTCCCTAGTGTTGTTTTTGTATCTTATACTGAGTTTAAGTTTGTTAGCTTTTAAATCAAGAGTTTAAAATTTTTTAATTTTTTAATTTTTTGAGAAGCTGTTACTTGGACGAATATAATAGTTATATTTCTCAACNCTTATGTTCTGGACTCTGCTTGAAAGAACAAACTGATCTGCTCCTACATTTGCATAAGAGCTTTGCACTGGTTACTAACTGATCTGTAGCCTTTAACAAGCTGAGTGTCTAGCCCTATTTCTTTTGCATTTTCAGATACTCCTGAAAGCTTATAACATGGGTTTAGTAAACGGCATTATTCCAATATTGTGTTAATGTGTCAGGTAATTATGAATTTCCTTAAGCTCCAAGCGACTCACTGCAGAACAGTGAGTAGCGAGGATACTTGCTTTGACTCAATTGTTCTGGGCTGTTCCGCTTTCTGTGACAAAATTACTGGGTAATTTGTATTATAACAAGATCTTACTATGTCAGCTACAGATTGAGTCTAGCCCAGTGATTCGTGTTTTATTGGGAGTAGCCAACAGTATGATGTTCCACATCAGTTCCTGCAGTGTTCTAAAAACATAAAATGGTGATATTGCTAATCTACTGGCAGTTACAATGATTTTTTTTCAGTCTAATTGAGATCTACCTCATGGGGAATCTTATGGGATAGTAATGTTGTCAGCTTTGCTGTTATTAATTACAGCGTCTGGTGCTTCATAAAGCCTGGTCTAGTGGTCTGACATGTTTTTCATGTTGGTAATAGGCTGATAGTGGTCAGAAAAGACAAGGAGTTAGCTTTCTTACTGTGTAAGTGCTAATTGGATCCTAAAGTACTATATACTTGTCGATCATGGATCTCAGTTGATAAAACTGTTCTTATACCTATACAGCAAACTTCTTGTAACCATTAGATAACAAAGTTTGTCTGCAAAACTTCATTGATTCAGTAGTATTTTGTGCCTTTACGAAGATGGTCTTTAGGACTTGCCATAATATAACTAGCTACCAATACAAACTACAGAGCATTCACTGTCAACACACTTCAGTTTTTCCAGGAAAACTGTATAATAATTGGAATCCTAGATATTCAGCATACATAAGATTATATACTAACCGATCATGTCAGGAAGCTCTTTGGTTTTAGAATTTCTAATATGGGCTGAATGTTTCAAATACGTCTGGTATAGTAATCTGTCAGGATTCAAATTCGTTTTTTAAATTACAGGAAATTAACCACCAAAATAAGTGTATTTATTGGATGTCAAAATTATAATTTGAGGGATTTATTGCCTTTGTTAGGTCATCTTTACAAAGGTTTGAAAAACTAATTTTTTGAGAATCTGTTACTTGGACAAATATAATAGTTATATTTCTCAACTATATATGTAGTTAAAATATAATTATTGACACACTTCAGGAAGAGGAAAGTAAAATATGGGTGAACATGAGTCCATTTAGACTTTAAGCATTTGTGACTTGAAGAGGGCACCTTCCAAGAATGAATCATCTTAATTTTCAATGAAATAGAATTTCCATATTTTAAGCTAGTAATTGAGAACTAGAGCCTCTAATAACACCGAAGACTCTTACATACAGTTTTAAATAGGAAGGTGCAAGTGACTTGAAAGCCTTTTGAGCTATAACTATTGGAATATCATACTGGCAGTGTGAGATGCATGCCACTTTGCCAGCACACTCATTGCACAAATTCATATCCGGATTTTAAATAAAGCAGTTACAAAATTAAAGGCAAGTAATCATTCTGTGTAAGGGTGGGTAGAGAACTGGAGCATGAGGAATAAAGCTCTTGAATTCCTAACTTTAGTAAGGAACAGGAAAATAAAATCTCTCAATTTGTGTAAAAATGCAAATTTTCTTGAAGAACACAATAAATAGCTGTCTAGTAAGTATAAAGGGACCTAAGCTACCAAAGGAATACTCTTCAGAAATCTGGCAGCTTATTCTAGGAGCGGTTAACCTAACGAGGCCAGGACTCTCTGGGGATATTCTTCTATCCTCTTTTCCTTTCATTCGCTGCCGACTGATTCTGCTCAAAATAAGCAAGACGGTGCTGTAAGGATAAAAGTAGAACTACTTGCCACATTACTCTCTCAGTATTCAATAACTCACATTTTCAGGGTCTTCCTGAAAGGTCTTCTGGCATTCATCAATTTTCAGCTCGAAGTCTTTCATTAACATCTTTTCTGGAGCTGGCAGGGACCAAATTCTACCATCTCCAGCACTCCAACACCACTCTTTCAGTGAATGCCCTTGTCTCTCAGAAACCCAGGTACTTCCTCCCCCTCTCCCTGTGCCATTTCCACAATTGCAGACCTCAAGTTTCCCTTTTTTTTTTTTAATGCTTAAAATAACCTTACCTGTATAGCTACTTTGAGAAAACACTGCAAGGAAACTGCTGGAACAATGACTATGTAGTTCTTTATGACATGAAAATTGGGGCCAGGTCATGTGGAGCTGAGGTGTCCAGCCAAAGCCCAGCTTGTTTGCAAGCAACAGAAATAACAATTTTAGCAATATAAAATGTCTTGAATTGCAAGAATAAATAAATGGGGCTACTCATGTGCTTCGTAGTACTTCTTAAGGGCCAACAGGAACAGTAATAGCACAAATGAGACTGTCATTCAACGAAGGAAATTTTTACATATTTTGTACATGCAATTATGACTAGGATTTTAAATTAGCTAACAAAA
>VXAA01007075.1:1224420-1237168 GCA_013399115.1 Anseranas semipalmata
AAAAAAAAAAAAAAGTCTGATACTTTAAGAGCCAGTTTGTGTAGGGGGGGAGGAAGAAAGTCCGTAGCCTGCCACCAGTCTTATCTATTTCACTGATGGTAACACATGAAAATTTTTCATCTCTTGGTGAGAAAACCAGCTAAGCTTTCAGCAGCCGTCTTTTAAGCTTCATCACCCTGCCCACCCTTTCATCAGCTGCTGAGCAGCTTTCCTTTCTTATTAATTAGTCCTTTGCACAGTCAAAGTTGGTGAACTTTCCTAAATCAGCCATGATTTTTTGTTTTCCTTTTCTGCCAAAGCTGGCTGAACTAGGTCTTAGTTCGGGGGCACAGTAAACCACTGAACTCCTTTCTATGTCTAGTATTTCTACTGAGAAAGACTTTTTCATCTTCAGGAAATTGAATCAATTTACAGCCATTTGGTAACTTTACAAAGAATACCTACCCTACATATTCTGCTGGTGGTAAGGGAGCTACCAAAGGCTCATTAGTAGTTTTCGGAACTAAACCTTAAACTGTGCGTTCCTTTTGTGTAGAGTCTGTGCCGGTAGCACAACGGAGCTCGGCAGGTAAGTTCTGTGCCGCTGCCTCATGCAGTGTGCACCCCCATCTCAGACCTGTTCCCACTGAAAGGAAGGACGGGGTGCAGTCTGGTCGCTAAAGCTGCACGGAATGGAGGCAGGAGGGCGGTGTTTGTGGATGGTCAAGTGGAATGCCCTCTACAGAATGGACAGGAAATTCTTCATGCATTTGGCAAGACTTCAAATAAAAAGTGAGGTGTATTAAGGATATAATACTTCATTTAGTAAAGGTGCTTGGGTTGCACAATACGTAGTTTAGAACAGAGAACTTGGATTGAGTTTTATGAATGAGACTTCTTGAATATCAGAGTCACTAGGACAATTCTAGTGTTTTTTTTTTTTCAAAATGTACCTTTTTATGTCCATCTGCAGTACAAATTCAGGCAAAAAAGGCATAACTGGGCATGATGTCTTGAAGCTTTTGAGTGCTTCCAAAGTAAGGGGGGAGAGAATCTGTGTGCCTAAAATGTTCAGATTTTTGCAGGGTCCAACTTTTTATAGAGATTTAATTTTTAAATGAAGGAAATCTGATGTGCTTGAGTGCTAGCAATCCAGAATTCAGCCAGTAGTGATTCAGAAAACCATCCCTGGAAAACTTCAAGTATTTCTGATACCCAAAATTATAAAGGTCAGCTAAGTCCATGGCACTGAATGCTTTGGAAGTGCTTGGATTCAGCACCGTATAGCTTTTTATGGTATATATTTCAGGGACTTAGCACCAGTTGAAGACTTTAATGAAAACATTGTGATGGTTTCACTGTAAAATACTGCATATTGAGGGTTGTGATTACCATGAAACTGCATCTAATTTTTTGAAAATGGACTCTGTTAAGACAGGTTTTGTTTTATTTGGATAGTAAAGTTAGGACATAAAGAACAAGGTGTTTTTGTCTTCACAAACTGTGCTCTTGCAAACTAATATTGACATTCAGAGTTAAGATTTTTTTCATTCTTCTGAACCTACCAGGATGAATATTTCTAAAGGACTGCAGCAGTTGCCTTGATTAACTGAAGTACTGTTTGACACTAAGTTTAATTTATTACACTGCATTTTGAGTTTGAAGTTGGCTCTTGTTTATGTATAGAGTTGATTTAAGTGACAGGAATGGGTCAGTTAGAGGTTATCTTACAGTGGCAGTCTATCAAATCCTGTTTTTCTTCCCCAAACTGAGGACTAAATTGCCAGCTTAATCTCAGCAATAGGAGTGAGCTGCTGCCTCTGTCCAGTTAGAACCAGCTCGCACCAGATGGCCAGTGTTACGGAGGTACTGACAGGTTTATTTGCACTTTAAAAGTGCTAGCAAACCCCTTAAGTAGAAGTGGGGGCAAATCATATTAGCAGCTTTTCCCCTTCATGTAGGAAAAAGTGTCAAATATTCATTTACCAAAGAGGAAGAACTTATGGTAGTTTCTTTGTGTTGTCCCTTCCTCCCCCAAAGACGGGTAAAACTCCCACAAAAAATTGACCTGTCTGGGCAAGTGAAGCAAGAGGAGTATTAGTCCCTGTTGGCTGGAAGAATGAAAACTTGCTAAAGTTTTGGTGTCCACTTAAACACCAGTTTGGTGGAGGTGATATACTTAGGTGTTTACTTTTAAGCTGTAGGAGTATGTTGACTTGGTTGACAGGTATATTGACCTGAATGACAATTTAAATATAGAATTACATTATAGATATTCTAAATGTTTTCTTGATTATGATATGGTTGATATCTGCTAAATCGCCTGAATAGTTGTTCATGTTCTCCTACCCTTCTAAACATGATTTTGCCTTCCTGAATGATTTCATTTTTAATGTTTTTTTCTTTATAATCTTAAATAAAATGTTACATAATTTTAATGCTAATATATAAGCAATTGAGTGTTTATCAGAGGAACTGAAAAATGAACAGGCTTTGCACTGTGGTTGCATAGTCTTATTTATACACTTAGTCCTTGTGTTTACAAATTCAGATGAAGCAGATTTGAATTAAAGACTCATGATTCAGGAATATGTGGTAAGACATACTACAACCTCTTTCCCTGCCTCCTACTTACACAGAGGGCAAAGAGTTTTCAGGCTTGTTCTCTTAGTCTGTGTTTTATGGACCTGTGCAGCCTGGTTTTATGTTTCTAATAATACCTTTTCAGTGTTTTGGAAGAGACCCGATTATTTTTGCGTTGTTTGGTTGCTTCTTATGCCAATCTGTTGAATGGCATATGACATGAGATTCTTCTTCCCAAAGCTGTGCAATTCATTCTTTGTGCAGGTAACAAAGGATTCCTCGTGTTTAAGGGTTGCTTTGAAAAATAGTCTCATTTAATAGAAGTAATCCGTTATGGGTCTTATTATGTATTAGAGTTGTAGACAAAGATATTAAGAAATAAATATTGCAGGTAGAAGCAATTGAAAGAAAACCTTGTTTTGTCAGATGGGGAGGAAAAAAGGACATCTGTGTTTTTAGTTTTGGAAAAAGAGTCAACCTATAGGAAGGGTACCACATTTTTTTCCTCAGTCCAGTGTGCATTCTCTGTATCTGCTTGATCCTCTCAACTCCGTTCTGTGGCAGAACATTATTTTCATTTTTTTGTTTGTTTTCTTTTTATTTCTAAATAAATGGAATCTTAAAACTATGAGAACAAGCTTGGGTTTAGGCTGCTTTGGTTAAATTTGCTTTTGTTTAATTTGCTAAACTATTTTTTAACCAAAAGGTATTGTTAAGTATGCTTCGTTTTAGTTGATCTTCAGTTGTTTTTCCCGCAAACAAAGTCAAAGCCTAAAACAGACCTGGGTGTTGGGTTGATAATGCATATTAACAGATGGCATTTTCAGGTTTCTCCTGCTTGCTTGTGATAAGCTTAATCTTTTTCCTTATGACTTTGAGACAGATAGGAAGGCAACTCTTGCAGAATTGCTGGAGTATGTTATACTGCAACTTCCATTTTTATGCATCAATTTTAAAATGTTGTAATAAGTGCTGAGGTACATTAGTTCTACTTTTAGTCTGTCAACATGATTTTAAATATATATATATATATACATATACTTGCGTATATTTAACAAAAAGAAAACTGGGTACTTAAATTTGCTTCAACTAAATCAGCCTTATTCACAGATGGACACTATCTTTAGATTAAAAACATCTATATGACCAAGTTTTAAGCATTTTGAGGCATCTGAAATCATAGGAGCATGCATGATTGAAAGTGCAAATACGCAATCTCATATAAAGCATTTTATAAAAATTACAGTACTAGTTAAACTGAGTACAATCAATCACATGTGCAAGAACAAAAAAGTATGACACTTTTACAGAAGTGGTACTGACATGGAATTGAATATAAAGAAGGATAAGGATTGAATGAGATATGATGTTGAGAACAGGAAAAAAAATAACGTTGCTCAAAATAATAATCTTACCTTATTTTGCATAATAGACTTCCTTTGTCTTCCTCACGTAATACAAGTATTGGATCATGAGCGAACCAGTTAAGTGTCTTTGTGTGTTCTTTTTCATTTTACTGTGCTTAGGCTAGAACATGCTTAAACTCCGCAGGGGAGATAGCTTACTCCAGTGTGTGAGCATCAGGATAGGGCAACCAGCTAGCAGGAAGAACTGTCAGATATGTAAATCTTACTTAAGAGTAAAGATGGTAACCTTATTTTTCATAAAAATAATTTTAGATGCCACTGGCAATATCAAAAGCTCCAAAGTTAGCTTTAGCTTTTAATATATATATATTTAAAATGTTGTAAGAGGTTTCAACAAGAAGTTCACAAACACTATCATGAAATTTTCAGTGTCTTTCAGTTTAAGTCAACAGCTGACGTAAGTATTGACTGTGTGGCCTTTTATTAAAAGGAAAGAAGACTATTTAGACTGAATTTACTACATTTTGATAGTTGTTCATGGCCCTAGAACAATTGCATAAAAATCTTTATGGCTCTGGCATTAATCCTGTTACCTAATTATGCCTTCACAATCTTTACTCAAAGGTATTTGGAAGATACCACTCTAGCTGTGATAGAGATATAAGCAAGACAAGGTAGAAGCAGGATCTTTTAATACAATTTGAAGGAAATGGACAAGTTTCTCTCTCCAGAAGATTTTGCAAGACGAAATTATGTTACAAAGTTACCAGTTACCTAGTTGTTCAGATAACTAGAGTCTCTTTAATGCTAAATTTCTAATATGTCAACACTGTTAACCCATCTGCAATCAGTTGCGTCCCGTCTCTGTTAACAAAAAGGTTACAAGTGCATAAATTCATCTTTTTCTTACCTGAAAATTTTCCTTTATAAAATTGGCACCTGCAGCTAGAAAATGGGGCAGTTCTGTGGTTGGTTCCCATGCTAGTTGTCAGTGTACTGTTGTGAAATAAATCTGTTCCAACTCTGCTCAGCAAACATGGTATCTCAGCTTGAGGATATTTTAGGTCATGTCGGAGTAAGTCACTGCAGACTTGTCTGCTAGGCAAATAGTGCGTTTGACACTGTGTAGTAGCATGGGTAACTCCTGCTCAAGATAACCTATGCATTTTGTCCTATATGCTTAAATCCTCAGTTTACACTGTAAGTACATATCAAATATCTTTTTTTCTTCACTTAGAAATGGTCTAAGTCAGTGGTGTAGAAGAAATTGATTTGGTTGAATCCGAGCGTAAATGTTGAAATGAATGCACGAATAAGCAAATCAGAGTCCTTGTAACATCACTTTGAAGGGTCAGTTGTAAAAGTTCGGAATCCTTAAAGCTATGAATCTAAAAAGTTTTAGTGACCGTAACATTTTGTAGGGATGCTTTAAAACATTCATTTTCAGAATACCCAGAAATTTCATATAGGTTTATATTATTTAAACTGGAGGAATAAAAGCAGAAAAAAGTTTGACCCATTTCCAGTAAAGATGTAGATTGCTAGACTGGATAGCAGTTTAGTAGGTGTTAAAAGATTACAGTGATATGAAGGGCAAAGAGAAACAAATGGAGTTTACTGAAGTAAAGGGAAATCCATTTTGTTATTGATTGTGGTAGGTTAAAATTAATTAGCTTCTAAAATTGTTTCAAAGTAGTTAAATTTGAAATAAGAACAAAACTGAGAGAAAAAAGTGACTGGCAGGAGAAACTAGTATGTTGTCATAGACATGAAAAGCTAATGATGCCTAAACATTTATTAAACACCTCTTATGGGATGCAGAGAGAAAAGAATGTGGGGATAGGGCAGAGAATATTGGGGTTGTGAGAAGTTTATTATGCAATGTTTAGGTGATGGACCAAAAGCAGGGAAATGGAGGAATCAAGGTGGATGGAGGTGGAACAAGCATGAGGAAAAACAGGGAAAAATAGATATAAAGGGCCAGTCGCGTATATGCAGGTTGCTAAGCAGTATGCTTGTCTAAGCCCTGCACTTGATCACTGCAGGCTATCCTATATTTGTATCAACTTCTGTTTGCAACCATCTCATGTGCAAACGTGCCGTCTCTTCTGGACCTGTGCGTGAACACCAGCAAACTTCAAGTTGGGCTACGAGACAAGCGGGATAAGAGGTTAGTGTTGGCCACTGGAAAGACTGCAGGTCAGAGGAGCCTAAGGGACAGCAACTGGAGAGACCAGTGTCTAGAAGTCAACTATTTTAAAGGCAGCACGTCTAAGACCAGCTACTGGAGACACCCACAGCATGCTCACACGCGTGTGTAACACCTAGCAAACTTCAAGCTGAACTAGCCAGTGGGTAGGATACCAGCATCTGGAAAGATGCAAGGTCTGAGCTGGTGACTGGCTACGGGTGTAGGGTCTTGATATTGGATGAACTTTGGTTCCACGCAGAAAGCATTTTTCAGAGAAAAAGCACTTCTGTTGTAGTCAAGTAAAAGAATGCAAACCATACCTTCACAAGTAGCGATGGAAAGCAAGGTTCCTATTAGATTGTTTTTTCACTATGAGTTCAGTCAGGTGCCATGGCTGAAACAGCTCATTCTTGTCTGGAGGTGTATAAAGAAGGAATTACAAATATATACCCCTTATTTATGTTTGAGTACACTGATGTTAGGTGATGTATGACTAAAGGTTTTTAGAAGGAAAGTTATTAAAAAATAATAATAACGATTGGAAAACAGTTGAATCCTTTTCAGGATACATTTACAAAAAGTAATACAGTGCCACATGGTTATGAATGAGCTGAGGAACTGGAGCTAATATAGCTGTATTACTGTAATGTTGTCCTGGCTAATTAGCTCATGTAAGCGGAGTAGAAATACTTAAGCTGAGTTCATATAACCAGAATATGTGGTTCTAAAACTGAAGACATATTTAAAACAGCTTATAGAAATGCAAACCACGTGTGTTGAATTTCACAGCTTGCAAACTGAGGTGCATTAAAACACTTCCGCTGTAATCTGATTTATAGATGTTGTATTGGGACACTGGATTAGCCACAGCTTTACGATGAGTCTGTCCAGATTTTCTCCTTTAAAATGACTTATAAGATTTAAAAATGGGTTTTATTGGATTAAAAGTAGAATGCTTTGGTTTTATCTAATCAATTTTCACGACCAGATTAAGACAAAACAGGAAAAGGGTTGATAAACAGCTTTTCCCCATGCCTTTTGTGTCCTTGTAAGCAGTCCCTCGCTTCTAGGTTCAAATGCAGTCATTTCAAAGATTTTGAGCTGCAGCAAACTCTGCTCAAATCCTTACCCCTAGAATCCCTATAAAACTTTGTTACCCCTGCGTGCAGGCTATGGGCCTGTCCTTGGCAGTCTTGCCGTCTCTAGCTCAGCTTCGTGTTCCTACTTCTTGTGACTGTTACCTAGCGAGCATGCAATTTTCTGATGCTTTTCTTCAAGTGCCAGACTATTAGGAGAAAGAACTTGTCCCCCCTGTTTCAGACCCTACTGTGAACTTGTCAGCTGGAAAATGAATGTATACAACTAGTATATCAAATACGGTTTAGATTATTTTTAATAAGTAAATCTTGTACTTTCCCTTGAAATTGTCTTACATTCAATCTTTGATATTTTGTCTGATTTAGTCTCAGCAGTAAGTATAAAAAATAGACATCTTCATTTTAGGAAATTATGCTTCTACATTGCAAACATTACTTTGAACAAGGCTAAAAGGGCCTCTGAGAATGTCTGATGCACGTACTAGAAAGGAGCTAAACTGATTCAGCTGAGTATGAGACATGAAAGGTTTTAAGCTTTCTTGGAATACATTGAGTAAAGTAAATGAGACCTGAGCTACCATTTTATGTTCAGTTAAAATGGTGGTACTGGATGGTCAAGAAATAATAACAAAATAATAGCCTATTCCACTTTCATAGATACTGTTAACATATTAGCCTTGACCCAGATAAAACTACATGAATGGAGTAAGATTAAGGTGCAGCTGTCCATTAGTTCAGCCATGAAGTATTTGATTCAGATGACTAAAGGTATGACACATTGTACGTAATCTTCTGCTAGGACAGTCCTGGTTTAACTCCAGCAGGCAGCTCAGCACCACGCGGCCACTTGGTGGGGCAGAGAATCGAAAAGGAAAAAGTGAGAAAACTCACGGGTTGAGATAAAGACAGTCTAGAGCAAAAGTCGTGCATGCAAGCAAAGCAAAACAAGGAATCCATTCACTACTTCCCATCGGCAAGCAGATGTTAAGCAACTTTCAGGAAACCACATGTAGTGGTTTCTTGGGAAGCCAAACTCCATCACATCGACATTCCCCCCTTTCCTCTTCCTTTCCCCCAGCTGTTACTGCTGAGCACGATGCCACATGGTGTGGGACATCCCTTTGGCCAGCCTGGGCCAGCTGTCCTGGCTGTGTCCCCTCCCAGCCCCTGGTGCACCCCCAGCCTCCTCACTGGCAGGGCAGCACGAGGAGCTGGAAAGGCCTTGGCTCTGTGTGAGCACTGCTCTGCGACTACTAAACATCCCTGTGTTATCAGCACTATTTTCATCAAAAATCCAGAACACTGCATCATACCAGCTACTAGGAAGAAAAATAACTATCCTAGCCAGAAGCAGGGCAAGTACTTTGCCCTAAACTGTGAAAATTTAATGAAATCCAAATACTCAGGTTTTTAAAATAGAAATTTAGATCAAGGACAACTTAAAAATATTTTACTTCAGAAATGTGTTTAGACTGAATGGCCTTCATGTGTAAAGATTCCTATTCAAAAAAAAAAGTTTCAGTTTTGTTGGTTTGCTTGATATAAATGCTCTAAATTGGCCTACCTACACAGCATGAGTAGTTCAGTGTCTTGAGAGTGATTCATTAGAATAATCGCAATAGACTCTTAAATAACAAATCTAAATTTTCCCCTTGGAGTAGCTGTTAGTTTGAGGCAATTCTAGTTTAAAGAAGAGTTGCAGCCTTTTCTTGGTTGACATGCAGTGTTTTTTCTCTTGATTAGAAATGCATCAGAGTTTGCATGCTGAGACATTGTAATCTGTAGAACTTCATAGTGATACCACTGTAGTGTTTCTTGTGCTTTGATGTAGTATACTTATTTTCTGGCCTTTTTTTTTTTTTCAATTTGGGCAAAATGGCAGTTCAGCATTTCCTAAAAGTATCCTAAGTTTTGAAGCATCAGTCTGGTTATTGAATTTCGTCATATTTTGTTACAAGTCTGAGAAAAATCCTGGTATCTTATAGGATGGTAAACAGAATAACACATTTCATCTTTAATTTGATTTAAATTTAATATTATGGAAGAATTAGTTTTTACTTATTTACATGTCAGGTACCAAAGCTGTAAAATGTTCTTTAAAAATTCTAGGACATCTGAGAGTAATGCTTTAAGCAGATACTGGCTAACGTAACTTGTATAGTAAAAGTATATAGCTGTCAGAAAAATCCTATCTATAGGCCTACTGTAAGCTTATAGAAAATGACTAACATTATTTTTTCATAGGGGAATTCTCAAATGTTTATGCTCTCTTCAGAAGTTTTATTGCAAGCAAGTAACAAAGAGGGAAGGAATCCAATTACTTTATGCACAAGACATGAAGTTCCTACCTAATAAAGAGCAAAGGAGGACTTTTGTTCAGTAAGCACACAAGCATCTATAAGCTCTAGTGAGTAAACTGGAAATTGCCTTTAAGTAGGTTAGGAGTGATTTTCACTAAATTATTTGATGGATCTTCAGCTTTCATAAAGCCTCTTGTAGCTAAGGTAGGCTACAGGAACAACTGCCTGAGTAGGTCTGATGTGTATGAAACGGACTAAATTCTAGATTCATGTGAATTTTTCATTGAAGTATGAAATTGAGGAAAATGTTCAGAGAGGTGTTTTTTGTATGTAATATTTAAGTATGAAAACAGAAGCAGATAACTGGATTGGACAACTGATGGATCAGATCTTTGACAGTGATTGATTCCTTGCTTCAGAGTAGGAGAGAGAGATTTATAATAGTATCTTATGGCTGCTCTGACTCGAAACTTTTTACTTCAGCACTACTGGTCATGTGGCTTATGTCTTGCATGATGTATGCTACCCCTTCTAATACTTTTGAGCTAATGTAAATAAGAATAAGGTAAATCTTAATCCTAAATGCTGTTGTTGAAACTAAATTATTTGCATGAATAATTTGCATCTTGTGGTAGTGAATTCAGCAAAAGTTCCACTTATTTTTTAAAGTATTTTCTCAGTTTTACATTTCTGTTGGGTGTCACTTGTCTTCTAGAACTGCTGAACCCTTAAAATTTGTGAATAGGAAGATAATTGGCATAAAGTTACAGAAGCAGAAAATGGACACTTGAATTACCTAGCATTATTCTTTTATCTCAAAGTCACTCATTTATGATGAAAAATAACCACAGTATGTTCCCTGCCTGGTGGCACTTTTGAACGTACCCTTACCAAAGAAGTTTGTTTCACCACTGTGACTTCCTGCGCAAAATGTCCTCAGCTGCCTCTGTCAGAGGAGAGTGATCTGACAAACAGCAACATGCAAGTAGCTCATAAATGCAGAGTTTAGGCTGACCCGTAGGCTCTGCAGTGTAAGGTCATATTTGAAAATGGTCTGAAAGGACTGCAGCATATGGGTAGTGTGTCCTTAAATCATTTCACAAACTTGGATTGATTTCCTGTTTCGTTACAACAATGATTAAAAAGAGAGAATGGGGATAACTGAAGAGCAGTGGAGTTGTTGCTAGATCTGAATATTCTTAGTTTTTTCTTCCTCGGGGTTTAACTCTTATAGGAAGACCTCACATTGTCTGTTTTGTCCACCAAGCAAGCTGGGTTAAAGCTTTCCATTTCCCTTTCGCCTACCCGTCTTCTACACCTGGTAGTCAAACATGCATCTGGGCACTGTCCTGAGAGTCAGGGAAGGACAAGCTGTTTTTTGCAGAAGGGGAGCATGGATAATACTAGCAATAGACCTTGTAGCATCCTCTTACATGTGTGAATTTAATAGATGTATGACTGTCGGTCAGGGTGGTACTGACCTTTCTTCTTGTCTTGCCCATGAGATGACTGTATCCTTGTAGACAACATTGTACGTGCTGTACTGTAATCTTTGTGCAGAGGAAGGAGGAGGATTGACTTGGCAACGCTTTCATTATTTCTCTTTTCTCTGATGAGACAGAATGAATTATTCATTTAATGGTTATCTTCAAAAATAGCTGGCTGAACAAAATCTGATGAAATGCCTGACTGAGACAGTGGACTTTCTACAGTATGCAACTTAGGCTTCAGGTGTTACTTAATGTTCTTCACAACCCCATCTCCTGCAGACTTGCTGTCTAAGTCTCTGGGAGAAAACATGCCTGCCCATTCAACAGAGTGGGAGTTGACCTTTGGATGAGGCTAGTGCAAAACTCAGATTCAGGGCTTTGGGGCTTGCGTATGCTATGCTTCAATGGGAAATCAGAATTTGGGAATTCACTGTCATTTGTAGGGTGAGTTCCAAAACTAGGTGGTTCACTTGACTGGAGTGCTCCCTGTATCTGCTTGGCAAAGTCTATAGCATGCTAGAGAGTAGGTGGTTATGACGAAAATAGACCAACAGTGGTGAAATATTGCTGTCTGCACATGTGTAATGTGTGCGTGTGTAGCCCTTCAATTTTGTAAATGAGGTGCTTAAGAGGTTGTCTTGCTTTAACTAACAAAACAAAAGCTGATAGAAATATGGTTGTGCAAAACTGTCAAAACTGAAATCAAAAGTATTATGTCAATATTGCATGTGTTGATGGGGCGAAGTTCAGAAGGCAGGACATCATATGGTAAGGAATATCCTTCTGGTCAATTCAGGTAAGCTGTCCTGCCTGTATCCCCTCCCAGCTTCGTGCCCACTTGCAGTCTAATTGTCGTATGGGCAGAGTGGGGGGGGGGGGGGNNNNGGGGGAAAGGCCTTGAGGCTGTGCAAGTGGTGCTCAGCAACAGTCAAAAACACTGGTGTGTTACCAACAATGTTCAAGTCAGAAATTCAAAGCACAGCACCATACTAGCCCCTGTGAAGAAAGTTATCTCTATCCCAGTCAGACCCATGCAGGCAATTTGTTTGCAGAATATATGGTATAAATTATATTTCAGTTCTCCTGTCCTTGTCAAATAAATGTTCTTACTTACTAGAAGATTTAACTTAGAAGAGCATATAAGAGAGAAGCAAATCTATAAAATCAACCATAGGCCTTGATGTGTGGATAGAGTAATTAACATTGTTACTTGTTGATTTATTTGGTTTCAACTAATTCAAGAAAAGTGTTTCACATAAATTAAGTTGAACCAGAATGGTGTTATTAGTGTTATATTGAGAGCAATGCATTGTGAGAGTTCAATAAAATGTAATATTGGTTTATATAAGACTGAGCTTTGCTTTTTGAATTGAGACCTGGTAGGGACAAATAAAATGATTTTTTTTTGCTGGTCTAAACTAGTATTCTTACAAACCCTATTTTCCAAATTAAACCTCAGATAACTTTTATTATTGCACAGAATGAGAAAAGAAAGAATAACGGGAGAAAACAGCAGTGCAACATTAAATGTAGCTTGATGAATTACGAGTTAGTCTTTCATGATGGAATGGAAAATGTTCAATGAAACATCCTATGAAAATAGTGAAGTCGGTTTTCTAGAATGATACTCTTTTGATCTTGGAAGGATGTGGTCAGAATTTGAGGAAAATAAAACTGAAAACTTTGGTTTCTGTACAAATATTTTAAAATAATCTTAGCCATGAAATCATAGAATCATAGA
>VXAA01007076.1:218-20405 GCA_013399115.1 Anseranas semipalmata
AATATTTGTTTGATTTTCTAAAGGACTTCAGCACCCAGCGGTGACCCTGACATTTCCTCAGGGTCCTGTTAATCCAGGGCTCCATCCAGACATCCCTGAGACACAAATATTTACTGGAGGATGCACTCTAGCACAATATATGGAGGGAAGTGGTAAGTCTCTGCCTTTTGGGATGAGATTCTGCTAAATGTCCTCCAACATGGGCAGCTACATGTGAGCTAGGGACCCTTCCGTCTCTGGAGAGCAGCGGGCATTTCCACTGTGCAGTGCCTCTGTTCAGATGGACATTTCATCCTCAGGAGGAGATGAACCACAGCCTCAGCGTACCTCTGTGCCTTTTTCTGTTTGGTGACCATAAAGGGTGCTCAGGTGACATCTGGCCAGACAAGTGCACCTTTCATTGTCTAGGCATCTTTCTGGCAGAACAACCTGAACCAAACACAAATACTGGTGCCCAAACCTAGGTGGCCAGGTGCAGTGTACAACTTAACACTTAGATGTCCTCAGGTGTTTTCACAGTCCCTTCAGACCTCGCTCTCTGTGCTTCTGGTGCTGATATCACAGCAGAACCATAGGCATAGCGCAGCCTGCCATAGGGTTGGCATAGGTGGCCGGGGCCATCCCACCATCTGGGTGACAGTGAAAAGTGCTTTTGGCTCCTTGGTCTGCATGAGGGGCAAGCAGAGGGGATGCCCCTCAGCAGTGCTCAGTGCTGAGTCACAGGAGAAAGCAGCAGCAGTCCAGTAAGCACTCACACCGCAGCTACATCTAGCACACCACCAGGCACAGAATCCTTCCTTTTAACACGAGTGGGGCTTCAGAAACAAAGCAAAATGAAACAAAACATTTCCCAGCAAGCCTCTGAGCATGGTGGATATTTCCAGGCCTCAGAAACATGTGAATTACCATCGTTCTGACACAAGCCTGTGATGGTTACGGATGTGCTCACATTACTCATTCACTCTGAACAGAAGAAACAAGCACTCTGCTCTCTGTTTTCACATATTTAAGCTACATCCAACAGATAAGAAGTCCCAAGTGTTTTTTGTTGTGGGAGCCAGGCAAGGTTAAACTGACAACTGGATCTTTTTTCTGATGAAAATATGAAAGGCAGGTTTCAGAAACTGCTTATTCAAGATGCTATTGCAACTGCAGACAACAGCAGAAGACATTCCCCGGCTCTGCTGGAGCCAGGATTTTTAGAGAAGCTGGAGTATTCACAGTGGGGAGCTCACATGGTTCTTGCAATAATCTTGTCCAGTTTCACAGTGCTGCTCTTACTGCTGTGTCAAAACACAGACAAATTTCCTCTCTGAAAGCCAGCAGGCAGCTAAAGGAAGCCACTGCAGATAACACCATGTGTTTTCTATGCTGTATTAGAAATATCAGGAAAAGCTCGTGTCTGGTCTGCACTTGAGAGGTTTTCCTACCCCCAGAAGTTCTTCCCCACAAAGAACTCATGCAAAATGTCCCAGGGAATTTCTTCCTGCCCCAACTGCAGCTGGAGCCTGACAGAACTAATGGAGAAACCAGGCAAAAATGCTTCCCCGAGTCAAGTCTGTGATTCAAGGCAAGGTCGCAGTGTGCTGGGAGACAGCCTGGGGCGAACACTCATGGATGAGCGACGTTGGCTGATGCCCAGCTATGACTGTAGCAAGAAGGTGACATGAAGTGAACCACAGAACATGCACTCCAGCCCTTTGCCATGGGCAAGTGCACTGTCTCAGACATATCCCAGGGGTTGGATCTCTGCTGGCATGGAGGGGCAAAGCTCAGCTGCCAATTAAAATCTCAGCAAAGCCTCACTTACCATCTGCACTGTTCATACACAGGAATGTGCAGCATGAACTTGGCCCAGCCAGGGAGGATGCTGCAGGGGAGACGGAAAAGACACACCAGTGCAGGCAGGGTGCCCACACTATCTAACCTCAGCAGGTCATGTGTGGGTTGTAACACCTCAGCTCCATGCATGGTCCACATGGTCTCCAGGCATCTTCAAAGCTCTTGACCACCTGGACTTTTTCTCAGCAATGCTGGACCTCCAGCCGCTCATGCCCCAACAGACAGCACCAGGCACAGCCCAGGGCTCACCATGGGTCTGGCACCCCTAGTAGGACACAGATCCAGTTTTGGGGGTAAGTGAATGTTAGTATAGTAAGTAAGGAGCTGTTTTGTGTGGGCTGGCCTTAGGGCCAGGTCTGTTTAACACAGTAGAGAGACAGCCTCTGGGTCTAAAACTTACCTGATAATTTTCTTCGTGTACCTCTCCTAACAGAATCTAGAGTAGAATCTCTTGCTATGCATTAAATGGGGAAATTACTGTCATTAAAAATGACTTTATTCAAACAGTTTTATGGTCATCTGGTGGTTACCAACTTATGCCTTCAAGTGCACACTGGAAGCATGCCTATGTGACTGTCAGTCCTCTGTAGGTCTGATGGAAACACCAGGTACATCTTTAAAATGTCTAGCTGGGGTCCTGCAAACAGAGGTGCCATGGCAGAGCAGAGCTAAGCCCACCAGTAGATGTTTGTTTGCCTTCCAAAGTGACAAACACTTTGGAGCACCTAATGGATACTTCCTAAAACCAGACTCTATAGAATCATAGAAACACAGAACCACAGAATGTCTTGGGTTGGAAGGGACCTTAAAGACCATCTGGTTCCAACACTCTGCCCTGGGCAGGGACACCTCCCACTAGACCAGGTTGCCCAAAGCCTCATCCAATCTGGCCTTAAACACCTAAACACATAAAATGGCTTGCCCCACTCTCTTTGAGCATCAACCTGAGACCTAAAACCACTAGTCACCTAAGGAAAAGGGTAAGCCCGTGGTGTGAGAGGTCCACTGGGGGCAGAAACGTGTGTAAACCTGGTGTGACATCAGAGCAAGCCACCAGCAATGGGGACATGGCCACAGCTCCCAGCAGCAGCGGTGCTGCCCTTCTCCCCTTCTGCAGACGGCTGTCAAGTCAGCCATTACTGCCATCAAAACTACCTGGTTTTATTCTCTTTCATTTCTTTCTTTCTGACAGGAGAAATTACTGCACTTGGAACGTAAACAGCTTTCACTGCAGTTCTCCTGAATGTCAATACTGCTCTAAAACATCCAGGAAAAAAAATACACACAATGCGGGAAAATAACCAATGCTGAATACAGATTGTTAGTATTTTCATCATGCCATAGGAGTGCCTAATGTTTGAATGAAATTAAAAGGAAAGCTGAGAGCATCTGCCCTCCAGGACCTCTGGCCTCACTTCTCCAAAGACTTCAGGATGTGCTTTCATCCGCACAGAGCAGTGGTGCAGAGGGGCTGCTTAATGTGTGCAAAGGTCTTGCCTAACTATTTGCAGAGCCGGAGCCTGACCTGGCAAGCACAGAAAATTGGAGAAAACTAGTAAAAGTAGCAGAGGAATTAAATCATGATTAGACAAAATTGAAGCTGAGGCACCCAGTGGCATCAAAATCCGTTTATGAGTCCCATCAAGATCTGACAGTTCAGAGGGATGCAAACCTCCCCAGCTCCATCACGTTGCTCCCACCATATGTGTCCAGCTGTGCAATGATGAACACAAGGAAGGAACAAAGGAATCCCTCCTGATCTATGCCATGAAGCATGACCCATAATTTAAAACCTCTGAGACTCCTACACACTAACATCCAGCCTCACCCAGACCTTCATTTTGAGCCAGACAACTCCAAAGCTGAGCACAGAACCTTCCTGCTGACCTACAGCGCTTCCATCTGCAGAGTACCCAGTCTGCATCTGAGGATTCTCCTTTCACTGGATAAACAAGTCCAACACATCCAAATCTGATTTTTTTACCATTTGACTATATTTGTTCCTTTTCTGTATTGATGTATTGACTCCTCTCTGAACGTGTCCCAGACATTTATTTATAGGCCACCAGCAGCTCTCCCATTCACCTCTTTCACAGCCCACAAGACCTCCTGCATCTTCTTTTATATTTGCTTTCTCATTTTCTCATGGCGAGCATTTGTTCATCTAGCCACTCTAGCTTCTTTTTGTGCTCCTGCTCTTTGGCACAGCAGGCTCCCACCACAGTGAGCCCCAGGGGCTGGGCAAGGGGTGCCCTCTGGCTCAGTCTCCCACAGCCACCGATTCCTGCAAGGGACAAGTCGTTCCCAGCAGGGACCGTGCTTATCAGCTGCACAATAAAACACAAGGCCACTTATGCTGCTATTTCTTTGTTCTTGTTTCTTATTCCCTCCTTCTACTAGGGACATCAGTAAGCCCTCAGTGAAACTGACCTGCTAACAGCTCCGGTGCTTGCACCAGGGAAACTCACTGCCCATGATTCGGACAGCCACCACTTAAGAGGTCAAAAAAACATGGCATTTATTGGAAAAACTTAATAACAAAAAGCTCCTACAGCTTTTCCACAGATGCAACCGCTGCCCCCAGCCAAGGCTAGCTGCTTCCCAGAAGGCCAGTGCAGAAGTGGGGGCCCTGCAGGACGGCCCCAACACCTCTGTCCCCATCATCACCCCTGCGAGCCTCGGCACGGGCAGCACCTGCAAAGGAGCCGCTGACCGCTACTGCTTCCCAGATTAGGATTTTTCAGAATTACAGTACTACTGCTCTTCAGGTAAACCAGTCTTGTTTGAAATTGGAGAAGGAAAGAAAAAGTCTTTTTTTTTTTGCCTTGTTTTTTATTTTTATTTTNTTGCTGGGCTGGGAAATGCCTGCAACGCACAGTTAGTAAAAGAAAAAGAGGGAGAGGCAATGAACCAACCCAAGGGATGCTGTGCGGTGATGGGTCTCCGCTAGCCATGGCCACTTGGTGGTCAGGGCTGTGACTTGAGTGTCACTGTCATTGTCCTCTGCTTTTGTCCAGGCTCTCATAGGTGATGGCCTTGGTGAGGCTGGCAGGAAACAGCAAGCCAATGGGTGCGGGTGGCAGCACTGTGAATCATTCACAGGGGAACAGGAGGGGAGATTGAGGTGAATTTAGTATTAGGGGGCAGAGGGAACTTTGTGTCCCGCCAAGATCTTACACCCTGCAGAAACTGTTATTTTGGCAGAAGGGGAGGAACCTGGTGGGAGAGAGCAGAGAGCCACTGCCCTGCATCCCGCAGCAAGTTCAGCATGGCCAATTTTTCTCACTGCTTGGGTAGTTAACAGGAGTTTGGAAACACCAAACAGAGCACTGCAGATGAGGCAGACTCTGATAATCAGGAAACAAAAAAACAAACAAAAAAAAACCACACAGCAAGCATGAAGGTGGCTTTGTTGTGGCATTCTTGGATGGCTGCAGCTCTGAGAGGCATCCACTGAAGGTTTCTTTTTATAGCAACAACCGCTCCTAATGGCAACTGAGAATCTGGGTCATGTTAAGGGGGAGCTCATGCAAGAGAGACTTTTCTAGAAATGGCTCTGCTCTGCATGGTGCTGCAAAACGAGTGTTGGCAGGTAGGAAAGGAAAAGGCAGACTGGTGCACGGGGGTATACCTTGCCCTTCCCAGCCCAAAGCACCGCGACTCAGCAGTCGGGGCTCACAGCAGGACATTTTTGCATTGTGTTGTGTTTCCTGGTCATTCATCAGATGGGCAGCACCAGCGGGGCTTGGGCTGGGAAGGCGGCAGCACGATGCGATCGGCAGGCAGACGGCTGCCTGCCTCGCCTAATGAAGCAGGGCAGGGCGGCTGGGAGGGACCGTGCTCCCAGCGCCCAGGAGGTGCTGCTGATCTCCAGCCCTGCGGCAGAGGAAACCCTTTTCTGACCTTTTTCATCCTAGTGCTAGGCTATTTAGCTACTGCCTAAGCAGCTCTCAGGTCTCACGGTCACACACAGAGGGCGAAAATGTGCTTTTTGTGAGGGTAGTGGGTGGAAGCTCCCCAGCTCAGAAATTGCTACTGCCGGGTGGTGGTTGCCCTTTCTCTGAAGGTTTCAGGCCAGACCATCACTGTGCTGCACGCACCCCATGTCAGGAGAGCACACAGAGCCAGGGGAGAGCCAGAGGCAGGCCCAGCTTGCTTTGTTCTGTGGAGGGCAGGAAGCTGGCTCTGATGGTATTTGCACAGAGATGTTTTTCGGGAGCTGAGTGAGTAGAGAAGAAGGAGTAAGTTCTAAATTTGTTGGGAGAAATATTAATAATGAATGGATGGTTTTCATAGTGGAAATAGGTTAGTAAAATGGGCTGTTCATCTGATCAGTGGCAATCTGGGAAAAGATACAGGCAATGATATGCTGGTTTTGCTAAGAATAGAAATACATTTAATTTAGCTTCAGCTGTACCATGCCACTGAGGCTACAGAGGTGTCTCTACTGTGACCACGGCTGTGGTTTCAAAAGGAAAAAAAAAACTGCTGCAAGAGGTTTCAGTCCTAGGAGGTATTTTGTGGTGTATGTGTAATACCTGTTCGTGTTCTCTGCCTTTTCTCCCTTGGCCCTTGCCCTCATATCAGATCTTACAAATACTGGAGAGCTCCATAGGGACAACCTCTTTTATTTGGCATATGTTCACACTCGGCAGTGCAGATAAAGCACGCATCATTCACATCTGTACAGGAGAGGGCATCACCTGCTCCTGCAGCAGGCAGAGCAGACAGGGCTGTGCCCCGTGCATGCCCTCAGGCATAGCCCAGTGCAGCCCCAGCAAAACCCAGAGCCCCAATTTCTCTCAAATTTGAGGCAACTCTGACATTTGATTCTTCTTATCCCCACAGGCATTTTGGAGAGCCCTTGAGCGCCACAGGGCCCCAGGTTTCAGTAAAAAAGCCACATTGCAAATTTTAGTCTCTCGTTGGAAAACACAAAATGCAACAGTTTTGGGCCAAGGTGAGGCCTGTCTTCAAAATGAAAGCAGCAGCCAGGTCAGATCCCCCAACCCACGTTTTCATCCAGGGTAGCAGGACATCAGCTCTCCTCTGCCAAAGGACAATGGAACTCCATAATTTGCCTGGAAAAGTTACAGATTTGGGCTCCTTGGAGCATCATCTGAGCCCCAGTCTCTTGTCCCTGGCAAAGGAGTGGTCCCATGCCAGATGCAGGGGAGGAAGAACATCGTCCTCTCAAATGTGAGTAGATGCTGCCAAATTATCACACTCAGCAATCAAGCAACAAATCTCAAAACTCATATAAAGCTGCTTTGAGAAGCACATGACTAAAAAATGAACTTTTTGAATTATTTTTCTGTTTACTCAGTCTCTAGACTTCCATTCCCTGAAGTCAGCTCTGCAGCCAAAGGGCTACAGACTTTTTCCAAAAATTAAAGCCAAGATTGTCAAGGAATTGTTTAGTCACAGAAACTGAGACTTTAAGAAAAAAAAAAAAAAAAAAAAAAAAAAAGAACACCAAAGATCACAAGACTTCTGATAATTTTCTGGACTTGTCATCACATAGGATTTGTCATGCAAGCATGTAGAGAAGGATGGTTGCCACATCCTCAAAAACACTCCCTGTTTTTATGAAAACTCCTAAAAAAAATGAGTACTGTGCTTTTCTTTTTTCCTTTTTCCTTTTTTGATTGTTTGTTTGTTTGTTTGGATTAGCTTGGTACCTGAAGTACTTGGAGTGTTTATATACTTAGCATTTCGGATTTTGACTATGTTGGGGAACATTCAGAAAGAGGCAGTTTCCCGTCTATCCAGCTGGATTCAGCTGGGAACCTCTAGCCCCTGTCTGCAGTATATTCCCTAATACAGATTCTCAAATAACATGAAAGTGGAGTAAATACTAAACTGACTTCTCCTATCGTAAAGGCATACCGACTAAATACTTGTGCAACCGGACAAACAGAAAATGGAAACAAATGCATAGTGCAGGAAAAAAACTGAATTTCTAAAATAGGTAAAAAGAATTTTGTCAGATTTTCTCATTTGAATTCCTACACACAGTTCTGTTGACCTGGTGAAAGATATAATAAAATTACATAGCTTACTATCGCAGCCTTACTAAGAAATGGGAAGCAGCAAAATGTTGTACTGCCATGCATTTTGTCTGCCCACACTGTCAGTCAGATAGTGGAGAGGAGCAGCTGGAAATTGGGATTCAACACCTTCTTCCCCAGAGTATGAGACTGCATGGATATTTTGTGCCAGGCGTTATAGGCGGCCCAGCACGTGCATTTTTAAAGCTGTGGAGTTTCTGTGTCTGCTATCACGAGGCCTTTCATGCTGGTGAGTGCTGGGCACCCCCATCCTGGTGCCCTTACGTGCCCTGAGGCCTCAATCTGCAACCTGGTACCATTCCCTTGTAACTTCAATAATGTCAGGACCACTCCAGGACTCTCCCTCCTGTTTCTCTCCAGTTTAATTAATAGACTTCTTACAGTGCTTGCTAAGCTACAGGCAAATTTGCTTTTCAGAAACGTGACTGTGAAAGCTGCATTTCTTCTTCCACTCAGCAGCATGTGCACAAGGACACTCTATTAAACTGTCCAGCCCTAGTAATAAAATGAAATTGTGATGTTATCATAATAATCCAGTTTGTTGGTTTTTTTTACTAAAAGAAATGAAAAGTTCCGCAATACTTGTCTTCCCAATGGCACACGCCACTCCTCAAGGTTAAATATCTCACACTGCACTGCTGCCTCTGCTTCTTGCATGTAATTATATTTTCTGTGTAAGCCTGCGTGTTCCTCATCTCGCAGCATTTCATAGCGACATACTCTTGTGGCATACTCTTGTGCCAGCCTTTGGAAATTGTCTGTTTTCTGTGAGATTAAGTTTTTCCCTCCTAATTAAAAGAATTGCTCAAATTTGGCAAAATTAATTGAATATAATATTAGCTAATTTATTTTTAGTTAGACCTCAGGGAAAATCCAGTTTTAGATGATGAAGTCCTACAGCACATCTCCATCTCCCGCTTCCTCTCAAGAAACTATTTCTGATGAACCAAAGCCTCCCACCCCTTCCCACCTCCAGCACACCGCTACCACGCCAGGCTGACTGGACAACCGCGTATGGTTGTCCATGCTTGATCTACAAACCAAGCAGCCTAGAGGACATGAAGCCTGGCTGGTGGTGACTCTGGGTGGCCACTGCTCCTCTACCAGCTTGAGTTTGTAGAAGTCATTAGGCATCTTCTTTAGGCTGTAAGGAAACCTGGGTCGTGGGGATGTGGAGACAAGAAATATGCTTCAGCTTGAGAGGTTCCTTCTCTCATGTGAATTTACCTTGGATTATCAGCAATGCGGCTGCTTCTAGTGTTTGTCCTCTGGTAGAATTCAGTGCATGCAGAGGGAAGGAAGACTTTTCAGTGTCACAGCTAAAAACTAGCTGTTAGCAGCAAATGATGCACTTCAAAAGGAAGCTTACCATACCAGAAATAGAAGATTGACATGTGTATGCATATACACACCAGTACTACGGATGTGCTGCGTAGTATATCTAACCCAGTAGTAGCTATTATTCAGGTGAACAAAGAGGAGAGAAATGTTTGCAGAAAAAGAAAAAAAAAAGAGAGAAAGAAAAAATGAGGCTGCTATCACAAATACACACAGTAATTACAATGGCCTGTTGCTGACTCCCCCTCTACAGCCTCAAGGCCAAATCCACCGCCTGCCCAGAGGCAGAACATGCCAGTGGCTCTCTGCAGGATTGCCCCTCTGCTGTATGAAGTCCCCCTGTCCAGGCTAAAAATCTCGTATTCCGCTGCCTGTTTGAAGACTGGATGCCATTGTTCCTACCCAGCCGTCCTCGGCACGCAGCCGTAGGGCAGCCAGACCTCCTGGCACCCCCAGCAGAACAGCGAGTGACCTCAGGGCTGCCCAACCACCCCGGGGCCCACAGGGGTCAGAAGGCAGGGGTCTGAGGAGGTCAGAGGACTCACTTTCAGGAAGCACCTACGTCCGTCCATCAGCCAGATCTGCTCTCAGAGAGGTGTGGGTTCCCCTCCTGCTAGCACCCTCAAGAAGGCCAGGTTGAGACAGCCATTTGAAATCTTATGGTTTTGAGTGTGCAAGACCTATGCTGCCCACCAGCTTTTTGCTAAACACGGGGATATCTGGGCTGTGGTCCTAGTGGAGTGCTAGAAGTTAAACACACCACAGCAGTAACACCTCACCCAAAGACTTGAACAAAGCCTAACAACAGGATAATTTATTTCCTTGGTTTTATACTTCCTTAGACATTAATTTACTTACTGCTGCTGTTTCTCATCCTGTTGTAGTATCTTAGTCCAACAGTGACCATCAAGATCTTAGACTCCAATGGGACAAACTATGTTAATTAGTAAATTGGTCAACTGGCCACTTGCCAATTCATGAAACCTGCTGATAACCTCTTTTTACAGAGAATTGCAGATTTTCCTAGAGCACTGAGATATTCTGGGAGGGTGACATGCAAGGCCTAGCCTGTTTTATGGCATCAGAAAGAGGCAGAAGAAAGTTAAATAGCTGCTTTAGGGACCAGCAAATTGTGTCTAACAGCTTCTTATTGATCTCCTGCAAGTGAAGACATCCGGCAAGCTGTCTACCTTTGGTGCTACAGCTCCCCCCACCTTTTGTTTTGAGACAACCACCTATCTTAACTCTGACTGATAGATGGCTGATTAGATATATTAGCATACAGATTTCTTCCTACCCATACAAAAAGTGATTTCATTTCAGTCAATTCTATAGGCTTCTTAAGCCATACTCTCCAAAAAAAGACTAGAGACTGAAAAGCAGAGATACTGCACAGATATCGCTACTTACACAACTTAAATTTCATGAAGTAGAAGGTGGGAAAATGCTTTTGTTTAGATTACTTATCCACAGGTCAGTAGAAGAAGCAGGGAAATATGTAGCTAAATGTCATCAAGGGTCGGTGCAAAGAAGAGAACCTGACGGTCTGGAGTCCTTCTTCTTTATCTGGTTGTAGGATGGGCTCTCTCCATATTAGGGAGGTCAAGCCAGTGAGATATTTCAAGTGACAAAGAAAGTACAGCTTGCAAGTGGTGAAGCAGAGAGCCAGTAGGCATGGTGGTATGATTGCTCTGTGTTTTTGCTTTCTGGCTACCATGGTACAAGCTTCACTCTTAACTCCTCCCAAATTCCTCTCCCAGGTTCATAATGCTCAACAGTAAGCAGGCTTTCTCTTTTATTATATTTTTCAGAGTAAACAACTCTATCTAAAGAACAAGCACAGAGACTGTAGAAACAAAAATGTCTATTTTTGTGATACATTTAGTGTATACAGTAATTACATGCATCACCTTCTTATGCACCTCTTTTTCATCAAATACGATGTCTGCCTGGGTGAGACCTTGTCTCTTCTCTACTGCAGAGGGATGCATCTCTCTCCATCTGAGCTCTCACTTTCCCTGGATGCCCAGAAGATCACACATGGCATGGAGAATAACCAGACATCTGTGCCATGTTCAGGGTAGCAAGCGTCCTCTGTTTTCTCCCATAAGAATGATAAGGCTTTCTCTGGATAAACTCAGAAACAACAAACCTCTTGCTCTGCTATCAAATGTTCTCTCTTGTGGAAAATGCAAGCCCCAGGAAACAGTTATGGCTCTAAATCATTTCAGACAGGGCCTGGCCACAGTCAGATTTTCAAAGCCTTGTTAAAAAATAGGTTTTCACTCCCCAGTTTCATTTGCTATCCAATTTTCTTTCTGTACTGCACCACACCCACACTATTTCTCCTTAAGCTGAAATGCTTCCCACCACTGCTTCCTTTCAACACCCCTCACAAGGTCTGTCATTTACTGTACATCTGCATTTTGCAAGCCACTGCCAGCAACCAAAAGGACTGAGCCCTTCATGTTTTGCTAAGCACCAGAGGGGAAAAAAAACAACACATTAAAAGAACGCCCCAGCAGCTGACAAGCCACCTCAAAATAGATGCCAGGCTGAAGGAGGGCTGTGGGAATACTCACACAGCACACATCTTCTGCTAGCTATAGTGACTCTATTGGACTTAAGCACAGAAAATACTTGGGCAGTTTGACAGATATTTAGGGATAAATATTTAGAGCTTTTCTTGAGGTAAGGATTCCTCTGGAATTGCAAATAATTGACAATTATGGACAATTTTAATAGTTAAGTCAGTATTGCAATGAGTGAAGATGACGAGATAGGATAGATCCCATAAAAGCATCAAGTTCATCTCTACTCGATACCTTCCTATGGCATGAAAGTACCATATGAAAATGTATACAGGAGAGTTTGTGGGTGATGATAGAAAATTGAGGAATGATTTGGAGGAGAGACTTAAAATATAGCATGAGCTAGATAAATTGCAGAAATAGAGCACAACCAAACCGAGATTTAAAAAGACAAAGTGAAATGCTTGCTATCTAAGGGAAAAGTCAGGTGTATAAATATGGAGTAGAGATGTTGCTTGCACTGCACAGCCCAACCTATCTGTTCCGGGATCCCACGTTGGACAATGGATCCCAGAATGGATAATGAATCTCAGGTTGCACAGGAGGCACCATCACATGGGCAAGTGGATCCCAAGCAGGAATATCGCTCAAGTATAAAACAGGCGGGGGCTTTTCCCTAGCTAGACTGCTACAGGTAGGTCTTAGTTTGAACACAGCATTCATCTTGGGGCATCCTCCTTCCAGAACTGACAAGAAAACTTTTGAGGAAGTTCAAAGAGACATATGAAAAAAGGGACAAGAAGTCTAAAAAATCTGCCAGTGGAAGTAAGTTCATAAAACTGAGTATGTTCATGCAGGGGTAAGAAGATATCCAAGGAAGGTCAGTGAGGTGTAGAAGAGTATTTCCACAATTGCGCAGGCCACTGTATTTTCATCTAGGACAGAATAAGAAGCAAGAGACAAGTAGAGAAAACAAGCATAAAATTCTTTGTGAAAATGGTGTGAATTCCTTCTGAGTGGAGATTCAAAGCAACATATCAGCCAGCACAGAGAGGTGCCAAGGGACCTTCCTGTGAAGTGGCAGCTTCAGCAGGCCCACTCTGCCCCGTATCTGAGCTGAGCATTGTCTCCTGTAGAAACAGCAGATTGCTATTTAGAAATGCTCAGGATAATTGTTTAATCCTTTTCCTAACTGCAGGGCTTTTTTTCCCACTCAAATGTTGCAATCTGGACTTTCTGAAAGTTTTTTTTTAAATTATTCACTGGGAAGCATACGTTACACAGTAGCCCCCTCCCAGGGGTCGCTCCTGCAGAGGCTTGGGAGCGGGGAGCCCCTCGGGGTCCCATGCCGTGCTGCAGCTCCCCAGAGCCCCGGGGCCGGCTGCAACAAAAGCAGACGGGTTCATTCATCAGAAAGCAAGAGGTCTGCGGGGGAACCTCTTATGGGCTCAGTGAGCAAGGACACAGGAGGACTGGATTGTATACGACTTCAGCTGCCAAATCTCATGTCTGCTTCTGCATAGAGAGGGTCATGCTGCTCTTGTCTTTCATCAGGCCCTTTGCTGTTTGTTTTTTATATTTAGACAGCACCTTCCATATGAGAAACCCCATGTGTGTGTGTGTACGTGTAGGTTATCTCACTTGTGGCAGAGGGTACTGCAGCAAGGCGTCACAGATATGCCTGTACGCGTCTGTGCTAAATGTCTAGCTATACAATGCACAAAAGAGCCTTCATCTATACAAAGATAATGAGAGGACTGCATGTACAGTCTGACAGCAGGAGGTGTCCCAGAATCCTAATAGATTCACTCCAACATCTGCACAATAATAGATTTTTTCTTTTCCTTTTTCAAAATTTTGTTCAGTTTGAAAAGAAGAAAACAAGCAAAACCACAGGGCACAGTAAACTGCACAGGAGGACAATGATCTGAAGTTGTAGAAATCACCGCAGTGCTGTGTTAGGATGCTGGGAATTCAAAATGTTCAGCAATAAAAAGAGAGCTGGCATTCAAAGGTGACATTCAAAAGCAATTCAAATGGCATAATAAAGCATATGTAATTAGGTACACAGTTTGTATCAAAGGTTCTCTTATTAAAGGGCTGCTGAGTGTGCTATGCAAAAGGTTTTCAAATAAGCATTTCTGGTTAAACAAAGTCTCGTTTCTAGCATATCTTCCTTTTCTACTCGTTCCTGCAGCCAGGGAGGTCGTATCATACGGCTAAATTTATGACGACATAACTGTTTCCATGGCAGCAAACTATTGTCATAAACACAGAGCTTTATGATTGCACAGCTGGATTAAGGGGAAAAAAGAGAGAGAGAGAGAGAGAATCAGGCTGGAGAGGGAGGAAGTTTTTTATTCCAATGAGAGTTAGGGGAATACAGAAGATTGCAGGCAAAGAAAATTGCTTTTTGCGTAAATGTTCTTTTTTAAGTTTACCCCAGTGTGAAAGTCCCTTTTAAGGGATATAATTTGGGTAACGATCCCTCTCCTATTTAAATGCTCATAAGGCTAATGAGCCAGCTTGTCTATTTTTGGAACACTTCAGCAGTAAGGCTGGATATTTGGCAGCAGGAAGCCAACCACACTAAAATTTGTTTTCTTCACTTTGCTACCAGCTCTTGACCCCTTCCTCCATGAATTTCTGTAACTTCACCAACTAGAAATCAATTTGCAGGTGAGGTTAGCTTATTTATGACAATGCATAGACCCTATCAGCTACCACTTATCTCCTTATTACGTCATTATGTTTTCTTTCTATCAATTTTGCCAAGACATCTGTGACTACTGAATGGAAATACCTGTCAAGATGGACAGATTGAAATACAATCACATGTTTTTAGGAAGTGTTGTTTTCCTCACATAGTCATTTATGTCCTTGCAGCTAAATTAATACTGATAATTATCAGCAGCTCTGAAACATGAAAATGTAATCAGAAAAACTTGGTTGTGGGAGGTTGGAGGTGCCCCCTGCCAGCACATCATCAGAAGATCCAATATAAAATCTCAGATCGTGGGACTCATTCTGGCAGGGGCAAAGCCCGGGCCAGCTTTGTGGTCATGAAAACTCCATGGTCAAATGCCCTGGAGCCCCGGTCCCTGTATATGGACCCCTCTATGGCTAAGAGAGAGCCCTTGTGACAACCCTGGTGTCCATCTCTTGCCACTGGCAAGCTCCTATCCCAGCACCATCCAGTTCTGCTTGCAGGAGAGATAAGGATGGAGTGGTCGTAAGTCGTCTGGGTGATCTAGAAAGGGATAAAGCTCCAGTTTTTTGTGAGCCCACAGTGGTCCATGGAAAGGGACATGGGCACCTCAGGGCCACCTCTCTGATCTCCCCAAGCCATCCTACAGCTCTGCATTGACCAGATAACTAGCTTGTGTGAGAGGCCTCCCTTCAGGCAGCTACCGCTGGGTAGGACAACCTCCATCTTCACTGACTGGGAATGTGATGTCAAGAAGAAGCATCACATGATGAAATGCTCAATGTTCCTATAGGAATACAAGTGGTGAAATGTCCGGTGTTGGCCTTCACCAAAGACAGAGCTCAGAGCTAAAGAAAGATTATTACTGTGTCTCCTGGTGATTTCCCTGGAATTTCTACAGCAGAAACAAATTAAATGTAACTCATCTTACAAGTAATTAGCACTTTTCATTTCAAGAAATCCCAGCTGACTTTACCTACTAGACAATAGATTACTATGTCCTGTACTAAAATGTGCCTGAGATTTAGCTTTCTAACAAAGATTTATTAGTGTGCAGGTAATCTAGATTGTCAAAACATAAAATAGCAGCACAGGCAGCGCTACAGGCTGCAAAATTTCTCACAGAGCAACACCAAAATGAGAATGCTTTAGAGCATGAGGGCTGGGCAATGGCAGCTCTAACAATCTGCTGTTGATATTCTATCAATTATCGAAGTCTAAAGGGAGCGCTTTTTATTTTCTTTGAGCAGAATCCAAAATAAACAGAAAGGTCACTTTGTATGGCTGTTTCCTTCCCATGAGGTAGAAAATGGCCTTGCTCTGTAAGCTGGAAATGCCAGGCCTGGATACTGAGAGCTGTACACTAGAGGTCACTGCTATAATAAAAGAAAGAGCTAGCTAGCAGGTAAGGCAGGTTTTGTTCTCCACCTTATTACAAGGTGACTCCTAGCAAAAAGCAACAGCTAACTGAATTATACCGTACTTCATCACATGTAAAGAATCACTGAATAGGAACTATTCAGTTACAGAAGAAAACTGAGAGATCTTCAGATGTTTGGAGAAAGGGATACAGACAGAGGAATGGGACTATTCAGTTTGAAAAAACAGTTCATTTTCATCAGTTTCACTTGATAAACAGTGTTAAACAGTGCTGGTAATAAATGGTCATAGGGCACTTTAATATAAATCACAGATGCAAACCAGTGGGCAATTAGCTGAGGATTACAGGTGGGATGCTAATGAAATAGATGCCTGTAGAGAGATTGTAACTGACAACCATGTGCCAGTCAACTTATCCCAAGGCTTCCTAAGTCTCCAGGCATGCTTACATTCTTATATCTTTTTGTTTCTGTATACTTTTAATTAGTGTCTGGGACTGTTTATTTAATGAGGCACCCTGCACTTAGGCAGTGGTAACTTCTCTCTGTCACATGTTGCCAAGTAAACATGACCAGCCTGAATTTTCAGTCTGCCTTTTGTAGGCTTCTGTCATAATGTTAGGATGCTATTTAAATATCATCTTCCCAACCCCTGGCAGATTATTAATTTCATTGCAGATTGAGCCATGTAACCTGTCCAGGGCCTGCTTGCTGATGATTCATGACAAGCTTCCTGTTTTGTTTCCTTTGTAGGAACCATGGTTCCTGATGATTTTGCACATCTTCATGTGGTACATCCTGTCCAGGGAATTTCTTATCACAGTGGTCAACAATGTATTTTGTCAGCTGTTTCTCCTTATTCAGTCTTAGTTCCAGTATTTCATGTCCTTGTGGCATTATTTTATCCCATTCACTTCATTTTCACAAATTTGTTCTTTCCTTGTGTTAAATGGCACGTGAGCCAGGAACGTGACAAGGGAAGGTATTTCTGTGGTGGGCAGCCCTGATACCAGAAGATCAGCTCGTCTCACAGTCCTGGCCCACCTCCATGCTAACTTCTTGTGTGTTCTGTCATGTTTCATCTTGGTCAGATGTCACACACCAAGAGATGAACCATCACCACTACAGAAACTACCTAAGATCTAACCACTTTTTGCACAGATCAACCCAGCACTATACAGCCTTCTGCCAAAACATTCTCCATGACACCCAGTTTTATATATTTCTCTTGCAACTATCATTTTTCCTACCTGTAAGTAGTCTTCCTGTTTTTGCCTGTTTTCCCCACCTAGGGGTAGCCAAAGAATATTTCTTCATCTCCAGTAGCAACACTGTTCAAATATTTGCTAATTATTTTCTTCCTTCTGACATTTCATATGTTTTTAGGCCTTTTAGGCTTTACATCTACACCTGAAACTTACACTCAGCTTTCTAAAGCTACTTCATATTACAGTTTCAGGTTCAGTTCATCCTTTGCCTGTGTCTGTTATTTCTCCTACGCCTTTTTCACCACAATAATTTCCCAGGTTTTCTACCTGTCTTTGAGTAACCATTTCCAGTTTGTATACCCCAAACACTACAAGACTGGATTGTTTCCAACATTAATCTCATTGTTAGGGGTCTCTCCCTGTCCAAGAAAGAATTAATTTGAAAAAAAAAAATGCATTTTATTCCAGTCTAATAATTTTCATATAAGTAGCATTTTCCATATGAAGCATACAATGTGCTAGAGAAAATTTCAGGAAGGAGCAATGGAACTATGAGTATGGGGAGTGTTTTCTGCATAGTATAACATTATTTTCTGCCAGAATGTCTCTGGTCATGCTCATTAGCTTTCTGACACCTATTTGTGATGGAAAAAANTGCTGTGATACTGTTGAAATGCACAGAGGCTAGAAAGAAAAGAAGACCAATTCTTTTCCAGACCTTGCACAGAGTTGGTCACTTGGAGGAATTCACGTGCTCCCCAATTAATGCGTAATAGCTGCCAAGATTTTCTAGCAAGTACACAAATGCGTCCTGCCCTGCCATGCACGTTCTATGAACAGACGTCCCCACCAACACTCCAACAACCCATCAGGAGCCCAGCATCTCCCTCTTTCTGACTTTCCCTCAAACATCCCTCTGCCACACCACCTGCGCCAAGCCTTGTGATGACGAGCCAGCTGGTCTGCTGTGGCCAGCACCGCGTCCTCCCCTCCTTGTCTTCGGCTGCTGGGCGCCCTGCTGGGACCTCATCCTGAAGCACCTCTGTAGCTTCCCTGCAACACAAATAAATTATAAGCAAGGGGGCTGCCTCAGAGCTGCTGGCCAGACGGTGTTTCTAGTTCAACGGTTCCCTCTCTTGCAGCCATGAGCTTGGAAGCATTAATGTCACTGCCACTGCCACTTGAGGCCACAAAAGAACAAGGTCATGAGAAGAAAAGTTTGAAAATCAGTGCATTAGATGATTGTAATTTTTTTTAAAGGGACTTTCCTTCAAATGCTTTTATAAAATATTCCTCACACCGACCTTTCTAAAATGTCATAAGAAATAGTAGATTAGGTGTATTTTGATGCTGTTGCGTGCAGTAAATCCAGAAGCTGACTCCTTTTCTAAGCTGGGCTGCTGTGCATGCTCTGAATCAATACATGTATGGTCTTCATTCTTCCTCATGGGGTCCAAACTCATGTGTGCACACTTTTTCAGATTATATCCTTACTCCTTTATTTGCAAGTACTTGGGATCCTGAGATCTGAGCCAGACTTTGCACATGAGCATCACTATACTTTTCTCTGGAAAGTTTTTTGGTAATGTGCATATGATACCTGGGGAGGGTAAATCATTTGTCAGAAGACCACAATAGGTATATTTCTCAAGTTTAAACATCAAACAAAAGCAGGCTAGGTGGTATGGTAACTTCATTCATTTTTCTAGTTCATACAAATTCTTCCTGTGAACGAATGGTTTGGAAGACTCTAGTAAGGCTGAAAGGCAGACACATTATATTTCACCTCCACGTTATATATAATACCATGCTGGGCATCCCATTTGCGTTAACACAAATTTTAAGCTTGTGTGAAAAGAGAAGAATAAATTAATCATAATATGTGTTGCTTCATCAAGAATTTACCCAGATTGCATGAAGATACTTGCATGCAAATGCAAGCAATAATTCTAATGTCAGATTTAAAAGTTTCTGAAATAAGTGGGGGAAGGACAAGCCCCTTGTTAGCTTTAGGATGGAGCTGGAAAGAGATTTGTGGCATGGCTTCCTGCAAGCACAGGGCCTGACCTTCACAACCCCCAAGGTCCTTTCCAGGCCAGGTTTTCCACATCTGCTTTATCCCAGCTTCCCAGCGGATAAGTCTGATCGCGCTGCACCTCTCCCTGAGCGAGGTCATGCTCTCACATGGTATTTGTATGGATGAAGGTTTTCATTGTTTTCAAGTGATGTCAAGGAGTAGGATTGCAACTGTACACTCAAAATGTCATTGTGTCACTTGGCTGAATGCTCCTTGGGTCTGGGATGGAGGCGTATGATGGATTTTTGGATGTTAAATGAATCACTATTAACGCTTAGCATGATGTACTGCTGAGATGTGGAGATGTCTATGCAGGACTTTGAATGATTTTGGCTTTTCCTTTTTTCCCAGGTGGGCTTTTGAGAATGTTGAAAGCCTTAAACCAGCCTTCTTTTAACCCTCTCCTTGTTTATTGCAAATGTGCTTTTGAAAAGTTCATGGAGACTAATACCAGACTGCACAGGAGACCCAGGAACCACAGAGCTAATTCTCAGTCATTTAAACCTGCATTTGTGACTGGAGGCTTTAAACCATTTTTGCATCCCTCATAATCCAGGGCCATTTAGAAGACTAGTCTGTCTCCATGTTATAAAAATAGCAAGGAGGTTCATGTGGTCCCTGAGTGCTGTCCCTTTGAGCTGTGGCCACCATCCTAACTGGACATAACCTAACAAGGTATCTTCACTGGAAACTGCAGGTATGCCTTTGTGGAGCCCTTGGAAAGATCTTAAATGACCAGAGAGGCCCTTTGAGCAGTCATTTTTTTAATCTTACAACCTGTAAAATGGAGGTTTCCCACACCATTTGCTAAGGATCTGCAATATGCAGGCCTGGTGCCCTTTAGCAAAGCGATGCAGGTGCCCCATGATACAAAGGAAATAGTGTGCATCCTCATGAAGATTTCACTTTGGCTCCGTATTGGGCTTATGTGGCAAGGGTTTGGTAGCAGGGGGGCTGCAGGGGTGGCCTCTGTGAGCAGAGCCCAGCAGCTGCCCCATGTCAGATCAGAGCCAGCTCCAGCCGGCTCCAAAAGG
>VXAA01007076.1:21047-39612 GCA_013399115.1 Anseranas semipalmata
TGTCCTTATCTCAACCCTTGAGCCCTTTCCATTGTATTTTCTCCCCCTTTCCCTTTGAGGAGGGGGAGTGAGAGAGCAGTTGTGGTGGAGTTCAGCTGCCCAGCAGGGTAAAACCACCAGAGGCTCTCACCTGTTATTCGTCCTTTCCCATTCCATCCCTCCATGAGTAAAAGAAAAGTGTACTGATTGTAAGCATATTGCTGTCTTTTGCATGTGGAAAAACATGTCAAAACAACAGCAATCTATCTGCTAGGGGTAGTATTAACAAAACATCTCTGCCTCACAGGATGGTGAAGTTCATTAATTTATTTGCAAGATGTTCTGAACAGAGTAATGATCCTGTAATTACCTTCTACTTCTGCATCACCAATGCCTTTATTTACTCTTCATAGAAAACAAAGGAAAATGTAAGGGAAAAGGTACTCAATTTAAAATAAAACATGCAAGGGAGCCTTCTGCTGACAGGTGATGTGAAGCAAACAGAGCTGACTCTTTTTCTAAGGCTTTCGGTGCCCAGATGAATGATCACTTCCCACTCCAGATGATGGGAGTTTCATGAACTGCAACTCCATGGCTCCAGGGATGCAGGATTTATGGAGAGGGCGCAAGGCCGCATCGTGTAACACAGCGTGTGTGAAACAGGGTGGCCAACTCTTTCTCTATGGGTGACCACTCCTGACCTGCCGCCACGCCACAACAGCAGGACCTCAGCTCACCTCTGGGCTGTGGCTGGATACATCCTCCCCCTGCCTACGCTGCCTGTCACCGCACTGCGACACCACCAATAGCTAAAGTTAATCTTTAAAAAGGGTGGGGAGAGGAATAAATGGTAAGCAAATCTTTATTCCAGTGTAAAGCACTTAAATGCAAATGCATTTTGAATACATCCAGCTGGCACTAAAGCCCATCGTCACATATCAGATATAAAAAGTCATCTCTCATAAGGAAAGCAGGGCTGTAATAGTTATTCCTGCTTGTCAGAATATCACCAAGAAGCCTTGGTTTGCAGAGGCAAGGGCAGGGGAAGGACAGCCCCCACCTCAACATTGATAATAAGCACGAGACAAGCAAGGGAAAGGGCATTGCGTGGCCGACCCAGTGCCACTGGCAGGGAGGGAGAAGCTGACAGCATGACCTATAAGTATATATTACAAATATACAAGAAAAAGGGAGGCAACAAGGAAGTGCCAGATGCCCTAATTAGTGCAGAGGGAAAAGGAAAGCAAAATGTAATGGGGCGCCTGAGATTCCCAAGAGGATGGTAGCAGCTAACCCAGTATTTCCAGAGTCTGTGTTTAATCTAACTGTATCAATATTCTCTCTGTATTTGACTCATGTACAACCAGATGACTGGTCAATCACATCATTTAAGACACACACAAGGTAGAAGGTGCTACATCTTGGTCACTAATCTGATATACTTCTATCTCAGGTGAGCTGTTGAGGGCAAAGTGTTTAGAAGTTTGTTAATGAAGATCCACTTAATGAACCTACTCTGTGTAAATCCATATTTCTGTGAAGTCTAAATCAAGACAATTTTTCATAACAGAAGAAATAAATTTATTTACTACTTCTTTCCCACAGAACAGTGCAGGACATGTTACCTACAGATTTTACAGGGAAAGCACTGCAGAGAAATTAGCTGAACAGAAGGAGCTAATGGAGCTGATCTTTACAGCATCTGAAGCAGACAAATAGCCTGCAATCTAAAACCAAACTCATCTTTCAAAATGTTTTGGGTAAAAAGGCAAAGAAATACACCACAGAGCACAATCTCTCATGACAAGCCCAGAGAATCACAGAGCTTGAGCTATTTCGATTCTACTGTTTCCAAGAAAACACCCCTGCACAAAGTTTCCCCCAGCAACTGCATCGTGCATACTACTGTACCCACTGCTGCAAATCAGACTGGACAAGGAGTTGCCAGATGACCATTTTCCGATTCAGTTTGAAAGATGCCATCTCAAAAGAACACTCTATGTCCTAACAGACATGCAAGAAAAACTCCAGAAAAATGTATATCCTACAACAGAGGAACAGTGAGGAGTCAGATCATCAGCTCAGGTAGTCTAACACATGGTAAAATTAAAAAGAAGCACAAGGAAAACCATAAATACTACTCACAAGCAACAGGGAGCATAACATAAAACTAGGGCACAACAAATTGCACAGTACAGATGCAGCATAGAGACACCTGTGAGAGAAGGAGCCATCAGGCACAATCTAGATAAAACAAAGTACTTAAAAGCATCATTTCTCTCTCCAAAAAGTCCTGGAAAAACATAGTAAGGTTGGTCATTTATAAAGATTATAACAATTTAATCAGAAATAACAACAGCTCCAAAGAGAAGAAAATGAGGACTGGCTCTAAGGTGGACATCGGGGCAAGAGCTTCCAACACATAATGGACACCAGTACTTTCAAAGAAAACTGAAATATTGCCACGCAACTGTATTCCAAGGGGTTTCTTTAGTGGCAATTGGAACACCAATGTTATTAAAGAACACTCTAGCTGGACAAGGATCAAAAGAGCCAAAAAAAAAAAAACAATTTCCACTGCTGCAGGATATCATCATGTCTGTCTGAAGCACACTGCAAACATGGCAAGGATGTTGAGTATCTGATCTCTGAGCAATCAAGACCAAAGTGAAGATTTTGAAGATGCAAGTGTAGGATCAGTTTGAAAATGAAGCATCTTCCCAGACAAGTAATTTCTATAGCAAATATTATTTTGAGCAACTCTGCAAGTGGGCAAAGTGCAAAAGAGGAATAAAACTTAAAGAACTTAATGCAGCTGGCACTAAAATGTCCACCAGTGGCTACAGTATTTGCTCAGAAAATGGCTGTGTTTCTTTCTTCTTTCCCCACTGAGTTTTAGTGCACAAGAAGTAGACTTTAGCTAACTAGGAGCATCTGTTCTAAAACTACAAGTCATTCACTGCCAGTCAAGGAACATGACCACTGGGAAATGAAATAGGGCAATACAAGAAACAAATTAATCTTTTTAAAGATGCAGCAAAGTGAACTTCTCATGCAGTTGCTATGAGAATTTTTAACTAAAAATGTTTAGACTCCAAAGAGTGGTAATAATGCTGCAAGGACAGAAATGAGTGCCCCAAAGGAACTAAGCCCAGAGATTTCCAGAAAAGACTCATAAAGCACAGACAAGTGTCCTTCCATGCCAGAACTTCCCTGGTCTCACAGTCATGCACAAATGGAGGAAATAGCAGTAGTAGTTGTGCACAGAGAGAACTGCTATGAATCAAAGATGATTCATGATGCCCCATAAAAGGCCAAACAGCAATAGGCACAGGATCTGCTTGAACCCAGAGAGAATCACCTATCTGCTGGCATTAAGTCAAGCAAAGGAACAGCCCGGGGCTTATCATCTCAAGACCATACTTTCTCTATAGAGCATCATACTTATTATGAACTTCTGGACAATGGTCTGCAGCGTGTGTCTGAGGAATTTTGAAGGTTGGAGGGCATTCTTCATTTTAGTTTTTGGTTTAAAAAAAAAATAGGAAAAAAAATAGTTCTAATTAACACAAACAACAGCAAAAGCCTTCACCTTGGCTTAGTAAAATTATGAAACCTATCCATGAAATTCAGAGACCTAAATAACTATTCACAAACAGGAGGCTGAAGTCAGTTTCAAACCTGGCTTCACCCAATGGGGTTTGATTTGGACAAAGTAAACAGAGCCTAACAGATGGAAGAAGATAGGCATTTTCTATTTGAATATCAGGAAATGGACGGCTTTCAGAAGGAACAGTAACAGGAAGGCCCAAGAGATACCCCCAAAGCTGTGCAGGCCGGGTGCCCACATAGAGTAGACACCTACCAGCAAAACTGTAGGTCCTGAGGATTGCTCTTACTAGTGCAGGACAACACTGAAGACACTGCCTGAGATGTTGCCATTGTGGGAGGAGAGCACTAAATGTTCTTCTAATCGGCCTCACCTCCATGGAGAAAACCAGACACAGACCTACAGCCAAGAAGCATGCTCAGCAGGAGGTAGAGACTACTTGCAAGGATAGGTACATTGCCCAAACACAGAAGAAGATTCAAGCTCAGAGGCTAAAATGGTTATCTGGCTTAATCCTTGCTTGGAAAGAGAGTCAGTAATTGCATCCCCAACCTTCTCCTGTGTAAAAGAAGGAAGAGTTCGTGTGTGATTTTAAAAAAGTATTCGTTCTCCCTTCAGAAGTGCACAAACCTACAACCTCATGGCTGCTCTGCACATGTGTGCTGGGCTGTGGAGAGCAAGTTAGTGAACTAGGAAACCAGAGGAATAAGATTTTACTGAATTTACCCTACCCAGTGCAGAAGAGATGTAGCCAGTTCCTCACTGCATATGCAATGTTCCCCATTGAACACTACCTCACAGGTCATACACCTCCTTTCCAAACACAACATTGCCTCATAATAAAACTTAGGAAAACATATTGAAAGGTCAAAATAACCATAATAAAACTCTTTTACTTATTCAAGGTCTCTATTTCCAATAATCTGTCATTAATCTTCCACTTTGAATAGTTACATAAACTTTTGCAAACTTTATTAGGCTGACTTTTTGAGTTTGGGTGGACAGTGTTAGTGTTAATCCTTGCATGCATTTAAACACTCAAACCAGGTTGTGTAACTAAAATATTTGATGCCTCCTGGGCTCTCTCTCTGCTTTCTTATGAGCAGTTTCGCATAACCTAATCCTGAGTGCCCTAGCAGGAGTTCACTTTATGTTCCAGCTGTGTGTTGTGGGATGGGTGAGAGAACTGGAAAAATGCAAAACTCGTGGGTTGAAATAAATACAGTTTAATAGGACAGAAAAGGAAGGGAAATAATAATAATAATATTAATAATAAAAATAATAATTGCCATTATTGTTGTCATTATTATTATTATATTTATATATATATACACAAAACAAGTGATGCTCAGTGCAATTGCTCACTACCCACCAACCAATGCCCAGCCAGTCCCCGAGCAGTGGCAGNCTATCAACATCATTTTTCTCCTAGATCCAAAGCACTGCATGGTACCAGCCACTATGAAGAAAATTAACTCTATCCCAGCCGAAACCAGGAGACTGTGACATCCGCATCCATAGGTATTCAGCCTTAGCACAGGGAGGCAAAGCTGAGGGTGGGCCAGTTGATGGTGAGCTGAGTGGACCAAGCTGCTTCGCTCCTCCCAGTGTGAAGGTTTCCTTCTGGTGGGAACCAGCTCATGGAGAGCGAAAAGGGAATTACCAGTGTCCAGGCATTGTCCTGACTGGGTTGGGAAGCTCTCCCATATCTCACCATCAAACACAATTTAATTTTTTTTCTCACAGACCAGCTTCTAGGATTTAATTCACAGATGCTCATAGAAGCTGTATCAAAGTTTCCAATGCATTAGTCTGAAAAAATGTGTCTTTAAGCAATTTTTCCCAAAGCCACATGAGAAGGCTGAGGTACATCTAGAAATGTCAGTTTGGTCTTCTAAAGACAGACATATACACTGCTGGGCTGTCGTTCCTCAGCATCACTATCTTTGGGACTCAGAGCATGGGCGTACAGCTGAGTGTGAAGCCAGCAGCAGTGGCTTTAGGCATTGCTGTTTGTCTGCTAGGATAGCGTACTTGTTGCATGCGAAATTCACACCACATGTTCACTTCTCAGACTGTTCATCATCCGTTTTCCCACTGTGTATCCCCACTTCTGTCCCTGGATAACACTTGCTGCTGCAACACAAGTGGAGCGGGACGTACACGGGCACGCATTGCCTGGTGCACAGGTCCCTGCATTAGCTCACTCCAGCCCCTGCAGCAGTCCGGGCTTCATCACTGCATCCAGGCAGGTCAGGATTGCCCCAAGGGTCCCTGCTTTGACCCAACTGTGGGGATGATTGCTGCCAACAAAGGGCTGATAGAACATGCCTTGGCTGAGAATGTAGGAGGGAAATGGCAGTATAATATTTTACTTCCATATATTTTTGCTATGCAAACATTTGGGGCGAGGGGGGTGGTTAAGCCCTTAGACTTGCACAAAGGCAAGGTAAACCTGGCAGGTTAATCCAGCCTCACTGAAGCTTGGTACCTTGTGCTGGAAAAGGCTACAAGCATATCAACAGCTCGGCTGACAGGCAGGTATACAATTAATTTGCCCTAACTTGATTACGTGCTGTCTGTTCCTTCACACCTGCCAGGTGTGCCCTGCCAGGAACACAAAGCCTTATAGCACTTTGCTGCAGTCTCCAAATTCGTGTGGCTATTGTAAATCGAAAGTGCTGGTGGATAAGTAATAACTGTTCATTTGCCTAGCACCAAAAGAGCTGATGTATGTGGTTACAGCTGGGCTGGAGTTATACAGATGCTTTGGCTGTGACTCCTGCATCTTCAACAACATAATTAACACTTTCAATTACGCACATTCAGGAAGCGAACTGAGTAAATTCAGCATTCTCTTTTTGAATAGGGGCTCAGCCACAACGCTGTTACAACAGGAAACTTCGGCACCTTTGCAAACGGGACGTGACTTTTATCTACACCAGTTAGGCAAGTCGCAGGCTCCCTCGCACATCCGCTACGCTTGCGCGCTCTTGCTGGCTGCTGGCGCCCTTATTTTTGGCAAAGGAGAGCAGCAGGGCCGGGTGCCTCGGAGAGAGAGCCGGGGGGGTTGCTCCCGCCCCGCAGCACGGGAAGGGGACGGCGGCCGAGGCTTGGGCACGGGGCCGGCACCAGGGGGAGCTCGGGGAGCGCGGCGCGCCCGGCCGGGAGCACCCCGGTGCCCTGCCCGCTGCGGGGCCCCCGGCACCTTCCCCCTGCGCCGTGTGGGTATTGACTCGTCCGGGAGCCGCTCGCCTTTGTGCAGGAACCGGGGGAGGCCGCTGGGGTGCAGGGGAGCCCCAGGGGCAGCCCCGCGGTTGCGGCACCAGCCTGGCCTCGGCCGGGCCGGCAGCGGTGCGGTTACGCGCCCCGAGCGCGGGGAACGGAGGAAGCGGTGCTCCGGGGGCTGCGTGAATCATCTTTTCCATGGGCGGCTGGGATCCGTGTGCTTGCTGTATTGCGGGGCAAAACGCGTTAAAGCCCCGGGTAGCAGCACCCTGCGGGCTCCCACCGGGTTTTCCTCTGCCGTCTGGCAGCAGTGCTCGGCCCCGGCGTGCTCACGCAGTCCACGGGGTGCTCATGCCTTGGCAGTCGCCTTTCTTCGCTCCCTTTTGTGTGTCTGCCTTCCTGCAGCAGGGAAGGGAAAGCTCCTGCCCATCCACCCCCGGTCCCCGGGAACGTAGGCCCACCCGTGGAAGGGAGTGGGGAGCGTTCGGAAAGCTCCCCTCGCATCCCCAGCGAGCCTCCGGGCATTTGGGTTCCTCCTTCTGGACGCTGGGTCGTGCCAACGGGGAAGCAGTGCCATGTCACAGCATCACAGGATGGCTGAGGTCGGAAGGGACCTCTGGGGGTCCTCTGGTCCAACCCCGTGCCCAAGCAGGGCCACCCAGGAGGCTTTTTGCCATTTTACCCATGCACTGCTCCCACTTGTTTTAGCCGTGGAGGCAAGAAGCAGCCACAATCTGTGCTGAAAATCAAGTGGCTGCTTCAGACCACTGTCAAAAAGCAGCGGTCTGGCCATTGCTCTCAGCAGGCCCAGAAGAGCGATGCTATGTACGTTCTCCAGATCTCCACCGCCCATGCGGGCTTTGCTTTTTAATTCTGCAGCAGCCCTCACTCACGCTGCCCGAGTCAGGGCAGATTTCTTAGTCACTTCCTGATCTGGCAGGCACAGTGTCACAACAGCCGCTGAGCCTCCCGCGTGACAGGACACGGGTTGCGATGCGCTGGCCGCACCTCCACCAGCAAACTGAGCCAGCCGCTGTCCTGGGGCTTCTCCCACCAGTCCGTGCCTGCGCCCCACCGCGCTGTCCCTAATGGTGCCCGGGGCGGCCCAGGGCCAGTGCTGCCGGCGGGCGCTGTGTGTGCAGATGCCTGGGCTGCAGGTGAACCACGTCACTACATGTGCACAGCCCATGCTGCGCCACGGGGACAGCAAACAGACCCCAGACCATCCTATGGACAGGGGATAAGGGCTAGCGAGCCAGGCTGCTCTGTTATCTGTGTTAGCCCCTTCTGAGCTTTAGTGGATATACATCTTCGGGTGGGCTGCACCCCATCGGAGGTGGAAAAGAGCTGTTTAAACCTAAACTGCAATCATTAGTCTCCCTTCCTAGTAAAGAAACAGAAACAGGAACCTCTAATGGGCATCCTAAAATAGGTGTGGTGAGTCACCAACAGGAGACGTCTGCTACTATCCACTAATTAAAGACGGAGCCCAGAGGATTAACTCAGACATCTATCTTCACACGGCTAAACTTGGGTGATGTCAATTGTGCTTTATGTGTTTTTGCCTCCTAACTACCTTATCGAGTCTGACGACAAAAGGCAGTGTGGTGTGCATGCAGTCAGTCACATTGCTGCATTGCTGGTGCAAATGTGCAAATGCAAGCCATACATTTTCGTACTGGTAGTTCCTGACTCCTGAAGGATTACTTTTTTCCAGAATTAATGTTCTGAACATTTGCTTTCCAGAGGAATATATGTCATGCTACACAATCTGCACTGTGTTGGATTCTGGATTCACATCATAAATGAATTTCAGACACATTTTTGACCAATGTATTTGTTCCCTGAGTTATATACCACATGGGTGAAGGAGAATATATACTTCTCTCCAGTTCATTGGATTCCTTCAAGTTAGTCCTCCCAACTGCTCAAGGAAATGGATCAGTAGCAATGATTCTCTACAGCATATATAAGAATGAACATCAGTGGCAACATCATTTTATACCCACTGATGGTGGCACTTGTGACAGCATGGAATAAATTAGATGCTCTGCAGTGGCTCTGCCCGAGTCCTGTTCCTTTCCACTGCTTGATGTCTTAGACTGTTGCAGCAAGGATGAGGAACAAGGGTCGGAAGAATGCATATTTCCTTTCCCACAGTTCATAAAACAGTGCTATGACAACACCCTTTGAAATACCAATAAAAACTCATTTTCCTCTTGCCTCCATGTGCTCATGAGTGTGTGAATAAATATAAGCTGACAGGTGATTTGTATGTGTGCAGCACTGTGAGGCACCATTTTCCTTCATGCTGCCAAGCTTTTGGCGTGACCACATGTCTCATAAGGATAGGAATGGTTCACAAGCAACGCAAGTCTCCCTGAAACACACAGCGTAAAACCCGTGGCATGCTCCAAACCACTGCGCAGTCTGTTTGTTCCACTTGATCCCTTTGAGTGTTAGTCTTCGCCTCTCAAATTCCTCTGATTTTTCCTCTCTTTGAGGTACATTAGTTACTATGGAAACTGATCTGTGGATACAGAACTCGGTGACATCCACACAGGAGGGATGCTTCCCGGGAACCTAAATATCGGCTGGATGGTTATATGTGAACTCCGCATATGGCTTAGGTTTGGTAAAAACTCGCAGGAAGCCACTGAGGGAGAAGAGGTAGCAGCTGAGGTTATGACGAAGGAAACCCCAGACCCAGACACAGGTATGTCCTGCCATCCCGTGACTTCCAGACGCCGTGACTCCGAGGAAAGCCGGCAGAGACGATCTGTGCCCACCCCAGGTCCGCGGGGCACTGCCCAGCGCAGCACCTGCCCGCGGCATGACACGTGGGTCCTACAGCCTCCGCCGTGAGCGTTAGTGCTGCTGGCCAGAGATCTGGTGGCAAAAGTTAAAACTAGTTAAAGCAAAAAATACTGCACACAGCACACTGAAACTGTGCTGTGAGTTAGCTGGTTTTGTAGAAGGGCCTCTCTCATAAGACAGAAACTTGTCTGCAGAAATCCTCTGTGGGGATGCACTTGGCTCACCAGCACCTAGCCACGTGGGGATGCCCCTTGGCCTCAGTGCTCATTAAGTGTTGTTTTCCCTCCTCGTTAAACAATCTCACCCCACTACCAGCTCCCCGGGGGCGGGCAGAGCAGCACACGGGGACTCGGAGCCCCTCCAGCTGGGCAGGGGGACCCACGGATGGGCAGGAGGGAGGTGGCACCGCGCGGTGGGATGGGGAGCGGGGATGGGGGGTCAGCACAGCACGGTCCCAGGCATTGTCTCAGCCTGGATTTGTGGTTTCCCAGCCCACATTTTTAGTGAAAGTGGGAATTGCTTTCTGGCATAGAGGCGCATGTGGAACCAAAGGCGCATGGTGTTCACGTAGGTTTTTTTCCAGATGTGTTTCCAGGGGAGCAGGCAAGGTCTCCGAGCATCGTAGAAGAGAGCATTGCAGCACGCGGCAAGCGTCACAAAAAGAGGCAGGGGGCACTGGGGAAGCGGGCTGGTGAGCAAGCAAAGCCCAACGGCATTACTGAGCCTTGCCCAGTTTGCACCAGCCAGGGCAAATGCTGCCAAATCAGTTTCCTATTGGAGACGGCTGAAATCCTCTGATTAGAGGTGTTGTTTGACTTGGTTTGGTTTGTGTTGGCTTTTTGTCTGTAATGCCAAAGGCCCGTGGGATTTCAGTTCAGCTACAAACAGGCCAGTTGGCTGCTGCAGGGCACAGCAATCCCATTTCTTTACCTGGATGCTGGATGGTTGGGGTGCAGGCTGCACCCTCGCCCTTTGCCAGCTCACCCCACAGCCCTGAGCGGGGCTGGCTCAGGCTGCCCTGCCTCCCCTCAAGCAGCACAGGCAGAAATAGGCTGGGGAAGAGTTAGGGATTAAGGGCTGAGAATGAAATCTGATCCAAGTGCAGGCTCCTCTTGAAAGTTTTGTTTGTTTGTTTGTTTTTTAAAGCTCCTTTTTGGAGATTGGTCCCATTGCACCAGTGGCAGAACCTACTATGGGCAGCAAGGTACAGAGGCAGAGACTGCATTTTTAAAGGCAATAAGTGGGACTGTCCTCAAAGACAACCACATAATTTGACACCTTGCACTGTGCTGTCACACTTTCATTTAGCAACTACATTAAAAGTCATCATGTCCCATTTTTAGATGGCCACTTCCCTGTTTGCACTGATCTTTATAACAAGCTTGCAAATGCCTGTCTATATTTAAAGTGGGGTATTTGCAGAACCCTGGAAATTTCAGAGAGACGGAGATCTGGGACTGAATATGGACGAGCACACAAGTCCCAACTTTTGCAGTTTGCCTAAACTTCGAAGAGCCGCTCCCCATGGTCAGGTTCTCGCCTCTCCCTGCTCCCTCTGGGGACGAGCTGACACAGGCTGCCCCGGCGAGGCAGGGGGCTGGGGCTCCAATGCATTCCCTGTTCATTTCTCAGCGCGCCAATTGCCGGGATTTTCCAGAGTGCTTTTTTAGATCCACCTGTTGTTTGTTCAGTGAGCTCCACAGAACGTATAAACCCATTTAACTTGAAAAGGGAAAGCAGACCAGCCTCTCCACGCTGTCAGATTTGCTGCCTGTCTGCTTTCAGCCCAGGAAACGATGCCAGCTTGAAGGAACAATTTACCTGACTGACACCTGGAGAGGAACAGAGTGAATCTCCTGAATTAAACTATCTGCAGCTGCAGAGCAAAAACTCTATCCTATTCCCATGTTTTTTCTCTGTTTCCCCTCCGAGTCTGTGTGAGGAATGATGGCTCCAATCTTTTCCTACTTGAAATTGGCTTACCCATCCCTAACCAAAACAAGTGTTTGAAATGTGACAGAGGAGCAGCTGTCCAAAAATCAACAATGAACCAATGACCCAAACATAGACCCTAACTGCCAAACACTCAGGCTCTAAAATGTGTGCATTCAAAATTAACATTACATAAATATTGCTGGATACCAATAAAGAAGCTACAGGAATAGTCTGGAGAACTGTACTGATGGCTTTGTAGGAATCTCATGTGCTAACTACACTAAAAAAAAAAAAAAAAAAGTGAGGCAATAGCAAAAATTACACTGGGTGGGAAATCAACGGGCTGGAATCCATGCTGGTCAGAAAGAGAATGATTGCATGTTATAATGAGTTGTACTAAGCAATAATTGAGTGGAGAAATGGAAAGGAAATTGAGCAGTGACATCTCCATATCTTTCCCAACAATGAGAGGCCCCAAAATCTAGCAACACTTTTGAGACGGGAAAAAATAGCTTCAAAGCAATCAGCTGGAGCAGTGATATCTGGGAGCTGCAGAGTCCCAGAGTGGAAAAAATGCTGCTGAATGACTGCTAACGTTGTCTATCTGTACGCAAGGGATGCTACAGGAAAAGGCAGCAGAAAGTCCTGAATGAAGGCTTGCAATAAGGTCAAAAATGAAAGCCAAGACAGGAAAGAGATTATCATAAGGGCAGCACCGTGCTCTGATCACCTACACTAACCAACAAGACCTCTCCCTTATTCACACTCATTTTTGCATCCTGGTGTGAAATCCAGACTTGGAGACAGGGGTTCATGTTTTTATTAGGTGCGGGATGCCAGAGCTCAAGGGAGAGCAGTGCAGCCAGGTTTGCACGGCCCCCATCTAGCTGAGAGGGACTAGGACTGCTCGCTGCCAGTACACGGGGCGGGGGCAAGCATCGGGGAGCAGGAAGAGCTCTTTCAGTGGGGAGAGATGTTGCAAGAAGAACACGTGGTTGTGAAGGGGCAGGGACGCGCAGAGACGAAGCCGCAGCCTGCAGCGGGGAGAGGCTGAGCCCCGGCCCCCCCATCCCCGGGAGCAGCGCACAGGCCGGCATGTGCTGCTATGCGGGGTGCGGGAGCAAGGATCAAGGGGTTTCGAAGCCCACGGGTGCATTTGGGCAGCTGCACGGTCCCGGGAGGACAAGGGCTGAGGGCTGTATCCTGCTGCACGACAGGGACGCCAAGGCTGCTGGCATGGGGACACAGCACGTGCTGGTGCCTTCGCCCTCTCCGGCAGTGCCAGCACCTCAGGCAGGTCTGTGTGGGAGGTTTGCGCGTTCGGTGAAGCTGTCCTGAGCATCTTGGCTGGAAAGCACAGGTGTCAAACCGGGTGATGGAGTGTCCCCGCAAGGAAGCTGCCAGCAGCAGTTGTTTTAGAATAAATACCAAAAATGAAATAAATATCAAAATGAAATAAATAACAAAAATGAAATGAATACCAAAAATTAAATACATACTAAAAATAAAATAAATGCTAAAAAATACTCAGGGAAATGGTACAGCTTACTTCTTCCCTTCTGGAGCTCAGAAACACGCAGCGCACAGCCAGACAAACTTTTTCCCACTGAACAGCAGGGAGGCAGGAGGGGCCGATGCTTGCCTTGCTGGGGACCATGCACCCACCCTGCCCCATGGGTGCCCCACATGCTCCCAGCCCCACGGAGCCTCTCCGCAGGCACCCGCCTACAGCAGCAGCTTCCCTCTCGCTAGCAAAGTACTTTCAGTAATTAGCCACAGCATTACCACTGCGTTTAAAAGGCTATTGTCAGTTTACAGATGGCCCTTTTTCTTTTTTCTTTTCTTTTTTTTTTTTTATTTTGCCAGGACTTGAAGATAAATAGAAATGTTTTGAAAGAGTTGGTTTTTGGGGGGGTCTGTTCCAGTGAAAACAGCTGGGTTTAGACAAATAAATATTATGTTACTGTGTAATATCCACAGCACAAACAATGCAGCCCTAACAGCGAAACTGCCCACACAAAAAAAATGCATTTCAGTCCCCCAGCCGAGAAACAAACACAAAATTTAAAGGGAGATTTTTTATCTCATGTCGAATTTAATATTTTCAGGTATTGCTGGTAGTGCTAGCAAATAACTACGTGTTTAAAATATAATTTTTCAATACTGAAAGCAAGAGTATGGACTGCAGGCTATAAAAGTTTCCCAAAGTGAAACTCTTCCTTTCCAAAACCGAAAGATAGAGCAAGAAATTTGAAAAACACGGGACTCGGGGGGTTTGCACAGGCCTCGTCTGAAGTATGCACACAGAGCATGAAAGCAGTGCTGCCATAAGAAGCAGTGATCTCTAAATCGAATCCTTTTGGTTTCCATCCAAAGTCGCTTCATTCTTAGTTGGCAGGCTCACATCAGCAGGAAGGCCGTTGGCTTGCGGTCATGTCTAAGCAGCATCCTTGCTGCACGGTGTAAAATAAAGCTTTCACCAGACCTACACATCCTCCATTGCAATTACAGAGGGTTGCAATTGGTTAAGATAATGGCTTAACCTTGTTCTTACTACACAAATCTGGCACTGAAGGGTTTGGGAGCCCCCTCAGGGGGTGATTTGTACAATTCCAGTGCTGGAGTTGTGTGAACAAATACAGTAATGATCCTTTTTGGGGATTTTTCCACATCGAGTGTCCATATGCCTTCCCAACAAAGGCATCGTTTGCAAAATGTGTGGTCTTGTATACCTGCCTGGAACCCAACTCATCTCAACAGTGTGTTTCAGCTGGCTAGTTTGCAGTGTAGCACACAGCAAATTCTCTTCTTCAGACGTGTAACCTATAGTGAACCAAGAGTTTATCAGCTTCCCCATCCGATATCCTACATCCTAAAACAAAGCCCTTCGTTTCTCTGGAGGCACTTTCCAATAAGGAGGAGAGGTTTTCCTGAACACTGGGTGCGTACAGCCGGTCACCCTGGGATCTCGTTCGTAAGAGAAGCCACGCGGTGAGAGGTACGGCAACGAGAGGGGAGCTGAAGGGGTTGCACGTGGGGGTGCGAGATGCTGCGATCTGCAGGATGCTGCTGGGCCGGAGGGCGGCTGGGTAAGCACCAGCCCTCCCAGCTCCCGCCTGATAACACCTCGGTCCTGCGAGGAGCGGAGCTGGTCTCCCCCCTCGTCCGGAGCGCCCTGAGTGGGTCAGGCACGGCCGTGGCGAGGGTGGCCCTGCAGTGATGCCCGAGGGGCCGCTGCTGCCAGCCCGGCTGCCGCAGCCCTGGCAGGTGACATCAGGCAGAAGCCACTCTCCAAAAAGCTGATGTAAGCCATCTGCTTCCTGCACTCCCCGGCCCCTGTCCGCCCATCGGGACACCCATCGATGGCTGCTGTCACGGCCTGTTTTGGTGGCAGCGCACGGATTTGTTTTCTTTCCTTTCAGGCGGTGTGCTGCAGCATCCTCACCCATTCACAGGGATCAAAACCCACCTCCACGACCTATTTTTGGAGTGGAAACCATCAGCCTGGGTAGGAGAGGTGGGAGGCTAAAAGGCTGAGTCCGATCTTTCCTGGATGCTCGTAGGTAGCCCCGAAACAAGCTCGGCAGCCCCAGTTGGCTCCTTCCAGCTCCCCTGCGTGCCCCCGGGATGCGCTGCCCATCTCTTGTCACTGCCACACCTGCATCGGTTGTGTGCAAACCTACGGAGGGAGTAGCACGGAGAGGAAGTCGCGCCCGTCCCAGCGCGTGAGGCAGTGGAAGAGCAGGACGAGCCACACCAGGTAGGGAGGTGACACCACCGAGGCCACCAGGGCTGCTGGCTGCTCCCGTCCGCTCCGGCTGCCAGCCTGGGAGCACCGTGGAGGATCAGGGCAGACCTAAAACAGGGTGTGGAAGCGACCTTATCTCGTCAGCTGCTTTCCTGCTTCACATTTGCTGCTGGGTGGCTTCACAGCACATCCCAGGTGCAGGATAGGGCAAGGGCAGAGCTGTGATGCCAGCTCCCGCCTGCCTCCCTGGCGGGGGAATTCCCTCTGACGTCCTCTGTGCTCACTGAGTGCTGCCAGGGGCTCAGCATGGAGCTGATGTTGGTGCCATCTCACTGCAAATTGTGCTGTGTTGTAATTTGTGCACTTTCCTCTCTAAGTCACAACTGCAGCAACTTGCCACCCCCCGGGCCGAGATACCACTGAACAAGGATTTCCATGAGGTTGCAAACAGACAAGCCTGCATCCTGAGAGGGGCAGCCAGAGTTAAAAGCCACATCTTTCCCAAGCCATTTTTGCCTTTCTGTCGTTTTCAGCAGGGCGTCCTTTGTCTCAACCATTTGTGCAATTGTGCGGAGAGGGGAGAGGAAAGCTGGGGTTTTAGGCCGCTTAGTACCAATGCTGGGAGGGGAGGGATCCTCAGCCGTGTCCCTGTCTCACAATCGACTGGAAGAGCCTCATCATATTCACGCTGACTTTTTACAGGCTCTCACTGCCAGAGCCACAGCTGCAGCGATCTTTCACGTTTAAAGGTGTCACAGACATCACGCAAGGCTACGAAAACCTGGCTGTCCATAGAGTTAGTGGGCAAAAGCCAACCAAAACCCATCTGAGGCCCCTTCAAGAAGGTGATGTGAAACTCCCCTGGTGGCACTGTTGCAGGGTTAGGAGTCTCCAGCCTTTGCCCACATAATGGTGAGTGGTGGAAAACAGCAGAACTGGGCCCAGTAGCATTGAGTACCTCTGCTTTCCTTGGGTGTGATCCAGCTGCAGTATGGCCAGTGTTGATTCCCCCTAGGAAGCAGGGATCTCCCTGAGGAGGACTTTCCAAAAGAAGCTTTCTACAGACAGTTGCTACACAAAACTTTGCAACTTGCAGCACAAAGCCTTTTGAAGTCTTTTATTTTCCCACTCTCTCTGCCCCTACCGCCACACACGCATCATGCCCGGGACCCCAGAGAGGAATCAGGGCAGGAAAACAGTTTGACTAGGAAATCTTTCCAATGTCAACATCCTCCATCCTGGGGCCTGGCTTTCCGGGAAAAGATGTACTTTGTGTACACATGTTTGTGTGGACTGGGCTTAAAGGCAAAGACCCATCTACCATTAAAAGAAAAAGAAAAAAAAAAAAAGTTAAAAGGTATTCTGCAGACTAAACAGATAAAGCTCCCTGAGTACTCTAAGGATGTATTTAGCAACAGTTCCTGCTTCCATCATTGGAATAAAGACTGAGCAAAGATGAGGGCGTTTCAATGTGCAGAGAAGTCCTGGGGCCACTGGATCTCATCCTGTACCAGGATCCATCTCCATCAATGCTGTGGACTGCTGCTCCCATCCTCAGAGAAAGCTGTGGTCAGTGATTTAGGGCCACACAGGCTATTCAGACTCCAAGGACCTGGGCTAGGACACTCATGGCCACACAGATCCCTGCGGCTTTTATGTCCTCACTCATCATTTCTACTGGAGTGGCAGAAAGCTGGCTTAATCAGCTGCCGTCACTTCTCCATGTGGCTTGTCCTGCTAGGGCAGAGAGAGGAAATCGAACCAATGCCTTAAGGCTGAAAGTCAAACCGGTAGTGGCTGGTCCTGAAGAGCAACCAAGCAGGATCTGCACAACTTAGATCAACCAGTGGTTAGGACTTTCCACGGCATCATTGTCTCTCTACCATGCCCTGTCCCTTCTCAACCCCAAGGCTGTTGAAAAGTAATCCTTCAAGTCAAGTTACCCAAACCATGCTTCCCTTATGGACACATATCCTTGCCCAAAAGAGAACAGGGACATTTATCACTGCCATGTTGAAATATTGTTATTTGAATAGAAATATTATTAATACTGAAAGGCAGGAAGGCATGAGCATTTTGAAAGTGCACATCACCAAGAAACAGGTTAGTTCACAAGAATGAGATGCGTACTATTTTGAAGGAAGCTTTGTCCGTGACTAAAAATACACCTATGCTGTGTTTCCCTATTTGAACTTCCTGTAGATCTTCAAAGAATACAGAAACCCAAGCAAGCCATTCCCTTTGAAGGAAACATTTGAGATCATTAGCGACTTGCCTGCTGGGAGGATCTCAGATCCAGATGTCTTTGTGGTAAATTTGCACAGAGCATTTGGTATCCTATTTATCCCCTCATTTAAAAACCATGTGTAACTCGTAAAGTCAGCACTGCATTAAGACAGGCATGACTGGTGGTAGCTCTGCTTACAATAGAGAGGCATTGGATTAAGATGAGGTTTCATTGTTAAGTGAAAAGTTAACTTCTTAATTTAAAACATCTGAAAAATTAACATTCTCTTTTGGGCATTTTTCCAGGTCAGATGGTAGCTCCTGAATGTTCTCTGGACAAACTATCTCATCCACAGTAATGGATGAGTGGCTAAATGTTTGGCTCACTTCTCTAATGTATGTAAGTGAAGAATGATGTTGTTTTTATTAATCATTCCAGAATTAGTTCAGCATCCCACATCACAAGTTTCTATTCCATTGCTGCTGCTCACTTCCTAAAACCAGAGCACTTGTGTCACACTCTCTGACACTCCCCACACACTTTGGCAGTTTCGGATGACTCAGATGACTCCAATTGCTTTCATCTTGGATAACTTCTTGACTTCCTTTAGCATTTGTCATATCTACATTTTAAACAGTCTATCACTCTTTTTTGGTTTTTGTTGTTGTTGTTGTTGTTTGCTTGTTTGTTTGCTTGTTTTTTGTGTTTTTGTTTTGTTTTGTTTTCTAGGACAAGTTAAGATCTTTCAACTTGTTTATATTCCGTAAATCCAAACAGATTGAAAATGGCGAGGGAGGGACTGTCTGCACAGTGCTTGCTTACAGTAGGTCCCTGCTCCTTTGGTTTGATTTCCAGGCTTTCTGTATTAGGACTGTGGTGGTTTTACCCTGCTGGGCAGCTGAACTCCACCACAACCGCTCTCTCACTCCCCCTCTTCAGAGGAAGAGGGGGAGAAAAAAAACTCACAGGTTGAGATAAGGATAGTTTAATTAGAGAAGAGGAAGAAAAAAAAAACAACAAA
>VXAA01007076.1:39805-50380 GCA_013399115.1 Anseranas semipalmata
CCTGGTGCTGTGCCAGCACTGCTCGGCAGTAGCCAAAACACTGGTGTGATACCAGCGCTGTTCTAGCTACAAGGGCTGCTGCAGGGAAAGTTAACTCTATCCCGGCCAGACCCAGTACAACATCTTCAAATGGCACCTGTGTTTGTGGTCATTGGCGTCTTGAGCAGTCCCTTGACGAAAGTGACTTGCACCTCAGCCTTTGGAGATTTTGGCTTACAAGACTGATAAAAGTTACAATGGACTCCAGTAAGCCATATAGAAGAACTGTTATTAAAACAAACAAAATAATCTTACTGTTCTATTTGGTGCCGATAATGCCTCTGCTGGAGAATAACAACCAGTTTGGGGCACCAAGCTTCAAAAAAGATGTAGAGTAATTCAACAGTAACAAAAATCTGAGGCTGTAAGAAACATGACCTATTAGGAAAGGTTGAAGTTGATCAGTTTAGCAAAAAAAAAAAAACAACACAAGAGACATTAAGAGACTTGAAGGGCAAGAAAGATGCGAAAAGGGAGAAAATAAATTACATGTATGTTCTCTGGAGATAGGACAAGAGTAATACACTTTGATTGCACCAAGAGAGACTCAGGGTTGGTGCTAGAGACAGCCTACTCTAATGATAAAGGCAGTAAACAGCAGAAAAGGTTGCCTAGGGATGTTGAGGAATATCCATCACTCTTGGTTTCTAAGAATAAATGTGACAGAAGCAAGTTAGGAGTCATTCTGGTATAGCTGGACCTGCTTTTGGGCAAGGACTGTGGACGAGTTTATTCCTCGGGGTACCTTCCAGAGCTATTTATTTAATAGTTGGTGATACTGTGCCTCATATACAAAGAGTAGTAAATATTGAATGCTACAAACAAAACTATCTCAAGAAAAAAGGAGTGGAAAAAAAGGCCTCGTCCTTTGCAAGGTTTGGAGAGAGAGATTGTGTCTTGGTCTTCAAAGAATTGCCTGTTCTGTTTTGGTTTTGCATAAGGTTGATATAAATGATCGTTTTGTAGGCAGCATTAGGAAGCCTGTTGCCTTAAGAGAGGTCACTTACGGGGGATGAGCTGGGTGGGTGCTGGAGCCATTTCAGATACCTCATCAAGCTTTTCATGTCTGGCCCAGTCATGGGCCTCATCAGAGAAAGTGCATATATTGCCTGACAGAGGGAAGGGTTGTTCAGAATTCTTTTCAAAGAGATTCAAAGCTTAAAGTAAAAGTTTAAAACAACAACAACAATAAGAAACCATGCAGGCAAAAAGCCCAGCTCCGGGAAGCTGAAGTAAAGCTTAAGTACCACATACAGAAAGGATGACAGAATTAAGCTGGCCAGAAATATTTATGCTAAAAATATTGGAGCTGTGGTCACAGTTTAGGTTGTAGAGTTTCAGTTTGCCATGCTTCATGCAATGTGGAAGGATTTCGGACTACCAGGGTCTGGGAGGAGGTTGCTGGGTTATCCCCTCCTTCCCATGGAAGAAACAAGAGTATCTGTCTTGCAAGGCCAACAGGGCTATCTCAGGATTCCAATTAATTTCCTTCCCTTCTTAAAATCATCCAGTACTTTTACATAAGCCTCCTAAATCTTCTTCACTGATACTTCAGTAAAATCCAGTATTTTATCCATCGTCTTAAAATGCCTACCCCAGTGGCAACTCATTAAAAGATTTTCCAAATTTTGGCTTCACTGGCACACAGAACTTAATGAACTGCTGAGATTCAAAGCAAAATTCAGATGATGGGAAAATTGAGGTCTAAAACAGCAAAGACATAAGCTGACATATTTCTAAGGGCTTCACAGCCTTTATTTCTGTGAATATTCTCATCTGCACTAGTATAAACTGGGAGCAATGACACTAAATATAGCAAGCGTAGTCCCACTGTGACAGCATAATCAGTCCTGAAAGTGCTCTCATCAATTGTCATTTGGATGCTACCTTTCTTGAAAGCCTCTAGCAATAATTGAGAAAAACAACAACTCTAAATAAAGGCACTTCACAGTTCTACTCACTGCAGAATGACACCTTATAAAAAGGGAATACCTATATGTTTTCATTTAGTAAACTGATATGCTTTCCAAATGCATACAGCAAAGCCAAAGTACTTAAAACAATAAAACATTTCCAAGACAAATACTGTCAGTTTTGAGATAATATATGAAAAGTGGCTGAGTAGGTGGGAAAATATTATTCGATAGGTTACGGGTACACTGGAGATAAAGAAGCAAAGCCCTGCTTGAAATGATGTACAGGCTCTTGTAACAGTCAAGGTTTTCAAGCCATAGGAAGTGGATTTGTAATAGCAATTAATGTTTCCCTCTCCAATATACTCAAAACCGTCACGAGTAGCAAAATTCATTCAGAAACAAACAAAAAACTTGGAGAAATCCACCTGTATTTTGGTACGATTGTAAGCCTTAAACTCAGGTCTGATCAAGTGGGATGGTTTGTACTTCTTCAGGTAATTTTAGGTTAGGAAACTTTTCTTTTCATCGGGCTGTATGGACCACTGAAATCTTTCTCAAACTACATACAACTTAGCTATTTTATCTGTTTTCAGCTGGAAAGCTGGACAGACCTGAGTTTCCAACAAGCGTAGTTTTCAGTTCTTGTTTTTTTTTTTCTTGAAACAGAAAACTAGGTTTTGAGTCCATGCAGTACAAAGCAAAAGCATAATCATCAAACATATCTAATCCACAGCCTAAATCTGCCAAGTTTGCATAACAAAAAAAAAAGGGGGGTGGGGGTGGAGAATGGCTTCATAGCTAAATGACAGCAGTAGTTGAAGATGAATGAAGAAAAGTGAATACTGTGTGTTTGTATTGTGTGGAATAATTTATGGGGCATGAATGCCTTTGAACGCTCTTACCATTGATATATGAATACTTTTGATCAAGGAAAACACCCTCGGTGAAGAATAAAGAAATGACAAGATTTCAGTACTCCAGAATTGCTTATGAAAAACCCATGCTGCACAACAATAAAAATCACAGATTCTTATAAATGAGTACAATTAGTCATAGTTATTATAAATGTAAGTATACGTTCAATTTGTATGTACATATTAAATACATTAAAAGAAAGAAAAAAACATTTTTTTCAGAATAAGGCATAACATACTGAGCAAAATTACGGCACGAATAGGAAATGCTTTCTTTTACAGGAGAAAGCAAGCCTGAGTGCCATTGCAATAAAGGACACTAGGGCTGCCAGCATGCACTGTATTGGAGCGAGGGCTCACCACAGAGCATATTTCTCCTTCTTGGCCTGCAGCAAGGATGATAACACCAACGTCCTGTTCTCCAGTGACATGTCCATTTATGTACAAGTGCAGATGGCTAATTCCATACACACTAACTATTGGAGTCAAACGCTGTAATTTACTTTTTTTACTGCATTTGGCCCAAGGAAGCAATTCCAACAGCCTGCTGCACAGTTCAGGTGGCCAGGCCAGCTCACTCGATGTTTTTAACACTGAACAGAGGCTGGTTAGGTGAATGAGAAGAGATATCTAAAATGCAAGGGACTTCCAGGTTCCCTATTTATTTTGCTAGTTATCTGTCAGGTGACCTGGAGTCTCCTGAATTTGTGCGTGCGCCAGATATATTACTGTTCTTGGACATGAGCTGGTCAAGCTCTTCACAGTTACTTCAACCTCTCCCTTTACTCTTATGTGAATTTTAAAATATAAAATGTAAACATAGCAGTTACTAGATATGTGATACATCCTAAGATGGTATCTATCGGACAGTTTTGAGCATTCTCCTGGCTTTTGACTAACCAAACACTCCTGAGTATTAATCCTAGCATTTCATTTGTAGCTTCATGCAGCTACTATTTAGAAAAAATACCCTTGTTACAACACGTTCGCTTCCTCCCTTGCCAATTTGAAACTGCTTCCTAGTTGCCCTAGCATGGATTATATCATGTCAATAACAGCAGCTCTAGTTGCTTTTACAGGTAGACCTACACCAAAGAGCACACCATTACCATTCCCAAACCCACCTGATGCCAGAAGTCCTGCTCTGAATCGCTGGTGCCTGGCGTGAGGTGTGTGAAGCACCCAGCAGAAATCTTTGCCTGGGTTCCAGAGGCAGTACAGCTTCAGCAAAGTAGCAATATTGTTTGGAAAAAAAAAAAAAAAAGGCAGCACGATGATACAGCTCCCAAGTTCAAGAATAGCTCGTGTGATACCAACTGCATTGCCCAGTGGTGAGTGGTAATGCCCTTCGTTTCCCACCATCATTAATAATGGTTAGAACTTGAGTCTCTGCACTTAAAAAAAGGTGTGGGACATGGCACAAATACTGTGCCAACAACAGCTCGCAAGAAAAGCCCAGATTAGAACAAGGGGGAGAAGAAGTAGACTGCTGATTTTCTGTGCATTTGGGGATTGTTTATGGAGGGTGTCCCAGATGTAGTTTTTTCAGTGATAGTATATGCACGTTTTGAAAAGAAATCCTTCCACCAGAGATTCAGAAGAAGACTGTGAGTAAAGAACATACCACACGTGGTGTGATGTAAAAAAATAGTTTTACCAAACTGGGTCTCTTTCTTTATGTCCATGAAACATGCTCATAGTGAAGTCCCTTGTTTTTTCATTGTGTTGAACCTAAGGATTCCCTTTGTCCTACGGGAACCAGCCCAAAGCCAGTTAACATGGCTTTTTGCTCTTTTTCCAGGGCTGAGGATCTGTCCCATTTGACTCCAAGCATCTGTGAGGTGTTGCAACACAAACCCCTGAAAATTAGATTGCTTTGTCAAAGGATCATCTTTCACTTAAAATATTCCAAAACCAAAGGACGTCAAAGTAAATTTTGCATGCCTCAAAACAGAGTGAAGTAAGGGACCCCAAAGAGAAAAGGGAGACTCCTGGCTTGAGATTCAAATGTGGTTCTCAGCTTCAATTTTCCGTTATTTAAATTTAAATAACAAAAATATTTTTCAAAGTATGAATCTCCTGGGCACTGTCATATTATGTCGTCAAATAATTCATTAAAGAATGTTAGCTCTACTGTTGCCATTTGAAGTGTCAGTGTTTTCTTTGCCTGAAATTGTTTAATATTCCTAAGGATGGAGGGAAGAAGCGGGTTCTCTTTGTATTTTTTCTTCCAGAGCACAATGGATTTAAAAACAAAAACAAACAAGCAAAAAACAACAACAACAACTCTTCATAATGAGATAACAATGAGAGAATTCTTTCTACTGGATTCTAGCACACTGTAATAGTATGTCAACATACAGATCAGGGCAAGGCTCTGCTCCCTCCCTGTGCACAAGCTGCTTGATTGCACTCGCTGCCACAGTTTGTTTCCTAATATTCAGTGTGACATTTCCTGTTTCTAGCCTTGGGCTTGAATGGGTTTGATCCAGCCTGCCCTGAAATTAATGGAAAGGCTGCTATTTACTTCAGTGTCCCCTTTTACCCCTTACTGCAGTCCATTGGCTGCTCCAGTGATTTCTCTCGCTTTCATTTTGGCTGGCCTTCAAGTACTTCCCAAACACCATGTCTCTTCTCCGCACAAGAGTAGGGGCAGGAGGAGGGAGCCAATAAGCCCTTCGGCTCAAACCCCTTCCCCGCCAAGGAGGGGCAGGGAGTGGTTCACAGGCGGGGTTCACAGCCCTAGGTGCTGGAGCCTCCCCAGCCACTGCCCCTTGGCTGCGGATGCCAGCACCAGCACAGCCAGGAGCCACGCTGCAGCTCTCTGCACTCACCAAGCACCACGAGTGGAGGTTTTGAAGTCCCTGGATGTGATCCCACAGCCGGTCATGGTATAAAGCCCCCCGCTTGGATGACTTTCACTGTAACATTTCTTTTAGCCCCATATGAGATACTGTGAAAACTGCTCCTTGTTTGTATCACAGCACTTAGCCTGCTATCTACGGAGATAATCTCCCTTTGGCTGACCTGCTTGCTTGGCTGCTTTCCCCTGGGTTTGTGAGGTATTGCAAGACATCAGGTGTACACTTTCCAGGCGCTTGATACTGAAATATGGACAGGTTTTTCTCCCACTGACAATCAATCGCCTTGTACTCCCAGTACTGTGATATTTAGTCAATACATGCTGATACATTTTTGTCTGGATTTATCAATTTAATGCACGGTTCTCAGAGGTTGCGGCTTGCCCACAGTGCAAGCTTCAGCCCATAGGTGTTTCCCTTTTGTCCTATTTCTTGCTCTCACTACCAGTGCTGCTTGCAGTAGCTAAGTACCAAGGTATATATTCATCTTGACAGCAAGCATTTTCACCAGACTGCTGTTAACGCTTTCTGCAGGGAACATTTCTTCTTTCAGGAGCAGTTTGACATATGTTTTCTTTTTTAGCAGCTCCCTTTAATAGAACCATAGCAATTTTAAGCAGTGATTAAGCTTTGTCATTGTGACATGATGGTGATGTAGAGCTCCTGTCCCATGCTAAATCATCTAAACAGAGTGGCCAAAGGCAGGGCCCATTATCTGAAAGTGCCAGGCTTAGGGCATGGAGCCTGCTGAAACGATCCCTGCTGTGGTCAGTGCAGCGGTGTCCGACAGTCGTCTGCTCCCGGCAGCCGGAGAGACCGACTGTGATGTGCACGCAGACAGGGAGGGATCAGGGTCTCTCTTAGGACAGCTCTGTTAGGCAGCAGTGGGAAGCATCTGCGGTGTGGATGGGAGAGGGTGAGCACGCTTTGTCTGTGACGCTGGGTAAGGGAGGGTCAGGGTCTGATCACTGGTCCCAGTTTCCACGTGGCACAGACTAGCTCATGTCCACCCATCTCTGGGGTAGTCACCTATAAAGGAGATTATCCTGAACAAAGAGAAGTTTGAGTCATCCAGGAGAAGAGGTATCTACAAGTCAAGGGACTTTTTTTTTTTTCCAGGCGGACAGTGTGCTACCATTGCCCAAGTTCACTTCCATGCTGTCCCTTATTTAAAGCACAGAGAAACCAAATGCTATATACATTTCATCAGCTTTGGGTTGTTTTTGCACATTCCCATATGAACCCCCAACTGTTTACCAGGTCTTTGATATCCCTGGTCATGTCTGCCAAACAGTGACATCTCCAGGTTTTTGGAGAGACACTTCAGTTTCAGACGACGCTCTGAGAGAGCTTCTGGGATCTGAGCACTGTGAGCCAACTGCCTTTAACTACGGTGCTATCTCATGTGCTCAGACTGTCCTGATAATTCAAGCACTCTGTGGATGTGGGTGGGAGTTCTCCTTTGGCATATGCCCAGCTCCACAAAATGATAGATATGAGTGCTTGTTTCATATGGTTTGTTCTCAGATTCCTTTCTGGCACTTCCTTGACAATTGTAAATAATTGGCTTGATTGCTTTCTGTGCCTTTCTGCTATCCGTTTTTCTAGCAATTTGAGGATCTCATATTTTGGTTCATTTACTGTACTTTCATGACAGGGATACAAAGTCATCTATGTATATCTAATTCCCTCTTTTCATTGTGTGTCTCAAAATTGTAGCACTGCAGTTTGAGCATCATGGAGACTCACTAGCAGTAATTCCTTAAAAATGCTCCCTGGTGATTTAGTGTCATTTTCTACTTGAGTTGCTTTACATCCTCAAACTTAATGATGAAACAAATCACAGCAAACACGATCACTAGACATTTTCACTTGGTTTGGGTGTCTCTTGGTTCTGGGGTAATAATGAACTCAGTCCAAAAGCTTCCAGCTCTCTCTACTGCAGGAATTAGTACTCCAAACTACAACTCACTAACATCACACTGTGTGGTTGCCTTTTCAGTCATACTGCCAGGTTTTCGGACAGGACAAATGACCACCTGTTCTCTAGTGGTATGTAATTGTTACACATGGTAGTCATGCCCATGTTATCTTCTTCCTTTTTCTTTCTTTTTTTTTTTTTTCCAGAAAACAGAGTGTCTGATGCTGGAAGATCAGTAGAAATGATGTCAACTAGTTTAAAAAATGAATCATGGTTGTGGCCATGATAAGTGTCAGCTGCTGCCATGTGTTTCCTTGTTGGCGCAGCAGGAAGTTACGAGATACATGCTGCAATACATGATCCAATTAATCCCATTTCTATTGCTGATGATAATTACACCCTTCTTCTGCAAATGGGATCCTAAATGCCATTCCCAACTTTCAGTGCCTACATGAGGCAAGAGTATTGGAGAGGAGCCATTTCACTTACCTGAGTGCTCTTGCCAGTACTATTGTTTGCCATGAAGCACTGGGAATTCTGCTTCTCCAAAGCAGATAATCTTCATTCAGGAAGGTATTTGGTCATGAACTCCAGCTCTCTGCAACCTGTACGGCTATGGTGCTTGCCTACCTTTCCTCAGCCAGTCATAGCATGGGTAAAATGGAAGCATGCTCATGCAAGTGCTTCAGGAACAGATGAAAGGCACTTTGGGGCAAAGGCAGTTTGACTACCAGCCAGCTCCTCTAAGCTCTCAAATGAAGGAAGCACTGAAGTGAAGCAAAGCATAGGCATCTGAAAACAAGGAGCAGCCTGTGGGGTAGGAAAATGTGCAAGGGAAGGGTGCAGCAAAACATTCATGTACTCATGCAGTCATGATATGTAAGGAAAGATGCTCATCCTGCCTGAGTTGGTGGAGCTATTCACATGGTGACACCCACTACAGCACTCCTGACCTCACCCCCAAGGGACTCAGAATAACAATGGCAGCTTGCAATTTATGACATCCTACCACCATTACAGTACTCCAGTTGGCTTTGTTTGGCTGAGTTCTTCTATCCAGACAATGCTGAGGAAGTCTTTGTAGTGTTTGTTTGGCATCTGATTTCCTGAGGGGCTTTTTTTTTTTTCCATTTGTACCACTGGGCTTGATTTGGGGTAGGTTTTCTTTCTTTGTTGTTGTTTTTGTTTTTTGTTTTTTTGTTTGACGCCATCTTGTGTTTGCATCATAAGCTATATAGGAGCATTTCTTTTTGCACTGCATTAATATCATGAGCCTGCAAAATCTTGGTCTCAGTTCCTGCCTCCTTGAAAAGTTATTTCATATTTTTTCTTTTATCAGTACATTTTAGCTCAATGACTCCTCTCTCCATGATTACTGTATTCAAAGTCTTTATGCAGGACACTATTATGCTTCAGATTGTTCATGTTTCCCCCTGAATTTTATCTCCTTTTTTACCACTATCCTTTTTCTTTTTTCTTTTTTTTTTCTTTTTTTTCTTTTTTTTTTGCATTCAGATCAGTACGTTTTCATGTTTTCTCTCTTCTACTTAGTGGATTAATAATTCTAGTTCTGCTCCATCTTAAATCTTGCATTTACTTTGGAAACTGCACCTTTTCTTTACACGTCTCCAGCTTTTGGAAGCTTGTTAAGCATTCTTATGTCTTACAAATCCTCGCCTTTAAGTCCTTTAAGATTTGATAATCACATGAATCTTGAACTGTTCAGCAAGATGATCATCTGTTCCAGTCTTCCAACTGCATGCACCAAGCAGATACTCTTTCTGGGTAGAAGCACTCAGAGAGTTTTTTAGAACTTCACCAGGGGACGCATCAGCTTAGTGCCAAAACCTCTGTTCAGCGTGCAGCTGCATGTCTGCTGCAGAGAGCTGTGTGGCTGGGTTTATTTTTTTTTCTCCCTCTGTCTGGCTTCACTACATCCTGTGTCTGTTTTTCATTGCAAGCCAGAGAATGTCCAAATTATAAGTACAGTCTATCTGCATAGAAGCAGCTATGGCATGATGCCATGATTATTGCTTTTTCTTTAGTTGAAAGATCCAGAATTCATACTTAATGATGGATGCAATTACAATTTCCAAGCCAAAAAGCCCCCTAGTTAGAAATGAAGCCTATGAGGGCACACATTCACTTTGACACTGTCAACAATATAGCCAACTCCAAATACTACAAGAGGTGAGAACCAGGCAAAACGAGGGTGGTGGAACTCAAACCTGCAGCTCCACAACGGCAGCCCACAGTGCTGCAAACATGACGACTGCCAAGGTGGTGGCTGCTTCGTGGGAGATTCGTGCTGAATCACATCCGTTTGCAGGTGCCAACAGAGTGTGGTATGGCAAAGAGTATGACAAGCACTCTGCTGGCTTAGATGTGTTTTCCCTGAAGACAACAGCAGCAGGAGAGACTCCTATCAATAAGCTGAAAGCAAATGAGACTTATTTATCCTCACTTGGAATCCAGTCCACAGCACATCATTAGAAATAGGGTTAGTATCGATACTCCAAGGCCGTAGGCATGGGACAGGCGCAAACTGATGGCACACTTGGTGAAGACAGCCTCCATGAGTGTAAGGAGAAAGGAGCAGATTTGGGAAAGAAGCTGAGCAAGATGACCTATGAGAAGATGGACCTCTGCACTAAACTGTGGCACAGTGCTCCATTGCCAGCAGATAGCTGGAAACATGCCGGTAAAATGTGCACTTTGTACCTTCCTAATTGTTGACCTACACAAACGATGACAGCCCCCTACTTCTGGGTGGTAACTCTGCAGCATCCAGGAGGAGGAGTGCAGGCAGCCTAACAACTCTCCCATCCCTCTAATAGGCTCATTAGCATATGTCTCTGCTAATGATACATATGGAACCAGACTACTTCCATATGACAGATCTCTGGGTTATTTTACCGTGAAAA
>VXAA01007076.1:56956-112378 GCA_013399115.1 Anseranas semipalmata
GGGGGCAGCTCCCGGCCCCGCAGGACCCTGCTGCCGCCCCTGTGCCGCGGCGGGGCCGGGCGGGGCCGGGGGCAGCGGGCGAAAGCGGGGCCGCGGTGTTTTGGCCCGCGCGGCGGCGGCGGTGGGGAGGGCAGGGCCGAGGCGGTGCCGGAGGAGAGGGTTTGGGCTGAGCGGCAAGCCACCCTCTGCAGTTAGCCATCCGTCATCCTGCTGTGCTCCGAGTCCCGAAATGCCGAATAACGAGCGGGAACGGACCCGGCTTGGGAAACGCATCCACAGCGCCGGGAACGCCTTTGAGACCTTGTCATTTTCCTCCGTGTATACAACCCCCTTAACTCCCACATCCTTCCTTCCACCATCCCTGCAGCTGTAACACTTCCCAGTATCTCCTCCCCACACATGCATCTTGGGTTTGTTTGGCTTTTTGTTGTTCTTTTTTTTCCTGGATATGTCTTTTAACTGGAGTTCTGTGACCCAAGCTTAGAACAATTGTAGGTGAAGATCTGCTTGTTTATGTGTTGGTGGAGGAAGCGTTTTTGTTGAGGTTGACTCGTGTGGTCTCCCCTGAGGAGCAGCGGTAAGCTGAAGGGACGCTGTCAGCTCGAAATCCAGAGAATGCGAGTGGTGAACGGGGAGCTGTGTCCAGCCTTACGCCCACTGTAGAGTTCCCGGCGGGAGCTCTGTGGTTTCCATAAGCTTGTCTTCTGACCGCGTGGGCTTGTCACGCAGCGAGGGAGTGAAAGCACGCTGCAAACAAAGTTCTGTGAGTGAACAAAGGAGGCCAGAAGAAGGACATCGGAGTGGGAAGGGAAGGAAACATCTCCAGCCGTTCGGTTCTATCCATTTCGGCTGCGGCTCGACCCAGTGGGAAACTTTTTGGGGAGAGAAGCAGCTCTTTGTTCATTTTTCACATTGAGTGCTTACTTAGTATCTCTGAAGCAGCAGGTTGTTACCTTACCCCCGGTGATGCAGGAGGCAGGCAGCATGTTGATGTACGTGCTCAAAAAACTGGTAACGCATGATGGATGTCAGTAGGTCTGTGACTTTTCAAAACTTTTAAAGAAAAATTTTAAGAAGGGAGTTGGGGGGGCAACAATGGGTTCCTTCTTGATCCTTTTTTCCTCCCAAAGCTGTGATTTTGATGAAAAAGTAATATTAATTAATTCCTTTGAAATTTGTATTTCGCTGGTAGTAGGTGTCAGATTTCTCTTACTTTGTTGAAACTTTCAGGTGATTCTTACAGGGTTTGCCTGCAAGCCTGCTTCTTTTCCACCTCTAATAAATTAGTGCCTCATCTGAATGGCTCATCTTTGGCAAAAATAAGAATTTCTCATATGAGGTTGTCTAATGGTGGACTACTGACTTTGATGTTTTGTGGTTTATGCTTCAGGCACATTGTTTCAGAAATTCCGTGTTACCTGCTGGTGGAAGGTGTAGTGGCATGAAATATCAGTTAAGTATAAAGCCCTGAACAGGCTTCTCGGGAAGTTGTTTTGATGTTGACTAAATACATGTCTTCAGTGAATGACAAACAACTTTGGCGTGTGGACATGGCCATCAATGCAAGGCAGAAGTGATGAAGGTGGTACAGAAAAGTTGCTTATTAACCACTTTCATTTTTAGTATCTTTAAAAGTTAGGACCCATTGACAAAATTCTGTTTCATCTGAGTAAGACAAAGCATTGCTGAAGAGCTAGTTATTTTTGAGATACCGTAGATTTCACAGTAACTTTGCATGAAATGCCTGAATAGTGTTATCCAAAATGCATGGGTGGAGTTGGATATGGAAAGGACTTCTGAATAGCTGCTTAGCTGAATTAAACTAAATGTACTAATCTGGATGTGGTGTGGTCTGTGATAGATTTATGGGGTAATAAAATTGTGGTGAGACAAATGAAAACTGTCCGGTGCCTCCATGATGATTTAACGCTGTGATATGATACATCTACAATATCATATATTTGGTTATGTTAAAGAAGACTTAGAGCTGTTTGCCATCTTATGCTTCATTAGTGTTACTTAGCCGGTAATCTTTGCTTTGCTGTCTTCCCGCGTCAGAGGGCTTTTACTTCAGGGAGAGAATGTGCTGCATGCGTGTGTTTTGCCTTCCTCGCTCTCTCTCAGGTACGCATTAATATTTGATCCAAACTTGTTTGGTAAAGTTCTGCTGAAGTCGGTCTGGGTGGTATTTGAATGTATAATGATGGAATTCATTTCTGTCATGGCCAACACTTTGTAATTTGCTTTATGGGCAGGTCTGCTTTGACAGTGTGTGTTGGCAAAGTGACCTTCAAGAGGAAGAAAATTAATAACTCTTTACCCTTTCCCACCCCTGCAGCTCCCACACGAGTGTCTTCACAAGTAATTTCGACCCATTACTCCCCAAACAGGACTTGAACCAGACAAATCTAATTCACCCGAGCAGTCTCATTGAAATCTAGCAATTTAGGACTCCTTTGGTGACAAAAGGCCTACAGATCTGTATAGTGCAAGTCAGCAATTTACTTCGAGTGAAATCCACAAGAGGATTCATGTGCTTCAGTGCGGGGCATCGTGAGGCCTCGCTGCATGGGTGGTTGCAAGCCCCGTGGACTTTGGCATCCCTGAGCAGGGGATGTAGATGCTTGCTACGTGCTGTTGAACGTTGTGCATGCACCTCCGAGTTGCTGGTGTGCTGAGGGAGATGCTGCCTGGCCACCCCGAACAAAACACCTCAGGAAGAGGGGAAGCTTCAGTGCTGCATCTGCCTGCGTGCTGGGCTATCTCGCTTTGCACAGCAGCAGCTTGCTCTTAAAATTTAAAAAACCCAGTCTGCTTTTGATAAGATGGTTTAAAAAAAACAGCAACAACAAAAACCACTTGCATTTCAGTAGGTGACAAACGTGCAGGTGTAGGAGGAAGATTTTTAGCATTTGCATCCCCTCACAGATTTTTGCCCTTAGTGCCTGACTTCCTTCTAGACTGAGTGTTGACAGGTCCGGATGAGAGGTGGAGGGCTTCAGTTGTTGTGGTACCTCTGAGCAGGGTACCCCACTCCTGGAGTGGGGTGTGGAGCTCTGTGACTGTGTGTTCTCGGGCAGCCTCACTCCTTAAGTGCTGGTTTGGTTTCTTGCAGGTAAGCAGGCTCTAGGTTTGAGAGTGGTAAAGCTAAGCCTGTCTGTGGGAGATGTCCTTGAGCCATGAAACTAGAAACCAACTTGACCTCCCGGAAATTTGCAGCCAAGGAGAAGTGCCTTGTTGTTCTCCTTACAACTGACTGCAGGAAAACAATGACATTTTGTAAAGAACTTTTAGGACTTTGCTTCACTTGGAACTGGGACAAAACCCAACAATATCAACACTTTCGCTGAAGGAAATGAAAAAATAAAATTAATTCAAGTCAACCAAAACATGCCATCTCATCTTGCCTCTCACTGCTTTAAGTTGTAACTCACTCTGAAATAAAGGATTACAACTCAAAATATGTGCAACTGTTTGGAGTAAAATAAAACCATTGACATTTTGACTTTTTATTGAAGCTTCCCATTAAGTATAAAATTAGCAACACTTTTATGGAGCTTCTAGATGTGGATAGAACTGAATAGTGTTGCAGAGTACGACTGTCAGATTTTTCCTGACCAGTTCTCCTGCTTGTATACCGTGCACTTGAGTGAATATTTTTCATCTGAAAAAGCCATGGAAAAGCTAGCCTTGCACTATCAGCTGATTTGAATTAGACGGCTTGAGTGCAGTCAGCTTTTCATAGAAAGTGAATCTTACACTTTGTTGTCCTTCCCGAAATTCAGCTTCCTTTTGATACCAAAGGCATTCCAACTTGAATGGTTCTACTGATGTTGCTTGTGACAATGTTATACAGGGAGAGGTTACCCCAGGTTTTCCAGCTGAGCTTCTGCCAATTCAAGGAAGTCTTGCGCCTCTGGAGGTTGCTTGTTGTTCTATGCTATAATTTTCTAGAGCATCTGTAAGTAATAAATCCTACTTGATTAAGCCAGTGGCCTAAATTCTTAGTGCAAGTTAGTTGGTGCTCTTCATGTTGCGACACAGTGTAATGTGATGAGCTATACAAGGCAGCTGTGGTGTGACAATGATTTGGTGGGAACAAAGGAGATCACTCCTCCATATAATTTTTTTTTTTTCAATTATTTGGGTGGCTTTTTTTAGGAGGCAGAAGGAACTGGATGCCTTTTCTAGCCTAGGGAAATCCTTGGTTCCATCCTGCTTTAGGCACCCAGTGGCTACAACCAGAAAGGAGCACAACATATACAGAAGCAGAGGAATACCTGGGGTGGGGGGGACATTGAACAGACTAAGTGAAGAACTGGCTGTAGCAGGCCCAAGAAAGGTAGGGTTGGGGGGGTGAGTGAACATTTGCTTTCACAGGGGAAAAAAAAAGTTTTTCACACCACTTAAACGTGCAAGTAACTTTTGTTTTAGCAATTTTTGGAGGAGGAGGGAAGAAACCTCAAATGATTGGCTAGACTTAGTTGAAATATCTTCTCTGTTTGAAATAGGCCTTTTCCCCTCGGTTCCAGTTTTCCTATGGTAAGAGATTTGACCAAAATAATTCTTAAGTCTTTTTGGTGTAGTCCAGGATGAAAGCATTATTGCCAATTAATTCTTACCATGTCAGGCATCAGTTTGGTAGATGAAGCTATACAGAGAAGTTAAACATGGTGTGATAGTGAAAATTAACATTAAATACTCAATTTTTTTAAAAACTTTTCTGTTTCATAAGAGTTCTCTAATGACCATATCTCGTGGTTCCTAGCATCCTTCTTCTTCAGACTTCCTATTATTTTACTAGTTCACTTTTTTTTTAAACAAATACTGAGATTTCAACATTCATTTGAAGCCCATTTATTGTATTCGTAAAGACCTTGCAACCCCATTATCGCAGAGCAGCCCGTGTGTGGAAGAACGCTTTGTGCAACTTCCATCTTTGACTTGCAGCTGTAGCACTTAGAAGAGAGGCAGCTCGGAAGGTCTTCCTGGCATGACTTTGGACCATAACGCTGTTCCTATCGTAGCTTCTGGTACTGGTATACAGATAATTGCTGACATATATTTGTGTGTGTATATATATAGGGTTTTTTTTTTTGTTTTTGTTTTGTTTGTTTTTTTTTCTACAAATATGTTGGTTTTTATTTCCCTTTTGTGCCTGCCCTTTAAACTGCAAAATTGCCCTGGGGATTATAATAGAAGGAGAGGATGCTCTCGCTCAAAGTAACGTGGAAGCCCCGGTGCTACCCGGCCTGAAGGCTCCCCTAGCCAGAAGCAGCGCGTGGTGCTCGGGGCCAGCGCCGAGGTGCACGGTGACGGCGCTCGCAGGCTGCTTGTGGCTCACAGCCAGTGGAAAGCTTCGCCACTGTGTTAACGAGGACTATGTAGCTATCTGTATCAACCAACATCCTGCTACTTTCAGGGTTGTCAAAAAAAAATAAGCTTGTGTGCTACTTTCTAACTGCTGGGTTTGTATCGCTTTCCCACAGAAGTACTTTTTTTTTTTTTTCCCTTGGGACAACTTCATTCCGTACCTGGTCATCTCTTATGCCTTAGCACAAGACCAGATGATAGCCCTGATTGCAGGGTGGAGTTGCTTGCATCCTATAACCAGGTGCTTTTACCCCAGGGGAGGAGAGCAGGGATGAGAGAAAGCAGCTCTCGCACCGCTGAAGGAAAGAGTATTTGTTTGTTGCTGTGACTGGGTTTTTCTTTGTGGGCAGCCTCTTGCTAGGAAGCAATAATACATTTTTTCCAGGAAAAATGCAGCTCTATGACTTGGAATGAAAACCCCTATTTTCTGAGTTGCATCTTGGACTGTTTTGTGTCTTAGACTATACATGAGATCTGTGTTTATTTTTAGTGGTGAGGTTAATGGTGTTTTGTTGGTTTCCTTTTTCATGGTGAGGTTAATGACTTCTTGCATGTTTTTTAGGCCTCCCTGGGTACAGATCCTCATGCACGCTATCACTACATGCTAAGAGTGTTTGAAAAGGGGCAGGTCTGAATTCTGCACTGTTAGAGGTAATAACCACGTGCTGGCTTCTGGGAGAAGATGACAGGAGCAGTATTCAGTCACCACTTGCTTCTTTTCTTTTTTTTTTTTTTTTGCCCGCTTTCTTGCAATGCAATAGTCCTTTGCTTTCCCTATTGATTATTTATTTCCTGCTTCAGAAATTGAGTTAAGAGGCTGAAGTTGCTTGGGACACAGTTTCCCAGTCATGTTTACTATGCTCTTGCACAAGTGGTTGACAGCAGTCACTAACAAGATTTCAGAGGGAGACACCTCCCAGCTCCATGTTCAGTAAGATTTTTCTCTTAAGACCAGCAAAAATGCCCATTCTGTTGCCTGTCTGCTTCCCGGAAAGTAACTGAAAACTCCTAAATTTTCTCCTAGAGGTTGGATGTGAAATAGGCAATAGATAACATTTCTGGTCACTGTCACTCCAGGCAGCATCTGAATTGGTGATTTCTGTAAGAGAGGTCCCAGATCCCATTTTCAAATACATTGGTAATGTTTTGCTGGTTTCACTCCCAAGGAAAGAATAAAACTATTTCAATAATCCTTTCAAGAGCCCACTCTCTGATTCCATTCATAATTTTCATGTAAAGCATTCAGCTGAATATGCAGTCCTTTTGTTCCAAAATATTAAGTTCTCCAGGTGTCTGTGAATGGTCAGTGACCTTATATTCACAACACCTGATACCTTGGACCAGTGAGGAGGAATAGCAACTGGATTTTGAATTTTCCCATCAGCGTGTAATTCACATAAGGTCAGCGTACAAAAGCTGGCTAGCTGAAGAACCAGATTTAACTGTGTAATAGTCCGTATGCTCTCAGAAACATGCTTAGTGCTCGCTTTGGTTTCTTTTGACCACCTCTCCGGGAGTTTTCCGTTTGTAGGAAATGTAATGAACCCAAAGGTTTGGCTGAGGAGAGAGCCACTAAATGATGCAACATTGTGGAGGAAATGTCTTTTACGTCTGAAGGTCAAAAATTACCTTGTGTGCATTGGAGGAGGTAGGAGGCGAGCACTGACTGTCTTTCTTGCTTAAGGCAGCATTACTGATAGGCTTAAAAACTGCAGAACTTGTTGTCCTAATGTTCAAATGGGGCTGCCAAAAATGAACAAATACGGCTGGGGACAAAATGCGTAAGGAAGGCTGTGTGCCTCTTCCTCCTGCTCAGTCATCGCAGGCGGAACAGCAAGAGCATCGATGGGTTTGCACTGCCTGATGACTCGACATTCAGAGCAATTTGCTGCCACTCCTGCAAAAGGTTAAAAGCCATTTTTCTTCTACAGGGTTTATTTTAGTTGTGGGCTTCCTTTGGCATCAGTGTGATTCAGTGACTTCAAGGGTGAGATGACCTTGTCTTTGCTCTTGCTATGTTTGTAGCAAGTGTTGATTTGAACTGTTGTAAGGTTAGGTTGGTTGGTTGTGTTTTGGTTTTTTGTTTTGTTTTTCTCCTCCGCGCAAAAGAATTAGCTCTGCTTTATGAAGCTGACTGTATGGTTGTAGATGTTAAACAATCCAGCGAAATTTTGTTTTTGTGGTCAACTCTAACGGTGTGCCATGTAAGTTTGTGTCTTACTGAAACCGGTCGTCCTCTTAGAGCTAACATGGCACAGCAGGATGGTGCTGAGAATGATCAGGAGCTGAACGTGGAGGGTAGATCAAGCAAGCATAGCTTTTGTTGTACTTCCTAGGGTAGGGTTGGATACACATCCATGGCACTATGCAGCAATGAATAGAGGAGCTCGTGGCTGAGAATCAGGGCATCCCCAGCAGCCCAGGAGCAGAACCACGCTGACATGCCTGCAGCACATCCAGGGCCGCAGAGATTTGGTGGTAGTTACTGTGCGTGTCTGCACAGCATGGTCTTGTGCTGGAGAGCCTGCACTTTACTTTTTCTTGACGCGGAAAAGAAGAGACATGAGAGAAATGACATGAAAACTAGGTAAATGTTCATTTTTACAGTACCAAAGGCTATTCAAGCTAGTTTTTTTAAAAAGTACTGCTAAACTGTGGAGAAACTCTGTTCTTTTTATACATTATCCACCCTACAGAAGAAGAGTGGTTATATTCCTAGGAAGCTCCATCTATAACAGTTACCCACAAGCTTTAAAATGGCATGTTGCTGCAATCGTATGCAGTGGCTATTTTCAGTCTTTTTTTTTTTTTTTTTAAAGAAGGATGGACTAGCCATTCAAATCTCATAGCCGTGATAGTGGCAGAGTGATGTGGGAGTCATCCTCTTGATGAGTGAGGACTTCTCAAAGTAAACTGTTTTCGGATGCTTGCTGTCTCTAATTTACTTTTGAAGTGTTAAGACATTTCTGTGGATTTCTTGGTGTCACTGGACTATTGTTAACACCCTCTTCCAAAAGAGAGAGATCACAGATCTTGAGAGAATGCAGGTATAAACAACTCTACAAGTGAAGTAAGACCTGCATTTGGCCATAAGGCAGTCACCCCAAACTGCAATAGTAAGAGTTTCTCTAATCAGCAATATGTTGCCACTGAGGTATAATTTCTGAGAAAATATCTTGAAAATGACAGTCAAGCCACATTATGTAGATTCGCTTTATGATTGTTGGTATGGGAACTTGCTACACTGTGTTATCGTGACAAGTGTGTAGCTTTGGACTCTGGTGTCATGCTTTGAACCTAGGGAAGAAAAAAAAAAACACCCAAAACTTGGTTTTGTTTTAAGGGAATGATCACCTACAATTGTTTTTTTATTCTTGTTTTTTCTTCCTGCAATCGTATCGTAACAACTTCTTTGTAACTGAGCTCTCTCTAGAGCTAACAGACTTCTCTGCTAAAACTACTTTTAACAGTTCTTCTACTAAACTACTTTTTAATAGTCCCTCTTCTAGCTTCTCTGAGAAATGCTGCCTGGCCTTTTAAAATTTAGTCACTGAAGAGTTGAGGTTTGAGGGGACCTCTAGAAAACATCTCCCTTCACAGAACAAGGCTAGCCTTGAAGCTGGATCTAGAGGGGGAATAATTACTTCCCTCCACCAGCCAGCTAATTAAGTGGCTTATTTTGAGCCAGATCTTCAGCTTCTGTCACCTTTCCCTTGCTGAGGAGCTGTATCACTACAGTGCTTGTAGGCTTCTTGTCACCTCCAAGCTGGAACCGAGACAGGGCTTTGCTCAAATGAAATGAAGCAGATAACCCAAGCAGTGTTTACATACGCCAAACTGTAACATTTTCCATTTCCCTGTAGTGAGTTTTTGCACCAGACTTTCACGCTGCATACAGCAGTATAACCTGAAGCACTAAGATGGTATCGCAGTGATTATTTTAGTAAAACAGCGAGGAAAATGCAGAGTAAACAACACACGCAACAAACCGAATTCACACAATGTGTCTGTTTTCCTGGCAGTACCTTAGCTATTAAACAAGTTACCTACTGTAATGTTCGGTAACAAATAGAGGACAAATAACAGATGTGCCACCCAGCTGAGCCTCGCGGGAGGTGGGGCCCAAGGACACCTGCTTAAGATTGTAGTAAATCCAGAAGGGGGTTCCTACCCACTGGGTTCCTGGGACAGGCATTGCATGTTGCACTGTTACTGGTGACTGAAGTACCTGTGACAGCTAGAGTCTGTGCTTTTTGGGAGGTTTTATCTTCCTACGCTATTTGATTTTTTTAATGTATATTTTTGAACACACACAAAATGAAAATGTTATGATTAACAGTTTGAGTACTTAAATCTACATTTGCTTGGAAGGGGGAAAAAAAAAAGCAGAGCAGTTGGAATAACAGAGAAACCCACAACCACCACCAAACCCGTATGTGTGGGATTCATCCTGCAGTTGCTGTTGCTTCAAGGTGTGTGTGGCTCACATCACTTAGCTCAGACATCCTCTTGCCATGGTGTGGGAGAGCAGCTCAAGGCATAAACTTTCCATGTGCGTATGCGCGCTTTAATGTGATGCAAGCTCTTAGTACATAGTTTAGGAAATTCTGCTGCCCTAAAAGCTGTGGAAACTGCAGTTTCGGGTACGTTGATGGAGTGGTGGATGGACACTGACTGCTGCTCTCAGCTGGGGCCAGGTGGTGAGGGGGGTGGCTGGGCTGAGTGGCTGCTGTGCCTCATGGAGCTCCCCAGCATCTGGGGACAACTGGAGAAGAAGCCTTAGAAACCCAGAGGGTATGAGCTGGTATACAAGTGATGGGAAATGTCAGACTTTTTTGTTTTTCTTTAGTATTGGTCCCCACCAGGGAACTTCTTCAAAGTCTTCCTTTCTATTTTGGCTGTTGCCGCCACTGTGATTTTTTTTCTTTGAGTGTTCTTACTAGCTCCGTGGCACTGACTGTGGCAGTCAGGTCCCTAGCATGAGAGAGACGTGGACCTGTTGGAGCAAGTCCAGAGGAGGGTCACGAGGAAGATCAAAGGGCTGGAGCACCTCTCCTATGACGACAGCCTGAGAGAGCTGGGGATGTTCAGCCTGGAGGAGAGAAGGCTCCAGTGAGACCTTATGGGGGCCTACAGGAAAGCTGGGAGGGACTTTTTATCATAGAGTGTAGTGATAGGACAAGGGTTAATGGTTTTAAATTAAAAGAGAGTATGTTTAGATTAGATATTAGGAAGAAATTCTTTACTATGAGGGTGGTGAGGCACTGGCACAGGCTGCCCAGAGAAGCTGAGGATACCCCATCCCTGGAAGTGTTCAAGGCCAGGCTGGATGGGGCTTTGGGCAGCCTGGTCTAGTGGGAGGTGTCCCTGCCCATGGCAGGGGGGTGGGGGTGGAACTGGGTGGTCTTTAAGGTCCCTTCCAACCCAAACCATTCTGTGATTCTATTTGAGAGGTCTTTATGCCCCTTTTGTTCCCATAACCCTGCTTACAGCAATCCTGTCCTCATGCCTGTTTACCTCAATCTTCTCTGTCACTTACCTTCCCTTCCTTGCCCTCAGATCACCTCATCTCCCACACCAACGAGCTGTTTATCCTCAAACTAATAGTTGCTCAGAATGCTTCAATCATAATGCCGCAGAGCTGCTTATATTCACGGCAATTAAAAAATAAAAAGGTGGATTATTTTTTGCCCTGCCCCAGAGAATTAGTTGCATATTTTCACTCCATGCAGTTGTCACTGTAGGTTGTGTTGAATAGGACTGAGAGGTGACTAAGAAGCCCCTTTTAGTATGGAAATGAGCCTTACGTGCTATAGCTCATTCAGGTTATCTGGACATCGTTGCGCAGCAGAAGAGCAGTATGAGATAGCTATATGCAGAGTTGAGGCTCACTGCTGAGCGGATCCCTGTATTATGTGGTGAAATGGGGAGTGTTGCCTGTTGGCTGTAATAAACGGCCCCTCCTGGACTCCTCAGGAACCCAGATCTCCCCCCGAGCCCGTGAGCAGTGCTGGGGAACAGCTTTGTGGCTTTGTCCCGGTGGCTGCTCAGCTGTGGTCGGCTGTCTCGAGAGGGTGCGTGCTCCTTCCAGAACAGAAAAGCCACTTTTATTTATTTGCTTTCTTTGAGTCAGAAATTAGGGCGGCTTTGTGCCATATGTAAACTCCTGTGGGGGAGATGCTGAGAGTTTAAAGTGTTTCAGATTTTTGTTCCAGATTTGACTTAATTCACATGAAGAGCTTTCTGGTGTTCAGTGGCAGCTTGAGGAAAATAGTTTTAGTGGGAAGATGAGGGGGATGTATATCAGCTAGTAGTTAATATTTGTTTAAACAGGTTATGCAAAATAACTTAGGTTATTGTTAGCAAACTAGAGAAGTCACAAAAGATGTCCTCCTCTGATGAGCATAAAATAGGTTGTTTTGGTAGAAACTCTGGGAGACAAAGCAACAGCACTGAGCACAGGAGGTTAATACCTACTCTAGATAACATTAGCACCTTCAGTCTCCTACATCCTGTCCCTGAACACTCATTTGAGTAAAATTTGGGTGGTGACAGGACTGGAACCAAGTGTTACCAACCCCAAACGTTTAAAAATTTTGGTGGGTTTGGAGAGGAGGGAGAACGGGCTAGGGTTGGGAGCTTCCCAGCGTTACAGCCAGCAATACTGGAAAGGCTGCTGTGCTCACCGGGCAGCCGATGCTCACGTCCAGGCTGGTGGGAGCTGCCACTGAACGTCTCAAACACTGCTGTCTTTCCTATGGAATAAATGTGTTTGTGCTTGCGTTAGCACCTTCTAATTAGATCTAAGATATTCAAATCATGTTAGAGTTAAGTTCCACCAGTGTGACTCAGGTATTTTTCATATCTGCCTGATACATGCGTTTTGACTGCACTGTCTGGAAGACTGGTTGTTAGAGGTGAGCTGGGGCTAATATATGCTGTTAGGAAATCGCTGGTACACGGACTGTGTAATAGAGGCTGATCCTAAAAATGTTCTCTGTTTTCTTCTTTTGTAAGTGTTGGCAGATCCAAACGATACAATGACTTCTTTGTATATCGTTTTTAATCTCTATGGCAAAAATAATAATAAAAAAAGCAAAGGTCTCTATAAAAGGAGTGGCAAGAGCTGGGGCATTAATCAGGATGAGGCACTTGAGGCCATCCCAACATACTGTTTAGAAGAAGGAATAAGTAATTTAAGACCACTTTCTCTCCTCTGTTTTGCACGTGTTAGAGCAGTGTCAGCGTTGCCCTAGCAGACAAGCTCACCAGCCTCCCTCCCTTCAACATACCCCATACCTCCCTCAAGATGTACACGGCTCCCAAAAGACCTGACCTTGGGCCGGTCAAGTGCACCCACTGTCTGCGTGCAACGTGTGTGTGAACAAAAAAGTTGGAAACGTTTCTTTTATATTATAGATATGAGTCAATTTTTTTTTCCATCATCTCGTGACTTTATTCTCTGACAAAGTTGTGTTGGCTTACTGCTTGAAATGAGGCTTCTTAGTTTTTGCCCCTAAACACATCACATTTTGACTGCAGTTTTGAGTTGGCTCCTTATGTCCTCTGATTCTTTTCTTGTAGTGATTTCCAAGTGTCAGTCTTGTCAAGAATTACTTCCCGGAGCCTAGAAGCCAATTATCACATCTGCTAAAGACCCAAAGCAAGGGATACAATGTATTTAAAGAAAAAAAAAAAAGAAAAAAAGAAAGATGGAGGGAGGGAGGTTCTAAAAAGTAATCTCTAAAACTTCATTTTGCAAATTAGCATTGCTGGTTGCACTTCAGTCTGCGTAAGTGTCATGTGCTTGCACAGAGGTAATAGTATATGCAATGGCTTGTATATGTAGATAGCTGGTTTTGAACAGTATTTTTCTTTGTTGTTGTGGTTTTCTTTTGTGGGAAAAACATGTTTAAAAAGGAATCTGACCCTTTTTTGACTCGAGGAGAAAAAGACCTGGGTGATGGTTTTTACTAGTCAGCGGTGGCTGAGCGCTGAAAAACCAGCATAAACCTTCTTGGCAGTAGTCCTTATTTTTATTTATATATGCATATATATATATATAATCTATAATATGTATATTTTATTATATTTATTTATATTATTTTTTTTTTCAATTTATTTTTTCCTTACCTTATGTTCAACAAGAAACTGCTAACCTAATTTCGATATTCCTATTAGAGCTCATTTATGATGAGTTGCCAGAATTCCCAAAATGAGTTTCAAGTGCCTTGTTGGCACCTGTGGGTTAGGGTTTTGTTGTTGTTGCTTGGGCTTTTTAATACCATTTCACTTTTTCTGTATGTACAGTTTTGCTTTCTTTAGGAAGAATTTTTGTCAAACTAAGCCTGATAGGATGAAGTAGAATAAGTTCTTCAGGTCTACATAATGAATACTTTCAGGTTTTGTGCCACTTCTATGGCTTCCTGAAACTGTACCTGCAGTTTCCTGTCCCTCTTGCTGTATTGTGAGACCACATATTAGTTGAGTGTATGTTGCAAAACTAAAAAAAAAAAAAAAAGAAAATAAAAGCATTTTTAAACCATAGTAAATAAATATTAAAAGTATGGATGATTTTTGCATACTCTGGATTTTCTGTGGGCATAAGCCTTACGCAATTGGTGCATCCTCTCAAATGTGGAGCCTTTTGATCCCTTGGAGCAGATTTGGGGATGGCCGTGAGCTGTCTTCCCGCCAGTTTTCCGGGAGCGGCAGGTAGGCAGGGGAGGTGCTCTGCTCTCAGCCCTCCCCGAGGGACGGTCGGACTCGGTGTGTTTGGATGTCAGACAACTGCCTGTTGCCAAACCAAATCAGCACATCGGTTTTGCTCGACCAGCTGTAGCTGTTTTCTCATCTCTTTAGGGTGTCAGGAGATGTGGAAGGAAAGAGTAGATGAAAGGGAAGGCTGAGGGATCCCAGGGGCGAGGAAGGGGGGACAGGGAAGGGACACATCTGTAGGAAGCAAAGCTTCATTGCCCAGGGCTTGCAACTTGGGTTTTAAATTCAGTGACCCTTATTTCTGAAGAAATAAAATTTTTAAAGGCCGAATCTTTGTCATTAGATGTATTTATCAGGCTTTTATAGAGCAGGCGAAGGTTTATGTCTCTTTTTTTTCTTTAACACAAACAAAACCACAAACCACTTCAACTAGCAGTGATAAATAAACTGAAAATAAATAAATAAAGCATTTTAAAAACCGATAACCTCTTTGCCTTCTAGGCATACCCAGCAACCTCACTGGCTTGCTCTACCAGCTGGTAGCAGCATTTTAGTGATGGGAATTGAAGGCATCTGTGTCTGAGTAATGTTCCTTCTGAAGTCTGTCGGAAAATTGGTCGACTTGTGTGTAACCAGAAATAATGCCTTACTAAGTTTAAATTCATGAGGCTAACGCGTAGAGTATGTCAAACCAATTTTCAATGTCTTCTTCCTAGGAATAGGGATTTTAAACATCCTTAAAAGTAAAGTTTCATGTGCAACTCTTATTCACCATTCCAGGAATTGTCTGCCTGGGCCCTTAAAGGGCTTCCCTGTCTGATTTCAGTGAAAATTATGGGGAATGCTTGGTGTAAGAGAGAGCTGGGGCTGAAGAGAGAGGAAAGGCAAAGCTTTTCCATTTAGCTTCTAGGTTGAGGTTTTGCTCTCTGCCTTTTAATCTAGCAGCTTTGACTAGGCTCAGCCCTTTCCTCTGCAAGCATCAGGCTTCTGACCCTTTGTGTTTGTCCTGCGTTTTCAACAGCAGCCCAGCAAGCATGCTGCTTTTTCTGCTTTTACTGGGCTTCAGGATAAACGCAGCCTCTAGGGAAAAAGAAGGAAGGAGGAATAGAGGCAGAGGAAGAAAGCTATTGCTGCAATTTTGTTAGGTGAGAAACTTGGTTTGTCTTGTTAAACATAGGATGATTTGTCAGTTTGGTCTCTTACTCTTTTTATGTGTTGTAGTAGTAGTTTTTGAGTGGTTCTCATGGAGTAGGGCTGGACAAATTGTACCATCTTGGCTTCGTTTGCTATCTGCTGGAGGCGCAATGAAGGTGCGATGCAGCAGCGTTCTCCTCTGCAGAGCTGTGCGTTGGACCTTTATGGTTGCACTGAGCTTTGTGTTGGCTTTACCCCGCTGTTGCGCGCAGGAGCCCGTGAGGGAGGAGAAGGGATGTGTCTACCTCTCGCAGGCTGCTCACGTGCTGGCCACACTCTTGGCGAAAAGGGTAAGGGGGTGTCCGTCTGTCCTTCCACGCCTCAGCTGCTAGAGCTCCCGGGCTGACGCGGTGGTGCACGCATCTGACAGCAGCAGCGGTCTGAGCTGCAGGCACCTAAGGTGGGGACACGGGTAACCTGCCCTCGCTGCGGAGGAGCTGATAGCACCCTAAGCTGCGGCTGCTCACATCTGGCAAAACCTGTTCCTTTCTTCCCAGTCGCCTTCACCTGCACTGCTAACAGTCTGGAAGAAAGAAAGCTGTACGCAGTCATTTGTTTTTATAATCTTCCCTGTGTTATATGTTTGTGTGGGCTGCTAGTACATGTCCAGAACAGATCATTTCACAGCTACTTCAGAGGTAGGAACGTGTAGTTGCAATAGCAGTACTGCTTTTCAAGAAAGACTTGCTACACTCTTTGTGAAGGACAGTAAAATGTTTAGAGAAGCGTTCCTCCTAAAAGTATTGCCAATACATCTGTACTAATAACCTACTGCTTCTGTAAGGGAAATTGTTTTTCCTAAGTACTGGTGTGGCAAAGAGGAAAATAATAGTCTTTTATTGCCAGCTCACTTACAAACACGTGTCCGGAGCTTTCTGGCTGCTGTTGGAGCGTTTGCATCAGCAGCGCGCAGCAATGGGTGCTAAGTGGGAGGGGTGCCTGCCCGTAATCTCTACCAAGTATCTCACTTGGCTTTTCGCACTGTCTGTATCCAGTACTGCCATAACATGTATGTATTTAAATCAGCATTGACTCAGGCTAGGTCTTAAACCACAAAGCATACAGGCATGTTGAAATAAGGGCGGATGGGTGCAAAGTGAGGTTTGGGTTTTTTTTTTTTTTTTTATCTTGTTTTTCTGAGAAAAGCTTTGGAAAGCGGCACAAAGTTGTGCATTGTGGAACCCTAGGACAGGGGAGGGATCTTAAGTCGCTGCTGCCCTCACGGTCTGAGTTAGGGCACAGTGAACGCAGGTCGTGGCTGACCCCTCATAGCCTAACCCTTCTTAGAGAGCTCAAGGAATGAGCATCTCCAACCTGCACCGCTGCTCTCTTCTACGCGTTGGCAGTGGGAAAGCCTCTTCTAATATCCAGCTTACTGCTCTGTGCAGAGCATCTCTATTAACTCCAGCGTACAGGAAGAAGCGGGAAGGCTGAGAGGGCATAGGTCCTGAAAGCTCATCTGTTGTCCATGTCTGCATTACTTATGCTAGCAAAATACCCTGACACTTTGTGCAAAGTCTGCATCCTTCTAACAGCCTTTTCCTTCTTTCAAGGCTGCCAGTATACTCCCTTCCCATTCTCTCCCTTTTTTATTGACTTGGCTGATTTCTCTAGCCTTTCTGCATAGGCCGTGGTGTGGAAAAGACTTTCAAGCAGGTTGCGGAAGAAGTCTTGGTTTGTCTGATTTGGATTGCGTGGGCAGGGAGACCGCCGGTGGGCTGAGTCCTGGGGAGCGAGCGTGGCGTTGTGCCGGTGAGGACAGGGCAGGGAGGGCTGGCGTGGCGAGGCAGAAGAAACAAAACTGCGGTGAGACCTTTACCTGCTGGATTTTTTTTTTTTTTTTCCCCCTCCCAGGCACTGGAGGTAGTTGAAGTGAGGATTTGAGGGCTTTTTTCCTTCTGCTGGTAGCAACAACCTATGAAATCTGTCAATAAATGTAGTGTTGCCTATACCACGACCACCGCCGCCCCTCCTTTCTGGCTAACACAGAGACAAAAGCAGCATGAAGTTTTCAATTTCTCCCTGAGCTTAACCAGGAGAGACTGTGCATCAGCCTGCTGATTAATCACAGGCACTCATGTGATGAACATTCCTCCGGGGATGGGAAAGGTTAGTTTGCTTTTAAGAGTCTTAAAATAGCCTCATTTCAAAGAACATTTCCATGATTTTTTTTCTGAAGTCAAGGATGCAGAAGCGTTTGCAGCACCAGGGTGTGTGTGTGACAACATGGTCTTTGGACATACGGTGTGATCACCGGTCAGGATCCTCGCTGGACCAGCACATTGCTCCAGGCAGTGGCGGGCGGGAGGTGGGTTTCTGCGGAACCGCGGCGTAACCTGCGGCAGGAGCTGGGAGCCGCCGCGCGAAGGAGGTGGGGAGGTTTGTAGGAGGGAAAAGGAGAGGATCTGCTAGGCATCTGGGGAACAAAACCTGCTTCAGCACACAGTTATGAAAAGTGACTGATTTTCCCCGCGCACCCACGCTCATAGACCACGGGGTGGCTGGGGGAGTGTTGAGTACATGCAACTGCAAATGGAGTCAATGGACTCATTGCTCCGAGTCCACTGAATAGTCAGGCCTCATTTGTCTCCAACTGGGCACCTAAATAAAGGGCACTTTTGAATTTATCTTCTCTCTGTCAGTTCCTGTCATAAAGTGCCAATAATGCTCCTGGTGTCTTAGGATGCTGTGTGGGGGGGGAAAAAAAAAAGCATGCTTTGTGAGGAAAAACTCAACTGCTGAGCCCTGGAGGGACCCATGAGTAAACTCGTTTTGTGTTCAGAGCAGGCTGGGAATAGTAGTCTCTGAATGTAAAAAATAAAAAAATAAAGTATTAAATGACCACACTGAATAAGCACCAGTCATCGGGCACTGAAGGAGACAGTACTCTTGCGGAAACCTCTCTGCGTGCTCGCGTACCAAAGAGCTGCATCACCATGGGCCAGCTGGGCGAGGGCAGGCGAACGAAGGTGGCACGACCAGGAGCAGCCCTGGAGAGCCTTGGGTTTGTGCGCACCGTTTGTAACCTTGGCGTTTCCAGTGTGTGAAGAGGTGTAATTGATCTTTGAATACAGATGTCCGGTGAGGTGCGGGGTGCTGAGAGCTGGGGAGCGCAGCATTGCGTTGCTCACATGTGAAGTAACGCGCTGGGTAAGCAGAGGTCTCGCTACTCGCTCGTGCTGCAAGTCAGCACATGTGAACCGTGCTCGTTTGCTGGTGCACGCAGTGCTTGTGGCAAAGATGACAAACCAGCCTTTGTACGGGCGCGAAACCAAGCAGACAAAAGGCAGGATGGAAATTCGGTGCTGTTAAAGTGGGAGGCGTTTGCAGGCTCCTCGTCTCTTTGTTCCCTCTGGTGGGACGGGGAAAAAAGAAAGGGTCCGAGCCTCAGGTTGGGTTTGTGAGGCACCTGGGTGGGCTAGAGGAGCTGTGCTTTGTAGGGCGAGGCAGGCTGGGACCCTGGGGGATCTTAAAACTTCTGTTTTTCTAACTATCTGGCTCATAGCGTGTGATTTTGGGTGTCCAAAGTGGCACTTTTTTCTTTTTTAGACACTTATAGTTAGGGGCCTCGTCTGTATCATGCTGAGAACCTAATAACTCTGCAGTTAAAAAGGATGTAAAACAGCTCTTTAATTGATATATGTTAAACCTTACTGTCCTTTACAGGTAACATAAAGGAAAGTCAGAACATAAACAAGCAACCCCATGTATGTCAGCACAGTTACTCTGCTTTATTTTAAGCCTAATTGTACTTGGAAGGTGTAGGGGAAATTGAGAACTTGACTTTTGGCACATTCTTAATTAACCATCACCACCCCTTTTCATGTATTTCTGTGAAGAGCTCCAGCTCTGTGATCTCATTTCCCTCCTCTCATTTGAGAGTTAATACTCTCAGGTAAATTTTTCTCAATTTCATAACCTAGCGTATCTTCTGCTTAAAAATAAGTGGCAAAACACTTCTGAAAACTGTTTGGAGGCCCCCCTGTGTTTCAAATCACAAGCTCATTGAGTCGTCATCCTTTTCTGACTCTCAGCAAAAGACTTCAGGGAAATGTATAAATATTTGGAGTGCCTGCAGTGGGGGTAATAGAATATTATGAAATGCACTTGTGCTGTTAAGCGGCGTTATAGGATGCACAGAAGACATGCAAGGAAGCAGCTAAATACAGCTTTTACTTGCTAAATGAGGTGTTTGTAAATGAACCCTTTCATTAAATGTGAATTGATTTTTTTCATCATTTCTACTGACAGAGTACAAAGAAATATAATGCATAAAGGCAATTGTTGAATAGTTGGTAATGTTGCAGTCAGCCAAATTTTATAAATAGGAATAAAGAGGAAAAGTTAAGTTCTTTGCCTTTTTGAAAATTCTATTTTTGAGTGTTGTGATGATTTTTAAACTAAACATGATAGACTTGATGAATTATCAGGTAGAATTTTGAAAAGTTATTTTAGTTACTGGGACAAAGAGTAATTTATTTTCGTCTTTTGTTTTTCGCTCCTACCACCTCATTGTTTGAAAGCAAAGGGGAGAGGATTGTGAGAGGAAGGAAAGAGGTTAGGGGAGAGGAGATCTTGTTTGGTAATTGACTTTTATTTGAAGTAAAAATATTTTTGAAGCCACAAAATAGTATTTGATTCATATAATCCCTGGTGTGCTTGTATAATCTGCTTATGATTTATAATACAAAAGCGAAAAATCCACCCAAAGCCTTTGGTCAGAAGTATTTGGGCACTTGATATACTTTAAGGAGTGCAAAGGGAGGAAGAAAAAAAAAAATGCTTGTGCTCACTAACACTTTTGTATTAATAACAGCTGATTCAGTGCCCATTCTGTGTGTCCCCAACACCATGCTGATGACATTTTGAGAGAGGTGGGTAAACATACTGTGCTCTGAGAAAAGGTTACATGAAAGCCTTTTGATGGAACTTGAATTTGCGGTTTTATTTTTGCTTCTTTAAACAACAACAACAAAAAAACAGGTCAGATGTGTATGTGAGAGGTTTTTTTTCTTTTGGCTGAATGGAACAAAGTAAACCAGGTCATAAGTGCTATATGCATATCAAACAGTTTTTATATCAGTGCATCTAGACTTAAATACATGTATATTCAAGAATATATTTATAATCTTTAAAATAGAAATAGCAAAAGGTTCTACAAAATGTGATGCTGCTTGTGGTTGTAGCTTTAACAAAAACATGATTGTATTGCAGGACACAAACAAACAGAGCTTACACTTAACTTACTAATTTCGAACGGGCACATCCTGTGACTGATTTCCTGAGGACTCCCGAGGACAGTGGTCTTTTCCATTGTCATTTTGTCCGTCAGTATAAAGTAGAGATTATCTGCTTTCTGCCATTTCCTCTTCTCTCTGCCCCTTTCTGAGGAGAGGGGAAAATAAATTCTCCTTCTGGCTAATGCAGCTGTTAGCACGGCATGAAACTTCTCTCGCTCCAGCTGCAGGAAACCTTGCCCAGATGGGCCATACGGGCTTTTGGTCTTATTCCGTCTTTTTCCTTGTTTTTAATTTAAGATTGTTAATATGCTGGTTTTGCACTGAAAAAATTGCTTTACTGCAGCAGTGTTTGTTGTGGAGATGTCATCAATTTTTGGAAAGACTTGTCAGTTAAAATGTCATATGAAGGAAAAATAAATTTAATAAAAATGTAACGCAAGTGCACTAGAACTATATGTCATAAAGTCTAGGAAAGATGCTTTGAAGCAAGATTACAATACTACATATGTGACCAAAGCATCTGTGCCCTGAAAAACTCTGTGAAAAGAATATAGATGTCCACAAAATTCAGGGTTTTCTTCTTTAATAACTGAATTTTTCTACCATCTGCCATCTGCTGTTCAGTTCAGACCTCTTTCATTCTACCTGTGGAGTTCGATGCAGCCACTGCTTCAATCTTGTTGGGTCTCACTGCAATGAAAATCTCGCTTGCGAAACACTGCTGGAGTATCCAGAAGAAAATGCTGCATCTGTATTATTCCCAAATACTTTTTAAGGATCAGAAAGATAAATATATATATTAAAAAAAAAAAATTCAATTTATCTGTGTGTTTCTGCTTGCCTCTACCCTGCCAATGCACTGGCCTGTGATATCAGTGTTTCCACTCAGGAAAGTCACTGCAACCCAGACTAACTGCAGCGCCCGATGGCTGTTGTGTTGGAGAGGTCAGGGAATGCAGAGGCACGGGAACCACGCTGACTCCATTTGTGTTCGGGGGGAAAAGTCGCGCTAGGAAAAAAAGACTTGCTAGAAATGGTGGGTTTGCAATATTTCCTCTTCCGTACTGCTTTCCTCCAGTCCTCAGTGGAGGTTGGTTGTTTGGAAACAAAACCTGTTCGTCTGCTTGGGGTGAACTGCCTCTGTCCAGGAAAGCATCGTCGCAGCCGGCCCTCCTCCAAGGGAAGGCACGGCTCTGCTGGTGGGCGTCCTGGGACCAGCCCTGCTCTGTAAGGTGCGGGAGAATGAAGAGCAGCGTCCGGGTGGGCCTGCTCGCTGTCCCGTCGGGTGTTACGGGGGCCTGGGGGAGGCAAATCGCAAGCAAGGCTGGGAGCCCCTGCGGGCGTCTGAGTGTGGGTGCGGTGAGGAAGAGGATGGGGGCTTTTTAATAAAGGTTGAGAAAAGGTGGTGGTGGTGAGCCAGGACAGGAAAGAGCCTGCGGAAGGCACAAGTGTTGAAGCTAAAACAAAAAACATACACTTGAAACAAGCAAAACTCCACAGCAGCGTGTAATACGGATGAGAGTGGATTGAAGCCAAGAAGTCAAAAGAAGTTTTTAACAAAACCACAGGAGATGCTGAGTTCATTGACAAGAAAGCTGTTTGGTTGTGTTATAATTAAAGGCAGTAATAAGCATTTTGGTGTTGCAGAGTGGGCCTGTGTAAAACGTGGCAGTGCACAGCTTCTGTGTTTAATCTGACCTATCCTTCAAGAGTGGGATAATGGTTTTCGTATGGTCCCAGTTTGAGCATGAGGCTGGGGAGGGAGCACATATGTGCGCAGAGGGAATACAGGAAGCATCTGGGACCAAGATGAAGGCGCTGAGATGGGAAAGGCTGAACCGAGCTGAGGCCAGAACGGCTCAGCACAAGAGGCAGGGAGGTAGCTGTAGGAAGGAGAAGACTCCTTGGAGAGGGGAAGAAGGGAAGGTTAATGTCTCATTAGGCTGGCAAGTGCCAAAAGCCCAGTGAGGAAATCGTGCCTTCTGCCCGTGGTGCCAAAGGCAGGTGTCAAAGCTGGTGGGATGTGCAAGTGCTGGTACTCGGTGATACCTGGTGGCACTTGGAAGTACAGGGACAAATGTCCTCGGCTCAGGGGGTTGGCAGTGGAACTTTCAACTGGTAGGGGAAAAGATGGGAATTTTTAATTTGGGAAATGCAAAGACAGCACAAGTTGCCGTACAATGGATCTTTCTGCCGGCTGCAGGGGGAAGCAGGGCCTGGGGCAGGGAGGGGAGCACAGCACTGGACATCACAGTTGCTGCTCCGAGGCTGTTCCTAACACCTCCCTGTAACTGGCAGGGTGTTTTGCAGAATTTATTATTCTGTGGCTCACTGGGGCAGGGGGGTGCTCTGATTAAGCTAATAGGAAGCACACGTCAGGAATCGGTTTCACTTATCAATGCAGGTGCTATTTTTAAGGCATCAGGCCTTGCTGCAGGAGGCAGAGTCATCTCTTACCGTGCCTGAAGCAGAGGGGAGGCTTTGGCATCTGAGAAAATTTTGTGCAGCCAAATCGTGCGAGGCTCAGCCTTCTGGTAGGCTGCGAGAGGGATGATGCCACGGCAAGATAAAGAGCAGGTTATACATTGCTGAACTGGGACTGGAGGCCAGGTGCCATGGCGATTTGCATGGGAGTTACTTGGGATAACAAAATGCAGCAGCCTCTCAGCCTGCCGGTCCCTGCGTGCCTTCCCAGCAGAACGAGCACGTGGTAAAATGTCAAAACACTTCTGCGTATTTTTAGCTAGCTTGGAGTGGGAGATGCAAAGGCTTGGGGCTCTCTTGTTTGCTCTCTGTTGCTTTATGTTTTCTCCTGGATTAGCATTTGGGGAGGTGTTTTGCTTTTGGGGTGTTTGGGCTGATTATTTTTTTATTGTTATTTGGAACGATGTGGTCTGCTGTGGAGGGGAGGGCACAGGGTATAACAGCGGGGAACGGGAGGCAGCTGGAGACGGAGCAGCCCTGCAAACACCACCTGTACATCTCTGCTAGCAAAGCAAGTGTAATGGCAGTAAAACACATTTTCTTTTACTCCATTTCTCTACTCCTTTATCTCAAGATAAACTTTAAAATTCTAAGTACCAGATAAAGGAGTTACATAAAGGGCAGTGATTGCTGTGCCCCACAGCAGCACAATAGGGGGAACTCTTTAGAGAACCTAGAAAGCCTCTGTCCAGGCAAAGAAATAAGACAAATGTTCAAAAATGCTCTTAATTAACTTGCATTATCAGTAACTGCACTGAGTTGGTTTCTCATTTAAATTTTCAATCTAGAGCTCCTTCTGACTGGAGTATTTCATCATTACTGCTACAATTTAGCCTTTGCAATCTGAACATTTCAAAAATGATGGACTTTCCTATCTAAGAAAAAGCTGCACCAAGTCCTGGCTTTTAAATCTTAAAACTCATTCTGATATAAATGAGAAAAGTATAGTCTTACTATGAATCTTTCTTTCTGAGAAACTTGGGAGGTTTTCATATTTATTTAGATAGCGATGTTTTAAAATTTGCATACAGTTCTTTGAAATTCCATATTTTGTTGCTGCAAATGTCATTTTTAGTTCTAAATGAAAAATGATAAATACTTCTCCAGGAGTCTGGAGCTCTAGGATTAATGTGGTTGAACTAGTTAAATGTTAAATCTATTCAAAGTAAAACTGCATAGAGACTGCAAATGTTCTTGCATGCAAGTAAATCCTTTTTATATTGAGTCTGGTTTGCTAAAGACGTAACTGCTCTGCCAGCTTGTTCTGTACAGATAAGTTATGTATGTTGCAGGTACTTTATCTTAGGGTGTTATATTTGCTGTCCCCATTAATGCTAAGCTGAGCTCGCAATTTAATTCTGCTTTGTATTATTATTATTAAATAGGAATCATCCTTTCTGAATGGAAGGAAAGATGCTGTAGAACACAGTGGATTTTATACAAATGCTTCAAATGCTTGATGGGTAGAAGCAAAAGTTTCTCAAGAAAATTATGTGGACTCTGATAGAAGTTTAAATATTTCTATCATGTTCTTCAAATAAATATCTCTTCAGGCTTCATCTGATAAGAATCCTTGATGGGTGCTAGTTAAGGTTGGTTATATCTGTGAGATGAACGTATTGCGTATCCCAACACCATAGCGTTGTGTCAGTGAGTGCTGTTGGGACTTCTGCCTATCAAGTGACTGAGAAGTCTTAATTCTGTCCCTTGATTTAGCAACCCAGCCACGTGTTCCTTTATACCGCACTCTAACTGGAAAGGTTTGCAAAACGGTGGTCAGGGTGATGTTTTAATTTCACTTAGCTTACCAGAGCCTGTGGATAAAATGTCGCGGAAGAGACGCATCCAGATTCCAAGCTCAAGTGCTCAGAAGTTGGGTAGTGAAAAGCATTTGCACTGGGATGAGTTTCAATGCCCTGTGTTCTCCAAATAAAAGGTTCTTGTTTTTGCCCAGCTATATTCTTGGAAGTGACCGGGTTGTTTTGGCTGCAGCTCCTCAGAAAACTCAGCCTGGATTTGATACACAGGGCTTCAGCACAAAAGGTCTAAAGAGTCGCAAAGGTTTCCTAAGCAATGAAAAGCAGTGTGTTGGGAAGCTATAGATACCCCCAAATGTAAATCACTGCTTCTTTCTTCAAGATTTGGGATTTTAAATTTGCATGTCAGAATTCAGTTTGGACCATTTTTTTTTTTTCTTTTCTGCTGGTATCATCCCATAGCCTTTTCTTTTTGTCCATATTAAACAAAAGACAGAGAATTGCTACACCTGTGCCATACTAATCCAGTAACTTGTCTCCGACTCAACCAGATCATGGTGCTTTAGGAAAGGTTTTTAACGCCACAGGGAGGAAATAATGAATCTTCTCTTAGCTTCTTTGTAATTAGACTGTAATAAAAACATACACATGATGTTTAATAGCCCTTCTAACACCATTACCAGCATTACAACTAAACTGGGCACTGTTTCATGTATAACAGAGTACAGAGACTGACTTACGTTCCAGGCCCGCTGATTTCTCATGATGGCAAGTTCAGCAGGCTACCTGCTCATGTGAAAACATATTCCTTCTACTGTGGCTTAATTTCCATCATACCTTTTCTTACTGAATTTGAGATGGGTGTCATTAATTTCTATTCTCCTGATATATTTGCCTTGTGATATATATTTTCCATATTTGTTCTGCAACTCTCAGTTTGTACAATCATAATATTCCATTCCATCCTACCAGATCATTACCACTCTTTTCTGAACCTCATGTGTCCATTTTATCCTCAAGCCCGTCCCTCTGTTTGATGGGGTGATCGTGATGGTGCCTGGTGCTCCAGATGGAGCCCAAGCCTCCATAGATGTTCAGCTTTTAGTGCTCCATCTCCCTCCCAGCCTGACCACCCCTCAGGGGTTGCAATATCTGGAATCAGGTCCCACATTCACTTCATCAGCACCTCACCTGCCCAGCTGAGGAGGCCAAACGTTGTCACGCACCATCTCTTCATGTGGGCGTTTCTGAAGATGATGTTAATCTGCGCCTCAGCCTTTCTTCGGGATTGATGTGGTCCTGAAGTAATTTTTCCAAATAAAACACAAGGAATATCTGCAGTTAATGAAGTCTCTGAGTGCAGAGATGGGTCTGAAGATGTAATGTTAGTTTTTCAGGGCTGGGCCTCAAGGATGGTCTAAAAGGCTTAAGGTAAAAGGATATCTATGCATAAATATACACCACATATATATGAAATCAGGAAGAGAGAAGTCGTGTCACAAGTACTAATTCTGATTGCTTCTGCTACGTGATATTGAAAAGAAGAGAATGACTTATCCTGCTTCTGGTTGCAAGATCACTAAGCTGGAACCCACTCATCTATAAATGGAAACCTCTGCAATATTCTTTGTTTTCCTAACTAGTTCTGAGTACTATAAGAGCTGTACAATTACTGTGATTGAATCAAACGGAAACCCATCCAAGAAGCAAGCAGGGTGTTTCCAAAAATGATCCTGGTTGGTGTATAATAAGTTTTAAATCTGTGCTGTTATATATAAAATCTGTGGCCAAAAACTTGGTAAAAACTTCAAAAAAAATTGTTTCTGCTTCAAAGAGAAGATTTATTTAGCTTTAAAGTAATCACAAGGCAAACATGGCTGTGGTCTGTAATTTTTATGGATGTAGTTAAAAAGTATTTTTGGAGGTTTGGGAGCTGCTGATAAAATGACAAACTACTTGTGCCTCGTGAGCATTTCCCTCACTCTGGAAATGGTAAATGCACTAGAGAGTAGTGGTGATAAGTTATGCATTTCAGCCATAAATAATACATGTTTATGTTAATATATTTCATCATTATATGGTATCTGTGCAGGAATTATTCTGTCTCCAACCTAATGTTACCTAATTTCAGTGTATGATTTTTTAAGTTCCGAGGAAGGAACTTCCTGCTCTGTGGGAGATGGATGGGGGACAATGCCTGTCACACACCTGTCAGCTCCTTCACGGGAGATGTGGGTGATTCCTGTAAATAGCTTTGCCTCGCAGGCTGCAGGGGGGATCCCACCGCCTGCGGACCATGCCCCCTGCTCTTGCTAGGCTGTTCACCTCATTTTAGCATCTCGAGTTGAGGACAGTTCCTAACCACCCCCTGCAGCACTGTGCAGGGACTCCTGGCCCTCTCGGTTAGAGCCCTTTGGGGCTGCTGTGAGGAGGCTATAGGCAGTTTCAGACCTCCACCAGGAGGAGCTGCTCCTGCCTCCTGAAGTAATCTGCCTTCCTTCTCTTCCTCTGTTATTTGGTTAGTTTTGTTGTTACTGTTTTGTAGTTTTGCTTGATAAAACCAGGACCCTTCTGAACTGCTACTGTTATCGAACAGCTAAAGCAGTGGTTGTACACTTCATCCTGTCAAATAGAAGCTCTCCTTCAGCAAACCACTGTTGTTGTATTCATTTTAATCAGACATTATCCCTACCACAATTTTAAGAAAGAATAGGATGACTTTCAGTTCTGGAAGCATGTTGAAAAATAACGATTCTGTGACAAAAATGGATAAACTTTGCCCGTGTTGCTTATGGGGAATAAAAGAGCCCCAGGGTTATTCTATCAAATTAGCTTTGTAGCTAAGATAAACATATACCATGGAAAAAGATCTGTTTAACAGACTTAAATGTGAAGGTATTGGTTTGTAACAGATTTGTGCTGCTTCTGTCACGTTTTTCTTTCTTCTGTACTTCCTTTGTTGTATCTTGCCTTTAATTATTTTTGAAATCCTAAGAAGAAACTGTGTCTGTACTGTATTTCATAGGATAGAGACACAGGGATGCCTCGGCAGGCTCTGAAGTGCTGCAGAATAAGCTCTAAGAAGTAGAAATGATGGAACAGGCTTCAGCTGAAATTCCTTTCATCAGGCTATTCCGTGCTGCAGCCCTCATGAAATGGCAAAATCAGGTCAAAATTGTCAGACCCCCGCTTTCTGAAAGATAATTGTGTGTGAACCTACCACTTCAAACTTTTGGAAGATAGCAGTTTATAAACAAGTATCATTATGGTTTATAAGACAGAAAATAGTATTAAAATAAATATGTTGCCTCTCAAAACAGAATTATTCTTATTTCAGAGTTTTTCTTCACTCAATATCGTAGTGTTTGTGGTTTCTGAATAAAGTGTATATTCTGACTCTCCACTCCTTCCCTGCTGGGGGGATTCTGGCGATGCGCTCACTGAAGCACTCGTTGGTATCATCGGCCCTTTTCTTGGGTGAGCCCTTTGATTTTGACCCGGTTAGGAGGAGGCGAGTGGTTACGGCTGGTTCAGGTTGGGGCTGAGGCACGTGGCCAGAGCCGCAGCGGAGGCCCCTTCCTGCACCGCCTCTGCAGGGGCTGTGACGAGCTGGAAGGGGTGGGGAGCGTGCGGTCCTCCGCTGCGCCAGCACTGGGTGAAGCTGAGGTAACCACATTGAAACAGATGGATGAATAAGCCTCGATCCCCCTCACCCTGATTTTCTGTAGGGCTTTATTAGTCACCCCAGTCCCATCAGTCTGTATTTCTGAGATTCTTCAGGACTTGGTCACAGAATGGCTGAGGCTGGCAGGGACCTCTGGGTCCATCTGGTCCAACCCCTGCTCAAGCAGGGACACCCAGAGCTGCTTGCCCAGGACCGTGCCCAGGTGGCTTTTAAAGGTCTCCAAGGAGGGAGACTCCACAACCTCCCTGGGCAACCTCTGCCAGTGGCTCTCAAGTCCTGGGAAGTAAAGCAAAGGGTTTAATTCCAACAACTGTTCATCTCTTTGATAGAATTGGCCCTTTGCATCTTGTGGTTCACATTATGACATTTGGCAGCAAGATGAAGAGCTCAGCTTCCAGTCTTCCTCCCAGGCAGCATCTCAGTGTCAGCATCAGCTTCTTCCTTCCCTCCTCCTGTGAATTTATTCAGACAAAACTTGTGTCACTTTGATAGAAGTGAAGCAGTGTTTTCCACCAAACATAAGTATTCGCTGAAGATATCTGCTTCCGCTGCATATGTCACTGGCAGCCGTAAGAAAGCTGGAATCATCTTGGCTACTGAAGCAATTCATTAATTTATTGTACGTGTTTCACAGTAGCACTAATCAGAGCTAGATTTGGCCAAATTAAATTTAAAATCCTGTTTACTACTTCACTAGTCAATGGACGCATTGAAATGTCTTTTGGGAGCTTGATGAGATCTCATTGCGCAAGCCAGGAGGATTTGTCTTAATTGAACCTGACCTTTACTAGTTCGTTATTTGGAGTTCTGTTTCTATTATTCTCTTTAATGCTTGGCAAAGTCTTTATCTTCTGCAACCTAAGCTGAGCCTCGCAGGCTGCGCACATGCAAAATGCCACAGCGTCGGAGGCATTTCCTTTGCCAGGAAGACTGCTAGATTGCCCCATTTTTGTGCGTTCATGAGTTTTTCAACTACAAGAACAGTTGTATATACCAGTTTCTTAGTAGATGGATTTGATTTTGGGGGGGAGAGGGGATTGCACTGGAAATTGCCTTTGCTGTTGATAGGAAAGTTTTAATTTAGCAGTATGTTTATTAATGCTTCCAGCTGGTTTTCTATTTTATTCTAGAAATTATTGCAGGCACTTAATGAAAACTTTTAGGATTTTTTTTTCATCATTCAGGTTTTTCTTTTTAGTTTAAAAATCTTTTGTATGAGTTTAAATCTTATTTTCACCTTTAAAATACTTTGAAATGCTCGGTTTATGAATCTGAGCTCTAATGAAGCCATATAATTGTATTTTTAAGTCTGACTGGAAAGATGAAGAGCAATTCAAAATTTTCTGTTAAGCATGCATGCAGCTTTTGACTATTTCTTTCTTTCCATGTATTCTAGGGAGTACAGTTTCATCCTTTTGTTTGCTTCCAACTGGGAAACTAATTTCTAAGATATTTGCCATCAGTAAATAACTGCAAGAAAAAAAAATTGCCTGCAAAATTTTTTAGAGGTGATTTAGCGTGAACCTTATTTTAGTAATAACTGCACTAAATGAGTGCTGGGAGCACTATCCACTTCAGAGAAAAAAGATATTAAGAGCAAACAAGTCAGTATGGGATCAAAGTCAGGATACATGCTTGCGGCTGGTGGATTTGTGAGCAGCAACTGCTGTGTGAATGATGTGACTTTGTATGTTCTGCCTTTGCCTTAGGTTGCTTACTCCCTGCTCTTCTGCACCTGCTACACAGGGTGCAAGTATGCTTGTGTTCAGTTCCAACCGGCCATGACATGAAACTCCTAGGTAAACTTGCATTTATCATCATTTACAATATGTGGATTCAGGATCTAATCACTCAGTTCTCTTGAACTGTCATTGTTTGTTGGTCTCTGTGGCCATTCTGGCCACAGACTTTAAGACTGAGCCCACTTGAAAGTAGCACAAAAGGTACCAGATACTTGGTTTTGGTTAGTTTTCACTGTTTCTTAATAGCAGACTATTCTAAAATCAAAACTTGATATTTTTTTTTTTTTAATCACCTTTCCAAATATAAATAGATAGCAAACGTTTCATTTCTTGGTAATGTGCCAAGCTGATGTTTATCTTGGTGAAAATGCAGGGGAGTCTCAGCTTTGTTGTGGCAAGGAAGCCAAAAACTTAGCACTACTTAGCTCTGGAGCAACAGGAAGAAGGATGGAAATGAAAATTAAACTTTTTTTCCCTTTTTTTTTTTTTTTTTCCCCTGGAGTATTCTGATGCCCTGTTAAGTGATGGTTAATGAAAAATAATTTTGCTAGAATATTTTAAGTTCTTTTGCAGAATATTAATTTGGCCAAAATATATGCGTGATAGGTAACAGGACCTACACAACGCTTCTGCGAATCACAGGAACATCATGCAGGAGCTGGAAGGCAGAGCAGCACCATTAATAACTGTCTCGTATCCAGTTCAGAACCAGCAATGCTCCAGTCGCGCACACACCTTCCTTCACAGCACTGAGGGCTGCAAGCCCTTCCATGACATTGTAAGTGTTGGTGCAGGCGGGGTGATAAACCACCAGCCTCAGCTATAAGTCGAATCTTGATTCTATGCCATCCTATCTGAAATCTTTCTAATAACAAAAATCAGGAGATTGATCAGGAGCTTACTGAAATTAATGGGAAGACCTTAACTGGACATCAGTGGAACTTGAATCAGGCATTTATAGTACAGTTTCTTTGGAGAAAAGGCTCTTCTATGACAGTCTTTCAGCATGTATTTCTGTAAAAGCAGAGAACATATGACTGTACGTAACCATTTTCAGTCCCTTTCAGTGTGCTAGTTCCTAGTTACGACGAATAGTTAACAGCTCTTTGTGCTTGCTGTGTGCATGGCTGCATGTGCAGTGATATCACGGGCTGCTGAAGAACAGATTTTGATGAAGCCGTTGGGTGTGTGCTGAGAGCTCAGCTGCAGATGGGAAGTGCCTTTCCTGTGGAATTTAGATTAAAATTGCCATATGTAAAATATCATTCTGCAGTTTGAAAATCTAGATTGGGTTGTAATTGGTAAAGCAGATATTAAAATTCTAAGTATATAATCTTGCTGGATGATGTCTTTCTTCCCCCAAGATCAGTGGTGTCTGTTTATATAAAGTGACTTCATGAAATTTTTACAGGAAAAAATTAAGCAGTGTTTTGACTATTAGGTGCGAGCCTAGAGTTGAAATATTACTGGGTATTGTTTCCTGTAAATTCTCTGTTCATGTACGGGTGTGTAATGCATTTTTTTAAGTGCGGATGTATCTCTGGTTATCTCATTAATCATGCTTAAAATGAATAGGCTTTTGAAACATACCTATAACATCATGTGGTTTTGTGTTTAATTAAACGTGTATCTAATCCTGCAGTTGTTAATTTGTCCAAGTCCCACTGGAGCTTATAGCCATCTGATCAAATAAAGGAGAGCTGGTTAAAATCTAATATAAGGTCTTCAGAAAGTGAGTGCATGTCTAAGAGAAATCCTTTTTCTTAATTTTGAATAGTATTCTAATACCATGTAAGCTTTTGGTTATTTAGTGGTTAAAGTGTTTCCTCCCATTTTGACAGTGAATTGCTGTATCTGTTTAATTTTCCTTGGATCATTTCCTGTCCACAAAAGACTATCGTAATTCTCAGCCTTTCTAGTAAACACTTGATAGATAGGAAGTTATAACTTCATAATAGACCACATCCATGCAGAAATCTGTAAACATCCTTTTTTACATCCCTTTCTTTTGAGATTTATGCATTAGTTATTCCTGCTACACTGCTTACTTTGTGTGACAGATTGGCTAGTGAATGGTTGTAAAATAAGAACCTTCTGACTGCGTCAATGTACCATACCAAAACGATATCAAGACATGTACCAGTTTGAATGTTAAGGTATTGTATGTAGCCTAAAAAGTAAACAGAATAACCTGATGTGGATTTTTTTTATGTCCAAGGAACATTAAAAAAAAAAAAAAGTTTGCTTCTGTTTTGCACAAACACAAAAATTGCCTAGTGCCCTGGAAATATTTTTTTCATTATTACTGCTTTTGAAGAGTTTAGTATCAGGAGTGGGATAAGTTGACAGCTACTGATTGAATATCTTCACTGGGTAACCTGTAACACAGTAGGTTTTGTGCTGAGCTGGTAGTCCTGCCCAGATGATCACAGTATTTTCCTAATTTACGGATTATTCTTTGCACATTGAAGAATGTCTTAACCAATTAGGTCTCTGAGTCATGAAGTTTCATGCATGAGATTCCAGTCACAGTGGGAATCCTACCCCGCTGCATGTCACAGGCTCCAGGAACGTGGGCACAGCAGTGAGCGTCTCTGGCTCTGGGACCACGTGTGAGCCCCATGTGGCTACTGAATCTGGCCTGCACGGTCTGGGTCCAGAGGGGAACCCCAGCACACAAAATATCTGGAGGTCTCGCACTTCCCTTCAGCCACAGCTTCTCTTCCATCTTGTGCCATGATACATCCCAATGACGGATACAGGAAATATAATTCAGTCAAGAGCATCTGTTCTGTTCAATGTATCTCTACATTCCTTATGGATCAAGACAAACATAAATTACCTCAGTCCAGCTGAACTTTTTCTGTACCTTTCAGCATAATTTCTCATCCTTGTTTGGTTCAAAAGTTGAGATTTATTTCCAAGGAATTCACTTGTGTGCATATGTGTGTGTGTGTGTGTGTGTGTACATATTATATTAATGATTTCATCATCTGCTTTCTCATAGTTACTGACTTCGTTATAATGGCTCCTAGGAGAGATGGACAAGCAGTTCTGCCTGAAGTTGTTTGAATTAAGACTTTAAGGCCTGAGAATCAGGAGGGTCTTGGTTTCTAATTCCAGATACCTCACTGTTGACATTAGTGTTTTTAATTCCTTTTCTGTCTAATTTGGCAAAGTGATGGTAAGGCTAAGAAACCTCCAAATTCTGACAGTTTTATGTGGAAAGGGTGTCTATTTCCTTTCCCCCTGTGACTTCTAATCTTACTTAAGAGTCCATAACTTAGTAGCAACCTCAGAGGTGGCTGATGGAACTTCTTTGGAGCTCAACAGCATCATTCTCCAAGCAGCCACGTTCCCTCCTCTCAGCTCAGGGAGAGCATCTGTTGCTTTACACTTCTCCCTTCTCAGGCTAGCCAAAGAGCAGAGGAATGTATTGCCTTCATCCTGACTGAATCAAGATTGCAAATTCTGTGTCTCTGCTTACAATGAAACAGCCCTGCAGAGCACTGCTTGCCTTAATCTACTGAATTCATCTGAATGTTTTTGTTTGTTTGTTTTTTAATTTTTAATTTCTGCCTGGTACCTAGGAAAACTGGCAAGTACGCCATCTCAGACTATGCTTCGTTATGCTGCTGCAACACAAACCAAAGTAGAGAACTTCTTAAGCCTATATGCCATAAAAAGCTTTCTTTGGAAAGCTCTCTCAAATCTCAGATCTGTCTGCTATTCTTTTCTGCTCATCCCATTTCCTTTTCATGCTTGTACCCTGTACAAAATCTCTGTATTTCTGCATTCTGCTCTATATTATTGGATGTTTGGGGAAATACCAATTATCCCTTTCCCAAAAATTTTTGGACAACTGGTAGAAGGAAGTGGTTTGATTTGTGTATTTGAATTACTGACTCAGTCTCCAAATACCTCAGATTGCCAAGTCGGAAAAGTCTTTGCAATGAATACTGTTTCAGTGAAAAAAATACTTCAGAGAGCTAATTCTTTCAGACAGATAAACTGTGCAGAATCACAACTATCTTCTCCTTTTTGATGGATCTAAAGTTATTGATGAGTTAGGAGCTTGGTCTCTTGCACGTGACTCCTGACTGTCCTTTTCCTAAGTTTAGTGCAATGCGGGGGATCATGTTTGCGTTTATCAAGAATTAGCATTCTCTCATGTTTTGTGCTTTCCATGATCCAAGAGAAGCACAGCTGTTTTTTTTTGTTTTGTTTTTTTTCCAGATATTGTTCCATTTTTATTTCTGCATGAATTAGCGGCCAAAGAAGATTCTGCAAGTCTCTCATTTCCTAGCCTCATCCTGAACTAGAAAGAAGGAAGCAAATCTAAAGCTAATTGGTCTTTGCCACCATTCTTTGCTCTGATATTAGCAATCCTACATATCCTGGCTCATTCTTTCCTTAAAACAACAAATCAGGAATGCCCTTTTCCATTTACTTGAATGCTATTAAGTATAATAAAAATTGCATAAAGACTGAACGAGATTAGTATCCCATAATCAGAATAAGTTTTAAAAAAAAATCACGCTTATGAGAAGATTCTTTGTGTATCTTCCATCTTGAAAATAAATGCATCTGCAGCTTGTATTACATAAGTTGATTTATAATCTAACCGATTTCTGACGAGCATGAAGTATCAGGATATTGATCAACTATGTTAGCAAAAGCAGGACATAGAGCTGTTATAGTAACCACGGTCTTGTCCCTACCTGGAAACAATATTGTTTCATCACGTGGTTTAGTATAAGTGGTGGTGAACATGGTTTTGCCTGTGCCTATATAAACTGTTAAGGTGAAGTTGACCTCAGTGTGTTTAGTCCTGTGAAGCCCAGCTCACTTGCTGAAATGGCAATATTCTGCATCACAGGATGATAATACCCACTCACGCTTGCAGATGCCCCTTCCTGTGTGGTCGTGTTCACTGTAACTGTTCCGCACTCAAGCGAGAGACTTTGGTCTGAGGTGTCACTCTGTCACTGCTGCAGAGACTAAACCGTCTCCTTCCCACGCAGTATCACTTGTGTAGAGTTGCCTCTCAGCTATCCGTTGGCATAACCGTGGCATTATTTCAAGCGTAAGCATATGACTTTCCAGATGCAGATGACTTATTTCCTGTAGAAAATCCTAAAGCTGAGTTGTGTTGCAACGTACACCAAGTAAACGGTGAACGAAAGTTCAAAGGAAACCACTTATATTCACTTTACTGGAGAAAAGGAGAAGCGCTTCAGAGATCATCTGTGTCGAGTTGCTATCCTACGCACAGCTCTACTACTGCCTGTTGGGCAAGTCATGGCAACCGCACATAATGGTGGACTTGGAGGGGGCAGACATGAAGAGGAAGCACTGGCATAAAACCTCTGATCTCATGGCAGGCAGTATCTCAATTAATCACGCATCTCTGTCTTACTTGTGGCGGGACTGCAGGGCAAGAGGTGATGGAGCTGAGAGTAGCAGACTTAGGAAGTTCTCCTAACTAGAAAAAAGTTTATTTACTGAGCAGAAAGAGGTTACTGGTTTTAGGCAGAGCTGTGTCTGAAGACAAATCTGCAGATAGGTGTCAATGATGCCTACTGATTTTTAAACTGTAAAAGGAAATGGGTGGATAAGGGGTAAAGATTATCTGTTTCTGTGAAACGGATCTCCCTGGTAAGCATGAAGGGAGTTAGCTGCCATTAACCTCCTGCGTAGGAGCTTAACTGATGGTGCAATAACAGTAGCTATCTTGGCAATCATGTGGCCTTGAGGAAAAAGAAGTAATTGTTTTTCATGTCCTTGGTTTTCCTACTGCATAGTAGTGCCTTTTGTGGTGCTGCGCAAGGCTCTTTTTGCTCAGGTGCAAAGGAAGAAGGTCATTTCACATGCAGTGCCTGGGGAGCAAGGATTTCTGTTCCATATTTGAGATTCACTTTGCAAGGCAAGCAAACCTGGGCATTGGGAGGGAAACGTTCAGTTGTGACTAATCTGAGAGCAAATTAGATTCATACTCTTACTGTACAAACGTGTCACTCGTGGGATGTTCAGATGGGCTTTTAAGATTTCATTCTTCTCCAGCTACCTTTCCCTGTACCAAGCTTTCTAAGAAAACAAGGAATCTGTTTTCATGATTTTCATCTCTGTCTGTAGGGCACCCAAAGGTGGTACCATCACTGAGTGACCTCTACCTCTTGGAGTTATTTGAGAAAACTGTCTGAAAATATCCAGCCTCATCCAAATGCCAAGTTGTATGCCTAGGGTAAATAATCTTTTTTTTTTTTTTAACAAAAATGATAATTTACATTTAAATGCCTACTTCTTTTAGTGTTTTGGAGCTGTTCTGTATAACGTTCAACTCCTTACTTGCATAGACCTCAGAGTGCTTTGTAGACTGAGTATGCTTTGCTAGTGTGGAGCAGAGTCATTTCATACCAACTTTTTAAGTGGGATTTTATTAGGAGTAGGTACTATTCATTGTTTTTCCATTTGAGGCTGTGAGGGAGTTTTAGACCAGCAATTACAAGCCATACAAGTGCTGGTTTCCCTGGATATGTACGATGAATAGGCTTTTTTGTTGTTGTTGTTTTGTTTTAATTTTGCCACACAGTCAAAGCCTTGAGTTTTTATCATCTCATGTGGCTCAGGAAAGCCACATGTGTGAAATCCCAATTTGTGTGCTCTTTTCCAGTATTGGTCTTGAGAGCTGGGGAGACGTGGACTACAAGATTCTGTAGATAGTTAATGGAGCATTTTAGGTTTAGGAACCTCATTTTCTGGTAGGAGCAAGTTGATGTTCAAGTGCTTTCAGAGGGATCTTGATGTCAACAGAAATCTCTCATGAAACAGTGTGGTGGTTTTACCCTGCTGGGCAGCTGAACTCCACCACAACCGCTCTCTCACTCCCCCTCCTCAAAGGAAGAGGGGGAGGAAAAAAAAAGCTCACAGGTTGAGATAAGGATAGTTTAATTAGAGAAGAGGAAGAAAAAAAACCAACAAATATATATATATATATGTACNGATACCAGCGCTGTTCTAGCTACAAGGGCTGCTGCAGGGAAAGTTAACTCTATCCCAGCCAGACCCAGTACAAACAGCACTCCAAAAAATCTATTGAAACTGGAAGCTCTTTCCTTTCTTGAGGGATCTGGCTCAACTCACTAAATTACAGGCAAGAGAGCATTGTTAGTGCCCATGTTGAACCCTGGGTTATTCTCTCTCTCTCTCTCTCTCTCTCTCTTCATCTACTATCCTACAAACACAGCTTAGGGGTTGGAAGTGGGCACCTCAGATACCACATAGCATCTGGGAGGGGAAGGGATTGAACAGTTTGTTCTCCCCTCTCCATTTTTTTCTCTAAAGAAACATTGGTCCCTAAGAGTTTGTCAAGGTATCTACATTTGAAAGGAAGGAAATTTTTTTTTTTTTCCTTTCTCAGTGAGTGGTAACTGATAACTGTCGTTCCTTTGTCTCCAGGACCATGCTCAGGCAATCATTAGCACCTAATTTCCCCCTCCAAAACAGGTGGGGTTGTTTAGTAAGCTGCCATTCCCAGTGGTTGCAGAAGCCTGTTCAAGTATTGTCTGAATTTGTTTGGTATACTCTCCTGAACATGATGAGACCAATAGGATGTTCTTTTTGGGTGCATTGAGGAACCTGTAGACTGACCACAGAAACAAATAGCATATGCACCCACTGACCTTGCTGTTACCAAGTGGTCTTCCTCTTCCAAGTACACGTAACTAATCGTAGCTACAGATAGCTGCAAGGAAGTAAGCTTGAAGGGAAAGAGAAAGCAGACCAACACAGATGTTTTGCAAGCTGAGAGCTGCATGGTCACCCATGTCAGTCAGGTTACAAATAACAAAAGCTTCTGTGTTTTACGTGCATGCATAAATCTCATGGCTGCTTGCAATTGTGTTCAGCTGCTTGGATGGGTGTTTCTAATGCAGATCACATTCAGAAATATATGTGCCAGATATTTAAAATCCTTCTTTTTCAATCGCTTGTGTGTACCAAAGACTTTCTGATGATCTTTTTAAATAAGAATCATAATCTAGTTATTTTGTAACATTCTCTTTCATGAAAGAATGTGAAGTTGAAAGAACTTCGAAGTTGAAATCAAGTGATTATTCAAAATGTTTTTGGCTTCTCTCTTAAGGTTGTAGGGCTAAAGTCAAAGAGGTATTTAAGAATTTAAATTTACATTGAATAGGATTTAGAGCTAGATTCGTAAATACATTTTCTGGATTTGTCCCTAAATCTTTTAACAGTAGTTGCCATGTTCACCTTTACCATTTGTCACAGCTGAGAAAGCTGCATACTGTCTTTGTGTGAAAGAATAGAGGTAAGAACAGAAGAGTGCACAAATGAGTGAAGCTGTGAACTTGTTAGATTGCTGTTTACTACCAAGAGGCTGAGGTCTCCCTGGCTGTTGCCCAGAAGCCTGGGTGATGGAAGAGGAGGGGAGGCCAGAAGCTGTGTCCCCAGCAACACAGGCTTCCTCTAAAAGACGAGAGCCATCGCTAGCACTGGCCACTAGCCTTTGCAAAGGAGGCTTGCAGCTGGCATAGCCTGAACAGCACTGGCCCCTCCAACTGTCCTGCAAGTCCCCCGTAGTGCAGAGGGATGTGCCAGCTGGTCTGCTCCCTCCTCAGAAACCATCCGCTGCTCCAAAGAAGGGGGTGGCAGCTTTCTAGCAGGAATGAGTTCTTACCTGGAAGAAAATGGCGGCATGTAGTACGATGCTATATGTTCATCTTCAGGCAACAGCCACACACCTATCATTGCCTGTCAAAACATTCGTGACAACCTACGCAGGCTCTGCTGGGAATCCCCCTCCCTTCTCGCCTGAGCAGAGTCTGGGTATTTCTTGCTGGGTGACGTTCTGCCTGGTGATCATTCAGGGCATGTGCATGCACACGTGCATCATAAGATATGGCTGCCTGAGTCTTAGTTATGAGGTGTGCAGCGCTGGAGAGTCTGTGCAAAAAGTCCCGTGGCATCTCCAGAAAAGAAGAGGCTGACCAGGACCTGCGTACGTTTCTGATCTGCTGGTTTTCGCTCCTCCTGTTACCGATGCCTCCCTGCCCTGGTCCTCGCACTTGGGGAGGATGGTGCAGACCTGCGCTGAGCCACTTACAGAGCAGAGACTACCAGTGGTAAGCTGCTTGTGGAACCGTGCAAGGGAGGAGCGTTGGTGGGGACTTTCGTGCGGCGATATGCCCCCCTCCTTCCCACCCACCACCTTGTTCGCTGTCCTTGAAGTTCCCTTGCAGTAACTGGGCAACATCTGCTCGCACTGACTTAAACCGAAATTTTCTTTCCTTCACCTTTATTAAGGGCTTCTTTCTGCCTGCTAGTAGGTTTTTACCCCATACCTGTCTCTTCACAGTTTAAGACTTTTTTTCTGAGGTTCTTACACAGCGATGAACGTTTGGTCCACCAACAACCTGCCTTCCAGTGTGTTTCCTCTTTAGTTCCCCTCCCACTCCTGGGGTTTTTATAACTAACGTTTCCCCTGAAATGCTGGAAGAGCATCATCAGCCGTGCTCAGAGCAACTGGGGGGTGCTTATGGGCAAGGGGTATCCCCAGCTGGGCATGGACCTGCTACAGGTGTTGGCTGGCTGGCTTCAGAGTGGGAGACAGCATCCCTGGCATAGAGGTGATCAAGGAGATCACCTGGACTAGCACCCCAATTTACATTTCTAGTATGTCCTGGGGTTTGCTTTTGTTCAGGGTTTTTGGCTCATTTTCTTTCCCTTTCAAAAATTTGCTTTGCCTTGGGGTTGAGACCGCTATGGTAGCGCTAAGGTGAAATGAAAGGTCGCAGTTTATTTCTGAGGTTTTCAAACAAAAAAGTTAAATGGTTTGTCTCTTTTACCTTGCTGAAGGCCTGCCATGTATTTTCACCAAGGTGTCGTATTTTATTTCAGAAGAGAACAGTTGTGATTTTCTAAATGCAGCTTTTGTAGTTGACTCTGCTACCCTGTGAAAAGGAACCTCTTCCATTTTACTGGCAGGAGGAAGCAGCTGTACGTGCTTTGTGTTTTTTCCCTGTCTGTGGGAGCCTGCGCCTATAGAAATGAGTGGGAATTTTCCCACTGATGTTGGCAGGAAGTGTGATCAGACAAATGCATAGCTTTGCAGAGCTTCCGTGCTCAGCGTCTCTAGGAGTCCTTAGCGGTGTTGGTCCTTTTGATGTAGAGCATCTGGTTTTCCCTTGTGAAGATGCTGCTCCGTAAAATCCTTGGCAACGAGAATGGTGATTTCTGGATGCAGGATGATAATAAAAAGTGCATTTCTCCTCAGCAGCAGAAACTTTGAAATTGCTGGCACAGAGAGATTGCCATTAGAAACTCTAGAAGACAGAGGGTGTAAAAACCTGTGAGAGGGGAAAAGGGAAAACCACACATAACTGATGACTGTTTGCCTCATGTGAATACTTAATGGCGTGAAATTGGCTTAGCAGAAGCAAAAAACATCAGTAGCACTGAAGGTTTGGCTGAAAGTGGGTGTAGCACTGACAGAGGTTTAGTGCTTGTGATTTAACTTGCTCAACTCACCCAAGTCTTGCAGCTTTTCAGTGCAATGCAGAAGATCAGTTTCCAGTTATTTTTTTAAAAAAAGTATAAAAGCTATCTTTTTTTTTTCCTGCTAGTATTCATTTAATGTCAGTTTACTTTGCGACTATGCATGTGTTTAATAAAAATTCTCCATCTGCTCAAGGAAAAAATAGAAGTTGTTAAAGTTCGTCTGCAAAGACACTTTATTGTGGGTTACTGAATGCAAAGGGCTTGGAGATAAATTCTGTCATTTAGAGTCTGAAGAGATTAATATTTCAGTCTGCCCAAAGACCTCCCTCTTTTAAGTCCAAAGCTTCAAGAAAGGTTTACTTGCTGTGCTTTGTCTATACAAGTAAGTACAGGAGACCTGATAGGACTATCTGTGCAAGATGTGTCAGCTGGAGCATTGCTATGTTCATCCTCAGTGCCAAGCAACTCCAATTACTCTTTGGTCAAACAAACTTCTTATTCATTGAGGTGCAGTTGTTTGCCAGAGCTATTTGCAATCATGTGGCAGAGGGGGCACAATTAATACCTTGTAAAAATGAATTATTTTTTAACGGCATATGCTATGGAGATGTAATGGAGCCCTGCTGGCGTTCATCTGAGGAGTGGTGCAGGGCCAGGGTGAGGATTTGCCAGATCACAGAGCCCTAGAAATTCTCCAACCAGCATGAAAGAAAAAGTGTGCACGAGAGTCCCCCTGGGAACTGTATTTTGGTTTCAGCACCATCCGTTAACATTGTCAAACTGCCTGTATCAAACTGTTAAGACTGATAAACTGCCAGTAATTATCATTTAGAAAGCTGGTGGCTGCCAAGACCATCACACGCATTACATGTGTTGGTTGGACTGGTTTGAAGTTACTTTGCTAAGAAAGGAAGGAAGGAAAGAAGGAAAGAAGGAAAGAAAATGACTGAGCCTGCACTCTGATCCAAGAATAGTGTTGAGTTTTGACAAATGACAGTTGGTGCTGGCAGTAATTATTTTTGTTGTTCAGAGTAGGCTTGGGGGTTGCTTTCTGGGAGTGCATCACTGGTGCCATTTACCTTGTGGATAACAGGGCTACTGATACCTCTGAACATTTGCAGCAGATCAAAATAATAACTGAAGCTAGTGGGGTCTCCCTTTCCTTTCCTGTGAAACTGGACAGAAAGGGAATTAAAAATAGCCATCATTAGAGGAAAAAATTTCCTATTTTGCAGTTAATTTTCAGCCACTGTAAAGAAACAGATTGAGTAGAAGGGCTGAGCAGGGCAGGGGAAGCTCTTAGAAGGAGCTTTGTCTGCACAACACCATCGCTTCATCTGCTCCCAGCCCTCTCAAGCAGACAGTATATAAAAACTGTGGCTGGAGGCAGAGCAAACGTCATCGATTTCTTTCTGAAGGAATCTGAGTGCAGCCCTTACTGAGAGCTAAGGACGATATGGACACAACCGGATCACGCAACCATTGCTGTGAAAGGAGATGGTGAGGGAGAAAAGGTCGTTGTAGAAGCTTGCATAGTATTTTTCATACTTTATGTGACTTTATCAGTGAATAAGCTGGTGAAAAAATCCCTGAGTCACAGTGCTTATCAGGTCTGTGAGTCTGAAGGCCTCCAAGTTTGAGCTGTCAGATGGTCCAAGAACATATCACTTTTGGGTGTTCTCTGCTTTTCCCTCAAGTGTATGGTTCAAGACAGGTCTTCTGGGGCTGCATAGCCAACCTCCGAAGCTCCTGCTCTCTCGTTCTCCTGCGCTGCCCACCCACTGCTGCTTCTGAATAGAAAACAAAATGTTTTGTCTTGGAGAGGTTGATTTTAAACTCCAGTCTCTCTGGGACCCAGTGGTCAGTGCAGCGTAACAAACAGGCAAAGCGTTGAGCTGAGGTAGCGAGGAGCAGCCTGTGCGCCTAAGGAATGGGAACAGCTTGGGGCGTTTTTTATCAGCACTCCCAATTTATACTGGATCTACGCCTTTACAATAAGTAATGTCGTGTACTGACTTAATCTAACTCTTCATGGAATACTGAAGGAGAAATTACTCTCTTCAAATATAATTTCAGGACCTGTGGATCAAGATGCTTGCTTATGGCCTAGAGAGCACCAGATATTACATCATGAAAATAAAAGGAAAACATGATGCATTTCATTATTTCATCTGCGTGAGCACTTCACTGTGTCTAATTCTGTTCATCAAAATTATAAACAAACTTACCCTGATATAATCAAATTTTCGTTATAGACACCAAATTCTGTTATGCTGGGCAACAAATTGGCTTAAGATAATTCTGTCTTTAGAAAATACAGTTGTAATCAACAGATTTATAGTTTAATAATGTCTCCTGATATATCTATGCCCTATAGCTTATGGAGCTTTATTTTCAGTACAGTGTTCCCATTAGTCTAATTTAGGCTTATTGGTACAATCATTAGATTTCAGATATGCGCTTTTATTTCTAACCAACAAAGAATGTCAATGTGAGACACTGGAAAGAAGCAGGAACCAATTACAAGGGATTTTATTGCAAAGCTATCAACGGATGATATCTAGGAGCAATGGGATCCTGTGTTTTGTCTAGAATTTGGAAGGGGCAGGGGACAGTGAGAATATGTAGGGTCCCAACTGGAAAAAGTGAGGTTATTTTCGTCTGAAAAAAAGCTTTTGCCAAAAAGTAAAAACCTTCTGTAGACCATAAATCTTTTTACCTTCTTTTTTTACCCCCCTAGCCAGGTCTAAACTGTAACTTCTGAACACTGTGGTGCAGTTTTTTTGTCAAGTAGCTCTGGTCTCAAGTATTTAAACGCCCAGTCTTGTTTCACTAAAAACCAGCAGCAGAGCTCCTATGGGTGTGGAGAATTAATTGCATCTTTTTTGTGGACATATTTAAGCAAGAGAGAAGAGGGAAAGTTAATTGGAAGTCTTTCTTATGTGGTTTGTCTGTTCGCATGTGTGTGTTTTAGTTTCTCGTGCATTTGTTTACCTACTTTCTAGTACATAAGAGTGAACCTGTTCTGTTTTGCTTTTTTTTTTTTTTCAGAACAGCTTTTTGTTTTATTAAGGTTAGTCACGTGCCTGCGGCTCACTCCGTTTCTTTCTTCTCTGAGTAAACTGGTAGAAATAATTTACTAAGCTCAGATGGAAAAAATAAGCAATAGGGAAAATCTTAGGACAAACAAGAGATGAAAAACAGTTGTACAAAAAGAAACAATGAAGAACAGTAATTCTTCCTCCCAAATATTTGATGGTGTTGGGGAGTGTAGGGTATCCCCCGATAAACTGGGAAGCTTTAGCCTCATTTTAGGTGAAAGGAAGGGGCAAGTACATCTTTAGCTGTGGCCCATTGCTGTTTTGTGTAGGAAATAAAGCCCGAAAACCTAAACTAAACCATTCTTTTCCATGCAAATTTGTTTGTTTCTGCACAGCATTTTACTATTGCCTCCTTCTTTAAGATAGGTTGGTTTTTCTTGTTCTTGGTGAATGGCTAAGTGTAACAAAAAGTGCCCCAGTTCTGGAGTTCGGAGCAGCAGCGCATGCCGGCGGTCGGTGCCAGCGTTCCCTGGGGATGCTGGAAACAGAGTCTCCACATCACCATTTTGATTTCGGAAGGGGGATGACTTTATGTCCATGCCCAGAGCAGGGGGGTGCATTAGAGGAAATACTGCTGTGTGAACAAATGCACACGTGGTAAGTGGACCGTGGATCTGGGTCATTTGTAACACGTAGGTGAGATTTGGTGTGACGATTTCGCAGACTGTTCAAAATCCTAAGCAGTGTGCACACAGGGGTGCAGGTTTCTAGCTGGCTGATTGTGTGTGATCAAGATTAAAGAATGTACGCTTTTATTTCAAGAGTGTGCAGAATGTGAGGATATGTGAACATTCTCTGGCTTAGGATCTTCGGATGGTGGTTTATCCCAGTTTCAAGGGGCTGTTGTCTTCCTTAGGTATATACATTTTAGTGCTGACTAAAAGCCTGTAATTAAATGTGTGCAGCCTGAAAGAGGAGCAATCCATCTCGGTTACTGCGGCATCCATCAGCAGGATGGACGCGGCTGAGCTGCGAAAGATGGGCTGCCATACAGGCGGCTCTTTCACTGCGGCCGTCTCACCGAGACGCGGCAAGGAAGAATGGTGTGACTCTGTGCGCGGGCTCCAACCGTGAGTGAGGGCTTGTGCTGACAGCACAGGGAGACCTTATCTCTGGTATAATTGGAGGTAACAGGGGGTATGTCAGGCAGCAGCTTCCCGTTCTCCTCCCCCCTCCCATCTCCCATGCTTTTGGATTAAAGAGAGGGTTTCTCCAGTTAGAAAGCTGCATTTCATAGGGACAGGAACCAAGAGACGGTTCTTTTCTATTGAGAGTTGCTATAAATAGCTTGCTCTGTTAACATACATTCTTTCACTAAATGAATCCTACAAACAGGGTTTTGTTCCAAGCCCACAGAATACTTTGTATGTCCTTGTCGCTTCGTACGTGCTCTTTCGGACATCAGCGCTTCCCCCTCTACACCAGAGGTAAGCCTGCCCCTTGCACGGTGATGCTTGCACAGCCTTCATAAACGTGCCTCTGGCAGCTTTCATTTTGTCCATCACTGACAGCAAAGGACCACTGGACATGTGTGTTGTTAAGGCAAGCAGGGTGGAACTTGCTGGAGTCCGTGCTCACCGGTGTTTAAAATTTCGACCACACCGTCATGCTTTGTGCCGCCCTGCTCTCTCCTAATGCTGCAGCCTTGGTCGGAAGCTGCAGCTACTGCAGAGCTTGAGAGCTGCGCAGGGCTTTTAGGAAGCTTGTAATTGCTCCACTGTGAATCCTAGAGTGAGAAAGAGCTTGCCCAGGAGAAAAACATCTTCTGCTACCGCTAGAGTAATGCAAATGCTGCAGAGATAAGCAGTCCCAGCTGTGTGGCACATCTATAAGTACCGAGGAACTACAGCTTTTTATTTTCTTCCTCTTACGTAGGTCTGGTGCTGGAAATCCTCTCCTTGGGAGAAGGCTTTTGACATCAGTTTAAAGCTGTTTTCTGCGCTGGGCTGCCTGGTGCCCGGCCCGTGGCCCTTCCCGCTGTGCGTGAGGCGGCTGTTGAAGGCCTGACAGAGCCGGGAGGTGTGACCTCGAGGTGTCTGTCTGGAAAAGGGAAGTGACTGGGAGATCAGGCAGTTGATAAAACATCTGTGTTTGTGAAGAAGCATGCTCTCTCTTACTCTGTCCTTTCTAAATGTATCTATCCGCTTGTGGGGACCATACTGTTTCTGCTCCCCGTGTGCACGCCTGACGAGGTCAAACGCTTCCCTTTCTCGATGCCCTGTCACACGTGCGGTGCTTCGAAGCACTTGCTGTGGCCCTGTGTCTGTGCAGGTGGGTTAGAAGTGGGGCAAGCTGTGGATGAGCACATGTGTGACAAGGGAAGGGAAAGCTGACGTGATAAACTGGTTGTCATCGGTGGTCACTGCTGCGGGGCATGGAGAGAAGGGTCTGCAGATATGACAAGTAGTGGTTCTGTGCAGGCTGCCCGGCCACAGTGCCAGTGGCGTTGTAGGGCTGTGGTAGTCCCAAATTCTGTTGACACTCTGCCATTAGATGTAAGCATACACGTGTGAGAAGTGCACTTGATGTTTTTGGCATGTGTCGTTTGGTTTTAAAACATGGCTATTGATTTAGCAGCTCCCGTAGCTGTTGCTGGTGATCTTTACTGCTGAAATCTACACAACTGACCCTTGCAGCTGCTCCCAGATTGTGCTAATGGCTTTTGGAGGGGAAATTAATGAGCTTGTTTTCATAAACAAACAAACAAACAAAGTGTTGCCTCTTTGTGGCTCTCAGGCATGTATCCCTCTTGTTTCCCGTGGGCTTGTTGCGGATATGTACTTCCAGGGACTGTACCGCCAGCCTGTACCATTCATACATTTTCCAGAATTCACGACCCAGTGCCTTTGCCACCACAGCCACGCACATGCTGCTCTGAATGCTCCTTCTCAGATGTCCCCTGCTCCCGGCGGCCCCGTGCTGCAGCCGGAGGCTGGGCGCTGCCTGAATGGCGTGCCTTGTGTTTCGCGGGGCGGTTTCTAGGGCAAAATCAAACGTGACATTTCCGAAATGCGCGAGTCCAAACTAGTTCCAGCACGAAGAAGCGGAGCCTGTGAGTGCTTTCTGTGTGTTGTTTCTTGCCTCATTCTCAGTGATTTACAGTCTCTTACTGGTGGGAGTGGGGAGGCTGAATGTGCTTTTACAACCCCAAATACACCTGCAGAACTGTCCCAGGACAGGGGCGTCTGCCACCGGACCAAAACGCACATCCCCGGTGCTACCCGGGCTGTTGCATCAGCTGGGTGGCTGCCCACCCGGGTGGTAGCTGCTGGCCTGTCCCGCAAGGCGCGCAGCCACGTGGGTGCTGCCCGTGCAACAAAGAGCGGTTTGTCGTGCTGCGGGATGCCGAAGCTGACGTAGCCCGCTTCCTCTGAGAGGTTAGGCACTGTTGTAAAGGCTCTGAAGTGTATTGCAAATAGCAGTGTTTTGCTCTGACATCCATTGCTTTATCACAACTTTTTTTTTCTTTTGACTGCTTAAACTTTCCATGGGGTTAACAGGCAAGCGTTTTGCTACTGTGGGCTTTGCTAGCTGTAATGGTGCAAAAAAGGAACAGTGACGGAGACCTTTTTCCACTTCTGTGTTTGGCAGCGGATGCGGAGCAGTGCTCTTCCTCTTCTCATAGTCTTCTGACTACAATTTCATTTTGGCTTCTTTCATCTACAGACAGAACTATTACATTTAGATATGTAAATATATATTTATATATACAAATAATCATTTATATACATATATATATATATATATGTATAAAGTCATCACAGAGTCATAGATATATAGGTATACATATATATGATTCTTACAGCTGGAACAAAAAACTAGTCCTCTCTTCCCTTGTCCAGGCTGTAATCTCAATTGGTCTTTCTTCACGTCTTTGTGGATACCAAGTCATCAAGTCTCATTCAGCATGGCTGAACAGATACCCATTGATACAGCTCCACCTGCAGCTCTCCCCATTATCTCCCATCTCTGTTGCCATGGACAACACCAGGGTCCCTCCGGGAGGCCAAATCCGCATGTGTCCGTCTCCGAGTTCCCTTCGTCTCCAGTCAGAGATCAGTGGATTCTCCCTGGGTGATGTCTCTTCACAAACGCCCTCTGCTCTCCAGACCACACTGTTGAAATTCACATCCAAGTGCTCATTTGATGTCCTGAATTACTGCAGCATTCTCTTCTCTGCCCTCTACAAATTATAGTTCTCTCTGTCCAGAATGTCTTTGCTAAGGGAATTTGCTCAGCTCCCTCATTTCTTAACAGTGTAGCCTGCCCTGCGCATTCCTCTGTTGACTCCTTTATGCGCACCAGCTGCCTGTCTTCAACACCAAAGCCTTCCTCTCCGTCTCTGCTTTCCACCTGTCCGCCAGGTCTGAGAAGTCTCCTTCTCCTCCTGCCGCCCATGCTGCCAGTCTCTCCAGCGCGTACGGGTTGCTTTCCAAGTGGCAGCTGCGGGTTTTCTGCGGACTTAACCCGCCCCATTAACATTGGCAAGACTACTTTATTGTTGTCCTCCAGGTCTCTCCTTCAAAGCACTCTTTCCTTGGGATGCCTCCAAAGCCCCTGGGGCTGCCAGCATGCCGAGGCTGGCTGGCTCTCGTGCTCGCCCTTTCTTGCGTTACGCACAGGGGTTCGTATCCGCCAGTTTTCTGCTGGTTTTGGGGCGATGCAGAGTTCCCGCTCCAGGCGGTTCACGATCCATCTTCACGTTGAGCATGGCCCTTCCCTTGTGCAAGTTGGAGGAGATTTAGACCTTGCTGAGATTAAGACCGTAGCCAACACCCCCTGCCATCGCAGGCTTGTAAAACTAGGCCGGGTGTGCACGGCAATGGCGGCGGCGTAACCATGGCAATGTGAAAAGGCCGGGTTCGTGGGCGGGCATCTCTCCTCACGGCAGGGCGGCACACGGAGGGCGTCGGGCTCGGCGCCCACAAGCACCTCCGCTTTCCCCCAGCTCTGTCGGTGGCCCAGCAAAAAGAAAAACACTAGTGTCGCCGATGCGGGGGGAGCGAGGACGCGGCCTAGACAGTCACCCCCTGTCCCTCTAGTCCTGTGGCTGTGTTTTAACAGGGAGAGCTGGCTTCTCCTTTTCTGTATTCTGTGCGCTCAGGCATATGCTGATCTTCTGCTGATACCAACAGAAGGTCTCTGAATGTCAAGAAACCAGAATACCCTCATTAGGGATCCACTCTGAGGATGTGAGAGTAATATATTGCTGTTAGAGACGAGGCCAGCTTTGTGCGGCAATAAAACAAGAATATTAAACAGGAAGCCAATGACACTTCTGAAACATGCATGAGGCAGTAATCCAGATGCTGTTCTGGGATACAGCACAGCCCTTAAGCCTTACATCTATGCTACTCCTTTATTATTTTTTTCTATACTGCATCTGCGTGGCTGGGGGCGGGTTGGGGGTGCAGCAAGGGGAAAGCCAGATTTTTAGCCTGGTTTCCTGAGGAAGCGGGGGCGAGGCCATCAATGGTGCGTCTGCGGGTCAGGCCTCATCCCCGTAGCTTGGTAGGCTGCCTCCATCCAGGGAGGGGGCTTCTGCCCCCGGCACCTCCTGGCTGGCCCAGCTCGTGCTGATGGGCACCGGGGCACGGAGGCTGCGCCCGGTGGCGTGGGGGAGCTCGTGTTGTAAATCCGGAGTCACGATTTCGTTGGGTGGTGAACCGCCGGCTGGCCCAAACGAGCTAGAAGTCCAGGTTCGTTAGTTCCCCCGCACAGGAATTTGTTTAAGCTTTAAAAGCAAGAGAGTAGAGGGGTTATACTGAGCGGTAATGCCATTTAAAATCCATAGGATATTTCAGCAAAATAAGTGCCTTTGTGCGGCTTTTGTGTAGCAAAGAGGTTTGTATTAATATAGCGCGATCCTGGAATTACAAGAGCCCTGTGTTTATTCTGGTTCATGCTGGGACACTCGCTTTCGAAGGAGGGACCTGACGGATTTGAGGACAGCGTGAAGGAATAAAGACTTGATCTGCACTCCAGGCTGAAGCATTATGTCACTGCAAAATCTTTTCATTTGTACTTCTGCTGTGTTGTCCTGAGGATTTAATTTCCTGTTTTTCATTATGTGGGAGTCTTTTTTGGAAGCTACTAGAGAGCAGGGGTTTTTTTTGGAAGGCAAACTGTCAAAATACAGTGACTTCTTTGGTTGTTTTTCCTCTTTCCTGGATCCAGAACTCACCAACATGAAATCTCATCATGAAAATAAATAAATGAGTAAATAAGTAAATCTATGAAGTAGCATGGAGACAGCACTCTTCTTTCACTTTTCCCCACCCTCAGGCCCACCATCAACTTCACATAGGTTTTCACATTAATGCTTCTCTAGTTTAAGGCTCTTATTCCCTCCCTGCTTCATGTCATGTGACAAACAAGGACCTTGTTTATTTGCTTTATGCAACTTGTCTGATTATGAAAAATAAAACAGCATAACATTTTTTATTCCTCAAGTTACGCTATTTTGAAGCTTCCAGAATGATAAGTAGTATTTGTTTATTTGGAAACTCTCAGAAAGATAAAAACAGATTAGGCAAAAATGCCCTCCAGAGCAATCCTTTAAAAATGTCAGACTGACACTGCAGATGGGTCATAACTGCTGGGCTTCCTTTTTGGGGGACGGAAGGTGGGCAGAGAGGATGTTTTCTTTGTAGGTTTGCTCTACTCATCTGATCTTGGATTTGATAAGCTCCATGATTTTAAAAGTGTGATCTCCTTTTTTCCCCATCCTTGTATCTCAAAAGACTAACGTGAACAGGGCAAAAAGGAAACAGTTTGTTTTCAGCTTGTTGTAGTTAATAATTAGTTTACAGTGCAGTGTTTTCATTGTTTGTGTTTTAATCACATTTCTATACTCTTTTCTTGCACTGTTTACTTTTGCTTTACAGGCTTTCTTTGATATAGAAATAAGTTTACAAATAGCTCACTCTTGCAAAATTTCAGCATCTTTTCAACGTTTTCTCTTTCGCACCAGGCAATGAGACCGCGCGTAGGTGGCGGAGCTCCTGCTGAGAGCGGGCCCTCCGGCTCCGCCAGCCCCGGCCCGCCCAGCCTGCGGGTTCGTTGCAGGCCGTGCTGTTCCTTTGTGTCACTCTGGGGCAATTTTTGAATTAGAGTAGTTAGGAAAACCAAATGTGCAAACTTCTTTTTTTTTTTCTTTTTTTTTTCCACAGTCAAGGACATAGCACAGGAAGCCACAATAATCTGTGCACATGGATGGGGCCCTGTGCTGCCTGTGTTTAGTTTCCAGCTGTCCTGTGGCTTGCTCCATGTAGCTCACACGCTGCTGAACCTCTTTGCTTTGCTTTGCTGCACGGGCACAAGAATGACACCTGCCACATGCTGGCCTGGAGATGAGTCAATCCTGTGAGGCCAGGCTGTGCTCAGAAACGTCAGGTAGCTTGTTGTGGGGAGAATAATCCATTAAAGCATTGCACATGCATACCTAATCCTATCGACTGACTGAACTACAAGAAGTCCTTAGTAATACACAGGTTGCCTTTCACCCCCTGTCTGTCCCAAGAATACAGGATAAATGCTCAATTTGATGATCCTTGTGGGTCCCTTCCAACTTGGGATATTCTATGATTCTATGATATTCTATGAATTCTGTAAAAGTTTAAAGCCTCAAAGTAAATTGGCCATGACTTGAGACTGTTTCTTCCCATGTGTGTATTTTTTGTGATTTCTTGCACAGTTGGAATGGCCGACACTGGGGGCGCTATCGTATTGCAACCTTAGCATATTTATTCCACATATAGTACATATGCGTGTGTTCATTTTTGTTGTATGGCATGGATATAATGTCCTTGATTTGGATTTTGCACACTGGTTAAAGACGAAAAAAGTCTACTGCATAAGTAAGATTCTCTGCTAAGGGAGAAGGGAAATTGTTTATAAAACCAATGTTTTGTATCTAAAGAATTACATTTACATTGCAATATATTTGCACTTCTAAATGGTCTTTCCTTCTTCTGCAGGAGGTTCATAAATATGCTGTTTAGTCAGGTTCTTCTAAAGGTGCTTTAGGTTCATTTCTGTATCTTTGGAAGAAAAACATTTTCTTCTTTGCACGAGACAAACTGCAAAATCAGTTATTAAAAGGTTCTAAAAACTTATGTTACGCTGGCTGCTGTTTTTCTTGCTGTTCTTTTTTCCTCTCTCCTGGTGATGCAAGTGCTTGTCCCTGGTCCTAGGAGCAGTCCCCCAGTGTCACTGGGATGCGAGGCAGCGAGGGCTGCAGCGGGCTCGTGCCCTCCCCGAGCTCCAGGCGTACCCACCAGCATTCTTGAGAGCCAGCTAAGAGGGTCAGGGAGTGTGATCTATTCTTAGAACTATGGGCTCCATTCATTTCTTAAAAAAAAAAAAAAAAAAAGAAAAAAAAGAAAAATCATTTGGTGCATAGCACTTCTCATTTTTCTGTAAAGAGAAATGTGAACGCTCTTCCCGCAATTAATGAAGTCATTTTTCTACTGTTTTGAGAACTGAAGTATGTCTCTGCAATCACATGCCCCTCGTACGCGACTGACATTCGCAGCCTCAGTGCTTGCCCACTGTTGGGCTGGCTAGAAGTTCCCAGCGGATCACCTAGTCCTGGTGGCTGCGGATGCCTGACACAGCGGCCAACTGGTCCAGCAGCTCAGGTGAGGTATGCAGCACGCAGGTTGGCTTCCAGCTTAAAAAGCCAGCTAAAATAAATGCTTGCTTCTCTCTTAGGCAGTGTGGATGCCAAAGCTTTGGGGATCTTCTCAGACAGATTTTGAAAGGCAGGATTCAGGAGAGGCCTGCCTTTCTATCACCAGAACCCTTTCTCTTTCCTTCTCACGCAAGAGCTCTCCTCCATTTGCTCATGATAATTCCTAGCTGGCCCACAATGTATTTCATAATGCTTTTGCATCTTCTCATTTGTTGCATCTGCCCTCAATACTTCTCTCTAAACATTTGCACACTTCTGCCTTTATTTGCATTTTCCATACCGTAGGGCTTAGTTAGGTGCCTCCTCTATGCTTTCAGGTCCCAGCTCCTTTATGTCTTCTGCTTTCTCTGTGGGCCTGTAGCTGTTGTATTACAAAGCAAGTTGATGCCTAGAAAAGTAGCTGAGGGCAAGAAAGATTTGTTTTAGTTTATCCTGCTTGAAAGTTGAGAGGGGAAAAAGGTACTGGTGTCAGCGATACTGAGCTGGCAATATCCACCATCAGTAAGGGGCTGAAGCTCTCTTTGTTAGTGAAGCATCCCAGGGAAAAGGAAACCAAGCATCATGCTTGGGCAGGGCTGGAAGTAAAGGACATACAGGATATGGGGACCCGCTGACAGCAGCACATATACTAGAGATGAGTCAGTAGATCTGGTGTGTGAGAAGATTTAAGTGGCACAGAAAAGAAGCAGTTCAGCTTATGATCTTTAACACAGTTTTGTGGTGGTATTTTTTTTTTCCATAAACCTAGAAGAAGTTGAAGCAAAGCCTCTGTATTCTTCTAAAGTTTTTTCCCCTTTTTCGGGCTTCTCAGGACTTGCTGGCACTGCAAAAGTGACCTTGGATCTGTTTGGAGAGTTCCTACTGCTCCAAACGGAAAGGACAGCAATTTGAAAGAGGTGGTTTTTATACAGCTGCAAGTTTGATGGTGGGGACAAATGTTTTTGATAGTACAAATTTTCTTTGGGACTCGTAGGAGAGGAACATGGTTATCCTTACTTACATCCTGCAGCTGCACAAAGCTTTCAGGTAACTATTTTAGAAATCCAGTGAGTTTCACATGACAGATGCAGGGTGCCTGCCCTGCTCTGTAGCCACCATCCTCTTTCAGATTTTGTCACTGTTGCATGGGAGGAAGAATCACCAGAATCCTAATGTCCAATCTCAGCAGAGTTGTGACAGTATTGCTGTTTCTTCTCCTCTGCTGATGCCCAGGGTTGTGCCTGTCCCAGTTGCGAGAGTTGCTTTTTGCAGGAGCTCCTGCCTCAGCTCCCCCCGGTGCTGGCTGGGCTTCCTCGCGTCACGCGCTGCTCTCTGGGACCTCCCCAGCAAGGAATAGTCTCGGGGTAACAGTGAGGCTTCTGTCCCTGTCTGAGAGCAAGCCTATAAGCTTCCTTTAAACTTTAAACGTTTTATTGTTGGAAAGCTTTCAGATGTTCACTGGATAAGGGGTCTTTATATATAATCTGGCATCGCACAGTAAAAGATTGCTTTATGTAAGCTAAGTTTAAGATGTGCAGTTCCTTTATAAACTGGTCGTATAAACTCAGCATGCAGGAGATTTTTTTCTTCCTGTCCTCAGTATTGCTTTTAAAAGGGTTTTCTAAATGGTTTTTGATTTTTTTTTTAATAAGATTAGAAATCTTAAGGGGGAAATATCAAGAAACTGCTGCACCCCAGCAAGCACACCTCCATGTGTTTGTTCAAATGTGTCAGCAACCTCCTGTAGGGCAGAGCCACCTGTCTGAGAAGAGGGACTCGAGGCTTTGGTACTATAGGGCCAGAGCAACCCACTACTGAAACATACTTCTTGGACTAATTCATGGCCCAATACCTACTTATTATGAGATGTAGTATAATAAACACGAATTACATTAGAACATATGAAAAAGGAAGACTACTGCTTGGCAGAGTAACCAACACTTTCTTTACAAAGTGGATCCAGCTCATTTATAGGTTATACACCCTGGTCCAGGCATGTTCATTTGTAAATTGTTCTGCAACCTGAAAACTTTCTTCTTCCCAATTTTTACCAAGTAAAATACCAGCCCCGAAAAAACAGGGATGTCTGGTTCTACTTGAGGTTTGAAAAGGCAGCAACAAAAGCATGTTACTAGTAGAAAACTGTCAGATGTTTATTATTATCTAGATCACATTCTGTGTCTGAGTATCACAAACTGAATTGCATCTACTAGGATCCATTTGAAAAATATTTAAGACCACTTATGACTTCAGCCAGTCACTTCCTCCAGCTGGGTCAAACTTGCGTGCAAACTGCAACACTTGCAGCATGTACCAGACCAGAATCCTCCATGTAACTGTTCTTATGCCTTAAATCATGGCTTTATCTGTTTTATGTGGTGGGTAAATTGTCTCTGAAGGATTTTTGCTTTAATGGAAATCAGTTTTTTTGTGGGTTCTTGTCTAGGATTGTTCACCGGGGACTTGATCCAAAGATCCTGGAAGTCGGTGGGTGTTAATGGATTTTGGCATGTAGGCTTGGAAAAAAAAAAAAGTAGTTACTGCTGTCTGCCGTCGGTGATTTCTCTTTTGCCAGTGGTAATAAACTTAATTCTGATCCCAGTATGAACTGACAAAAACGTATCTGGAAACTGATGAGGGTAAACAGGGGCTGTCTCACAAAGCAGGCAAGGTAAGGAAACCAAACGTGCTGATGACGTGATTCTACTCACCGCGCTGTATTTCACAAAATACTTTTCTCTGTACAAAAAGAAAGTAACTTTTACTCAAAGCTACATTAAAGCACCACTAGGATATGTGCAACACTGCGGGGCGGGGGGGTATGGTTTTTGTTTTTTTCAGTAAAAAATTCCAATTTGTTGAAGCTGATGCTGCTTACAGGAAATGGCTTTTCTTGGCAGACAATAAGCCTGATTATCTCCCAAGAGTACTTTTTT